>JANAVB010012598.1:1148818-1586318 GCA_029216955.1 Iris pallida
ATTAACATTAATATAAAAATAAAAATAAAAATTAATATTAACATTAGCATTAATATTAACATTAACATTAATATTAACATTAGCATTAATATTAACATTAACATTAATATTAATATTAACATTAATATTAACATTAATATTGACATTAATATTAACATTAAATTTAAGATTAAAGAGTGAGGGGGTTTTTAGGAGGTTTTCTAAGGGGGGCTTTTGATCCGCTCCGTTATATATATATATATATATATATATATATATATATATATATATATATATATATATATATATATGTGTGTGTGTGTGTGTGTGTGTGTGTGTGTGTGTGTGTGTGTGTGTGTGTGTGTGATTTTGCTATTAGATGTAGCCTATGGATCAAGGAGTCAGTTTGAGATTGACCCAATGGGCCTAACTTGGCCAAGTTGACTAGCAAGTTGACAAAAGTCAACTTTGGGTCAAACTTGTTCTAAGTTGACTCAAACGGACTTGAAATGACTAAATAACTTAAGTTTGGCCTAAACTTGGGATAATAGACTAGTTGACTTAGGGTTGACCTAGTTTGACCAGAATAGTTGACCAGGGTTGACCAAAGTTGACCAAAGGTTGACTTTGACCTAGAAGGACCTAGAATTTACAATACATTGTAGATTACTCTTATTTTAGACACTTTGTAACCTGTGGTTGCTCTAAATAGGACTCAGATACTCCGGTTCGGACTCATATTCTCGTTAGACATTCGGGATATCAGGCGAGTACATTCTCTGACCGTTTTATACTTGCTAGGATTATATTCTTATTATAGACTAATTTACTTGATGCTGACACGACGTTATCATGGATTAGTACTATATGGATCTTTACATGAGATGTTATCCCCCTCGGGTGCATCGAATACATAATGTCATGTGCTTTTCACAAACATCATGTATTTTATGGACTCTTATTATTCATGTATACTCATGTGCTCACATGTAATCTTATGATCGCATGAGCTTCATGTATAAAACTTTCATGTATAATAACATAACCTGTATAGATCCTTGCGTATTGATTGGGATACGAGGGAGTAGAAGTAGTCATGTGAATAATTCCAAAGTAGTGTTATCATGTATAAATTCTGTAGTGTAATCATGTATAAACTCAAACCTCAAACCGTTTACATGTCAATCTTATACTCTAAATCACATAGTCACTTACAGTTCTCTATTACCATATATAGATATCTTTTGTTTATCAGATTCTCTCTTTCTCTTCATGTTTATTTCTTACAGCGTTTTATGTATCTTATTCTATGGCATGCTTTACGTTTTCTGTCATGATATGAACTGCGAGAGATGTATTGTGCTCGTTCCTGTCCTGATTAGACCTGTTAATAAAATTTTTCAGGTAACTTGGAGGATCACAGCTAGCCTAGAGGATACTAGTAGAGCTTGGAGTAGAGGTTTAGAGTTTTCTTTATCTTATTTCTTTTTGTCTTGGAGATTTATTTTATTTTAGATATTGAGATTTTGTGTTATTAAACAATTGACTTATTTCACTTCTGGTTGTATCCCTTTTGTGGATTTATTATCTATTTCATCGTGCTGATTATCTACCTCTAGTTTGTGATTAAGATTGTATACTCCTGTGATTGTCCTCCATTTAGAGATTATATTATATTGTGTTAGTTGTAATGGTGACCTAGAACAACATTCTACCATCGACACTGCGGCGTAGGCTGGACCTACCCACTTCTCGTGCCCTTATACTGGGTGCGGGTCGTGACAACAGTTGGCACTAATCAATCAATTATCATTCAAAGTAATTAGATGATGTGGCAGACATGCCACTAATCTCGAAGAATGTGCATACGATACTGCCCACGACCATGCGTATCTCTCTTACGGAATACTATGCGTCTCATGCAGTTAAGTACAAACCGTTCGCGCGAAGGGTGACGGTGCGCCAATTGTTGTATACGCCAATCAAAATAACTGGCTTGTAGTTATTTCAGAAACTCTATAAACAGAGTTTCAAAACATTTCAAAAGAACCACTAATGATCATAATCTTCTGAGCACTTGCTGCAGGACTCTTCAAATACTTTCTTCTTCAACATCGCATCGTCCAAGGGATAAAGTGATCGTCTTCTGATCAGATTTATATAATTGTACTTCCCCATAAATCAACTTGTACTCTTGTATACACTCTTCTCAGTTTGTAATCAAACACATTTTATTTTTGCAAACAAAATGGCGACTCTACTGGGGATAACTTTCTCCTTCGACGAGGAAGTGACAACTCAATGCGGTGTTGCGTTAGTCGGCACGACGCAGAAGACTCTGCTTGTGAAAGTCGACCAAACTGCCTACGAAGCCATGATTGGCACATGAGGTGCCAAGTGCACCACCACTGTTGCTGCCAAGAACAAGACGTGCACCATCTGGACTTCAAAGTCCTCCAGTGCACCAATCATGACTTTTGTGCCAAGCTTGGAGAAAAGCTCTGTAGCCACTTTCTCTTCCTCACCAATTCTAAAATTGGTAGATAGTGCTCCAACCACTACCCTGGCACTAATCAGGAGAAAACACCACATGGCCACTTCTTCTTCCTTACAAATTCTGAAATTGGTAGAGGGCGCGCCAATCACTGCCTCGGCACCAATCAAGGGACAGTGCCAAATGGCCTTCTTCTTTCTTCCCAGTTCTAAACTCGGTAGAGAGTGTGCCAACCACTGCATCTGTGCCAAACAAGGGACAACACCACATGACCAATCCTCACTCCTCCCCAATTCTAAACTTGGCGGAGAAGTTACATATCACTGTCCCTATGCAAAGTAAAGAAAAGCGTCTTATGGCCTCTCATTGTCCTTCTCCAGTCCTGGACTTGGTAGAAAATGCATCTGATTGTGCCTCTGTGCCAATCAATGCGAGAACACTTCTGAGTAAAAAGTCTGCTTCTCTTGGCAAAGATAATCAAATCGATGCCAAGAAACTAGACTATGCTCAAAGTTCACTTCCTGCTGCCCATCTGCGCCGCTCCAAACGTGCTGGAATAGTATGCGTAGAACGACAGGGCATCCTGCCCACTCTTCATGGCCATCGCCAACCAATCCAGAGCCAGGATTTTCCTACCCTGTACATTTTAAGAACAAGGCAGGGTTAATTGAGAGTGTCTTAGACAGACAGCCAGGTGGCGCACGACTCTGATATGCGCACTTACCTCAACCAGCACAGAACACCATCAAGCCTGCATCTAGAACAATCTGCACCAATCACTAAATTGCGTACAGGGAGAGTTTATAAAATCAAGAATCCTCTCACCTATGCCAATGAACTCGGTACTTTTCTGTACACACAGGGAACAAGGCATGTCAATAACCTGAACCATGTTCCTAACATCATCAAGGAATATGTACCTCCGAAGCTTCAGGAGATTCCCTTGAAGCGGTGAAGCTTCTGTATAACCAGTTCGAAGCCTTCAAGCAGAATGATGGTTTACAAAAGTTAGGGATCAAGCAACCTTACCCTGTAGAGTGGAAAGAAGTCCCATTTCCACCTAAGTACAAGACACCAACCATCATACTGTTTGACGGTAGCTCATCTCTGAGTCAATATCTCAATCACTTCGAGGTAATGACTGATCAGCTCCAACCGAATGAAGCTCTACTCACTAGAGTATTTGTAAGGTGCTTGGCGGGTGTGGCCTATGACTGGTATCGTAGTTTGCCAGACGGTTAAATAACATCTTTTGCAGGATTCAAGCAAATGTTTCTGGAACGATTCTATGAGGGAAAAACGACATGACTATGTTGGCCCTCATCAAAATCAAACAACGACCTAATAAAACTGTTGAACGTTTCATTGAGTGCTTTCGTCGTGAGGCACTCAAAATGCATCTGGGTACTCCAGATGCATTGACTATAGATACATGCAAATCAAACTTGTTACCTAAAGTCAGCATGTGGACTGGACCCACGCAATTCCAAGACTGGGCCTCCTTCATAGTAAGTGCCAGGGCAGCCGAAGACAGTGCTGACAAGTTCAAACAACTAGGCATCCAGATGCCTAATCTTAAAAAAGATAAGCATTTTGCAACCAACAGTGGAGGTCGTTAGAACAACCGCAAAGGCAAAGAATCTTTAGCCATCAATGCGAAAGGCAAAGAAGTTTTAGCCATCAATGTGGGTCAGTCAACACCTACCACGACGGCACCCCCACAGAGAGCACCACGTCCTAAGGAGAAATATTCCTTTGACGAGGACGACATCATGAGCATATTCGATTGTCTAATCAAGAGCAACAAACTTCAACTGCCCGATGTAAAACGGCCAGATAAAGTAGGTAAGACTGATAATCCTAAATACCGTGTCTATCATAGGTTCTTGGGACATCCAACCAGGGCATGTTACGTACTTAAAGGGAAGATCCAGGAACTCATCAACGCTAAGGCAATCACTCTTCAGTAAGATGAAAAATGGTGACTGCCAATGTCATCTCTCTGTAATTTGGTGACTTTTCTGCTCAACTTGTGCAGGATGGAGTCGTCCCTATTCCAAAAGCCACTCTGGAGATCGTCAACCTTTCGCCAGCATGAATTGACAGACTTGTACCCCTATCAACAAACAAAGGGGAAATCATGTGGATCCATCCCAATTTGGTTGCTGACTTTGAATCAAAGACACCTGCTTCCCCTACAAAGTCAAGAAAGACAGCCAAGTACAAGTCATGTAATATGACATCATTTGGTGCTTATCTTCCACCTTTGGATGCTATCTTCATCACAGCAATAGCTTCACTTCCTTCTACCGAAACGGTAGTACCGAAGCCAAAAATCAATTACCGGCCAGCATTCCATCTATACAGTCAACACTCTCGCGAACTGATGACAAAGATGGGATATGATCTACAGAAAGTCCCTGGCTTGAATAACGGGAAAGGGTCTCCTATACCTCTTTCCCTACATCTTCAACACAATAAGTTTCATATTGACTTGGGATTCTTGACAGATCTTTCCTGTCTTCAAAAGAAGTCTTCCAGAAGCAAGACTCGGATGAAGAATGGTAACATGGTTTCATTCGCACCAGTGCTGGAAGAAGAAGCCATGACCGGTACCGGATCTGGAAAGCTCTACCTTAGAGACTATGCAGATGGACAAGAGAATGCAACCACTCTTTCTCTAGTCTCCGATGTCCCTCCATATCTCCTCCACCGGCTGCTAATATTCCTTCGGTGTCTTCACCTCAAGCGGAACCACTTCCTCCCAAACTAACAAGGCTGACAAAGGCAAACAACCAATTCGCTTTGATAAAATATTTAAAAAATACCACCTCTTGGACTCGAAAAGTCGTATAACTTTGACATATTGGCTCAACTAGCCAATACTCCAGCAAGGTTATCAATTTTTGAATTCCTACGTCTCTAAAGGGAAACTCCAGAGACGTTAAGTGAAGCTTTGATGCAAGCTGACGCTTGTCTGGCCCATTTTAAGAAACCAGACGAGGAACCAATAACATGTTCTCATAGCCATAGCGTGATGGAGCTGATCCCCAATCTCACCTTCACTCGAAATGATATGCTCCTGGAGGACAATCGACATGACCGACCTTTCTACTATACAGGGTATATCGATACTATGAAGGTCGATCGCATCCTAGTCGACCCAGGATCTGTACTTAGATTATGCCAAAGACTCTATTGGACGCGCTGAAGGTCCCAGTTCATAATCTCTCCACAATAATTATGACTATTCTGGGGTTTAATTCCGGGAGAAGCGAGCCATTGGGAATGATTCGTCTGAAAGTCCAAATAGGCAATCTCTACACAAAGGTCACCTTCTATGTGATTGACAATCACGTCTCCTATAATGTCTTGTTAGAAAGATCGTGCTTGCATGAACATAACATCGTGCCATCCACGCTTCATCAATGCTTTAAATATGTGGATGACAACGAAGAAGTCCGCAAAGAAGTGGCTGATCTTAACCCCTTTTGAGGCACCGAGGTATATTTTACTGACTCCAGAATGTATAAAGAGGAGTTCATGAAGGTCGTATTAGCCATGGACACTGAAAAAGAATGGAAAGAGAGTCCGAATGATGTATTGGTGATTCCGGTCAAAGGACGCACTTTCCGTCCTTCATCTTCTTAGACGCTGACCATCAATCTCTCTCATTCTGTCAAGTATCCTCTTGCTGAAAAGACGGAGCATAGGGAGCTCATCATTTCTGAGCCTCTTGTTATTGACCTTCGTTGTAACAAACCTTCTTCTTCTCCTTCCCCTCCTCTTGTTATCAATCTTAACAAGCCGTCGGCTAAGATCAAGAGTACTGTTGTAAATGATGATGTAATTATCAATAAAGTAGCGTCTTCTTTGCAGTATACTGATGTCAATTATTACACTCAATGTTATCTAAAAATCCTGGATAACTTCGAACCCTTTACTTTAGGAGCAGTTCAACCTCTTCAAGACGAAGTATCACTTGAATCAGTATAATATTCATTCTTTCTGGTTCCCTTCCGGAAGAAGGATGAACATCCTATTCCCTTCAGCAAAGGATTGAATCAAAAGGCTACATCCGATACCGATGCTGAAAATGACGATAATGGGCGGCTTCAACTACGTCGTTACAGTCAACAATCAAAGAACATCATCCAAAAGATGGGTTACAACGTCACATTCGGCCTCAACGATGGTAGGGGAAGGCGAACTCCTATTCGTATACCTACTCCAAAAGAGAAGTCACTACAATATTATAACAAAACAAAGCATGGGTTAGGCTACACCATGCCGATTACGACCCCAGATGCTTCTGAGTCTGACAAAGAGGAACGATCTAACTCTGTCTCATGGGATTCAGACACCAGCATAGGTCACGTGCATCGAGTGACCCTATCTTCCAATATAGTGACCGCTGAGTTATCAGAAGATGACGACGACTTCACTAAAACCTCTGAATCTGATCCTTGGGCACAAAGGATGGATACTTAATGGGAACTTCACTTCGAGCAACGTGAACTACCTACTGAAAATCAATTAGTCCAAGTCGATGTCAGAGATGAAACTTCTCTAAGGCCAATCTTCATCAGCAAAAGTCTTCCTGAAACAGATAAACAAGAACTGATTCAGCTCATTCAAGAATACATTGACGTATTCGCCTGGAGTTATGAAGATATGTTGGGATTAGATCCTCATATCATTACCTACAAGCTCAATATCCTGCCAAATGCTAGGCCAGTCAAACAACAACAGCGTCGATTCCAACCTGATATGATCAACACTGTAAAAGCTGAATTCAAAAAACTTATCGCTTGTGGATTTGTCAGAGAAGAACAATATCCCGACTGGGTGGCTAATGTCGTCCCAGTTATGAAGAAAACAGGAAAGGTCCAAGTCTGCATCGACTTTATAGACCTTAATGAAGCTTGTCCTAAGGATGGGTTTCCTCTTCTGATCATTGATGTCATAATCGACAATACTTGCGGGTTTGAGCAGAAGTTTTTTATGGACGGGTTTTTCGGATACAATCAGATTAGGATAAACCCCGAAGATGAAAAACATATATCTTTCCGTACTCCTCTAGGGGTCTACTGCTACACAGTCATGCTGTTTGGTCTCAAGAATGCTAGTGCAACTTATCAACGGGCCATGAGTACCATTTTTTGTGAATATTTATGAAAAACAGCCGAATGTTATGCCTACGATATTGCTGTCAAAATTTATCTAAAGGAAGATTACATCCAAGACTTAAGAACTATCTTCGATCTAATGCGCTAGCATCAACTCAAGATGAATCCTACCAAGTAATTCCTGGGAGTCTCTAGTGGCAAATTTCTCGAGTTCGTTATTACCTCTAAGGGTATACACATTGACCACGAGAAAGTCAAAGCCATTCAAGAGATGCATCCTCCAGCAACCTAAAAGAGCTACGAGGATTCCAAGGATGGCTTGTGTACATCAGAAGATTTATCTCAAATCTCTCTGGACGCTGCAGACCATTCACTCAACTAATGAAGAAAGGTGTGCCTTTCGTTTGGACCGAAGAATGCCATCAAGCATTTGAAGACATAAAGCGGTACTTGATGAACTCTCCAGTCCTAGTACCTCCAGTCACAGGAATACCCTTCCTGATGTATGTTCGAGCAATAGTTCATTCTCTAGGTGCCCTACTAGCCCAAAAGAACAAGGAAGGTCATGAGCAGGCCATCTATTATCTCAGTCATACAATGATCGGTGATGAACATTGATACAACCCAGTAGAAAAAGAATGTTTAGCTCTAATGTTCGATATCCAAAAAATGTGGCATTATATTACGGGCTAGACCATTCATGTCATCTCCAGAGTCAACCCTCTCTGAGTCTTGATGAAGAAACCCAGTACACTCAATTCTAGACTCGTTATATGGGCTATATTGCTAGCACAGTATAATATGGTCTATTTTCTACAAAAGTCTGATAAGGGTCAAGCCCTAGCTGAATTCCTAGCTGCTCATCCAATTCCTGAGACTTCTAAACTCTAGGATGAAATTCCTGATGAAACTCTGGAATCTAATATGACTTCAGAAGGAATCCCTGCTTGGCGTCTATTCTTTGACGGTGTATCGAGAATCAAACCCAAAGGCACTATCGTCGCTGGAGTTGGAATCGTTCTGGTTTCATCAGAAGGATTGGCCATTCAAAGAGCCTATTCCATGGATGAGCCATGCTCTAATAATTTTACTGAATACAACGCTCTACTCATCGTTCTCTAATTAGCTAGATAGTTGGATATCGAATACCTTGAAGTATATGGGGACTCTAAACTGATTGTCAATCAAGTTAGAGGCACGTATGAAGTCCGGCATCAAGATCTCGTTCCATATTATGAAGCAGCAGTCAAACTGGCTACATCATTCAAAGGCTTCTTCATTGAACATGTACATCGAGCATGCAATACAGAAGCTGATGCACTCGCTAATCTAGCAGCAGTATTAGCGATTCCTGTGAAAAGACAACAGATGATCATCATCACTAACAGAAAATTATTCTGTATCAAGAATAATTTGCATTTGGAATCTAGAATTCAGTCGAGATTTGTACTACGAGTGAAGAATGGAGGGCTCCTTTCATAAACTTTGTGGTTTATGACATCTTACCTGAAGATCCCAAAGAAGCAACGATAATCCGTCGGCGATCACTCCGATTCTACTACAATCACACCTCCAAAATACTCTATCGACGATCATATGACGGTATACTTCTACGCTGTCTTGCAGGAGATAAAGCAAAGCAGATACTACATGAAGCTCACGATGGTGTTTGCGGTGCACATCAGCCTGGTCCCAAGGTACAAGATTGGATCCGACGCATGGGATACTATTAGCCAACCATGGTGTCAGATGCCATTGAATATTCAAGAAAAATGCCGAGCATGTCAAATCCATACGGATTTCATTCGTCAACCTTCAAAAATTTTATATCCAACTGCAGCATCATGGCCCTTCGAAGCTTGGAACATGGATGTCATTGGTCCTATTAATCTGCCTTCATCTCGAGGACATCGGTTTATCTTAGCTATAACCGATTGCTTCTCAAAATGGGCCGAAGTTATACCCTTAGCTGAAGTCAAGACAAGCGATGTCATCAACTTCAGTAAATATCATGTGATCTACAGATTCGGTATTCCTAGGCAAATTATCCATGATAACGGACCTCAATTCATCAGTCAGAAGTTCACTCAGTTCTGTGATGACAATAGGATCAATAATGTTGCTTCTATAGCATACAATCCCGCAGCTAACGGTTTGGCGGAAGCATTCAACAAAACGATCATCAAGCTTCTCAAGAAGTTTGTTTCCACCAATAAACGTAATTGGAGCAAAAAGCTTGGAGAATGTCTATGGGCCTACCGTACTAATGTACGCACTCCAACTGGCTGTACACCTTTCTCTTGGTGTATAGATGCGAAGCTGTCCTGCCATTGGAGATTCAAAACCCTTCTCTAAGGATTGCCATTGCTAATGAACTCACAACAAAAAACAATAATCGTCTTCGACTTCAGGAGCTTGAAGCGCTTGATGAGAAGCGTCTACTAGCTCAACAACACATCGAGCTATATCAAGCCCGTATCTCAAAAGCCTTCAACCGTAAAGTCACAAAGTACGAACATTTCAAAAAGGCGAGCTAGTCCTTACCGTTAGACGTCTTATGACTATGACACACATGAGTAAGGGCAAGTTCGAGCCAAAGTGGAAAGGTCCATATATTATAAGCAAAGTTTTCTCTAACGGAGTTTATCAACTGTCAGGGATTGATGGCTGAATCGCTATGATGCCTATCAACGACAAATTCCTGAAGAAGTACCATGTTTGAAAGCGTGTACTATATTTTCTAACAAATATTGTACATACTTCAAATCTTTGAATCCCCAGCGGAGTCGATCCAGATCTTATGATACATCTTCGTTGACCCACAACATCTACTACATCATTACAAGCATCATCTTTTGAAACCCAGCTATTTTAAGAGATATCATGTTCTTGAGTCCCAGTTGGCCTAAGGATAATCAATAGATATGCGAATTCACGTCCATATTACCTCTAAATTCTGCTATCTACATTAACGACTCGTCACGTCCACATTACCTCTGATGATGTCGTTAAGTTATATTATGTCATGTCCACATTACCTCTGAACAAATATAATAAATATTATTATTTTCAAGAGATATGTCATGTCCAGTACCTTTGAACATATTTCTTATTCCTATCTATTGCTTGTCTCAAACAAATACTAATAAGTAACAGAGCCACAAAAAGATCATCAGTTTTCATTCAATGACGAGTAAAAACATCAAAATATTATATTTTATAAAAAAATTTCCAAACAAGAAAAAGTTATTACAATCAGATAACTTTATCTAGAAGGTTGGGTGCTCAGATCGGTGATCAGCCTCTTCAGAGATTCAGCTCTCTCCATCCTGGAGTTAATCCCCCTTTGCGTGGCCAAGTCTCTCCCGACTCTGGGTCAAAAGGTTGCAGTGAATGAACTTGACGTTCAATTGCTGCACCCTAAACTTGGACAAATTCTTTTCGCTGCCTCATCAGAGCATCTAGATGACTTGCGGCAACTTGATGCAGTTCAAGCATTTCTTTTTCACGCTTCTTGGCTATTGTAATCGCCTCACGAAGCTTGGCCATCTCAGCTTCCAGCTCTTGAAGATGAGTTTGGCATTCAGCTGCTTCTTTCTCTTTCTCTGCGGCTTTAGTCTTGTAACGCTCAATGGCAGAACTAGTTTCAGCAGTGCTCGTCTCTATTTCTCCAGATCGTACTATGAAGACAACTACAAAATCTTTCAAAGCTGCCTGTCGTGCTTCATATTTACGAGCCATTGCCTCACATTCTGCATCCACGAGTCTCTGGATGTTGCCACTTGTCAAATCTTGATAAGATTTGATAGGCTCTTCAAGTGCATCCAAGATATGCTCCAAAAAGCTGACTCTTTCAGTATCCCTGATATTGCGATGACTTCACTGGCAAAGGAAGCAGTTCTCCATACTGATTCATAAGGGTGGCTTTTCTCCAAGGCTATCTGAATAAGAGTATTAAGAGATAAAAAGAAGGCGCTTGTATAAGTCTCGACGAGGCTATTTGTCATCGTCGATATGCCAGGTGTCGCCACTTCCCTAACAACTCCTTCTTCTACAGATGATGGATTGATCACAGCTTGTGTACCAGGAGGTTCTGGCGTAGGCATCCTTGAGGAGCTTCCTTCTGCAGTATGAGTTCCCATGTCCAGAGGAGCCATGGTGGAACTGAAGCTGAAGGCTGTAGATGTCAACGGGGCTGCAACAATAGTCCCCACGTGACCTTTTGCAATCAAAACAGCACAATCATTATATATCATTTCAAACAATATTAAAAGAGCAATGGTGAATAAAGTCAGAAATTTACCTGAATCTGGCAGCACATATGGAGTCTCACGAGGCATAGTGTCTCACTCCGTAATGAGCCTCGTCATGGTGTTCTAAAAGACGACCGAGTGGCTACTACCAGCTTCAGAACCACCTGACATGAATTCGTCCTGGTCACAAGGGGTTGCTACCTGTAATGCCTCGCTCCGCACGATGCATTATGATGAGTCGTTGACTCGAAGAGTTGCATTGACCCAATGAGGTATCGATGCAAATCGATGCAAGTGTTACGTTGGCCAAAGGTAAGCTTTGAGTCGGTTGGAATCTATGAATCGAATCGATGCAAATGATAAGTCCCGTTTGAGCAAGTACTGATTTTAATTGATCTAGTGTACAGGCTATGCTTCTACGCTAGACGATAAGAGGTCGGCATTTTGCCTTATGCAGTAAAGTGTCTGCGAAACCAAATTGTGGCCTTGCAATGGATTGTGGCATGGGCACGATAGGCCAAATCAACCGAGGAGTTCAAAGGAATGTCTAAGTCCGAGAGTTAGCTATACGACCAAGCTATGGAAGCGAGCCGCTTCAACTCGACGAAACGGCAAGGCGTATCGACTTAAGGTAGACGGGTTCTTGACTCTCTCTCCCTATTCCTTCACGTCTAATAAAATATGTCAGTGTATGCGTAAGATGTTATCGAGTTAGCGAGCGTGGCTCGGGCGACGAAAGGTCCAAGTATGTGTCGAACACTAAGATAGAACATTGAATAATCGAACAATTGAAGTGGCGTACATCAAGTGTACGAGTCGCGGTAGGGCGGTGATGGTAGAACATTGAAAGACAATATCGAGATGTTCATCATGTGCACGGCTCCGAGAATATTGAACACTAGGTCTAGAATGTTGATTACGGCGCTGAGCGTGCCCTCGTGCACGGAAGCCAAGGAATGACTAAGTAACTACGGAACTAGGCTATGAGAATAACTTACGAATGGTACGCGTTGAATTTGAGTATGAGATGACCAAGCCGTTGGGCGTCGTGCATCAATATGGATGTGTTGGGGCATAACGCCGACGGAGCTCCCCATGCGGATGGTGGATTATGTTTATGAGACGCGAATATATTTATGGTGCGAGATTATGTTTATGGAACAGAGGATTGGTTGGAACAATATGATTCGTATGCTATGGTACGTATTGCATGGTCAATGGACTCGGATGGCCCGTGCATGGGTGCGGCTTCCCTCGGACGGTTACGCCGGGGCACCGGGACCGTTCGGCCTAGGAGGGAATTATGTGTGGTATTTATGATGCACATCATTCGGACGGATTGCGACCGTCCAGTTCTGTGATAAGCTATGATATCCGTAAGTTTGGGATCCTTCGGATACTGGGCTGGCAACCCGTATTGAAGCGATTGTAGGCTTACAAATAAGAGATGCCAAGTCCATTACGGTGCAAAACACCATAACCTTTATATAGATAGGGCCGGTGGGCTGAGATGAGAGTTGGGTGCAGGCGCAGGGCCTGCTACCCTTATGCATATGTTTACGGTTATGATTGGTTGGTTGCGTGAATCGTATGATTGCTTATGTAAGTTCTAACCATGGCAGGCTAGACAAAGAGGAATGTAGATGAGCACAAAATACTATGTTATGTTCATATTATGGCTAACTGTATCTGCTGCAGGAATACGGTATGGGACACATTTATGATAAGTTGCTATATATGAAGATTGCCATGAAATGGATCCTAAGGCTAAATAGAAAGATCACTAATAATGTTGCATGTCCACTAAAATTACTTAGTGTTTGGTTTGGGTGCGAACGGGTCTTGATCAGTGCGAAGCGAGGATGAAAGCACTAATCCCCCACTAGTTATGTGCAGGTTCAGGTATGATTGACTCGGGGCGGGGCTTGGCTTGGACGTGCCGAGATATGGAGTCCTTGGCGTTCAAAAGGAGCTACCGCATAGGCGTTCGGACTTGCGACATGGAGATGTTCGGCCGAAGACTACTTGGTGGCTATAAAGAGGCATAATGTATGGAACAATGTAATCCTTTGTGATCTAGAGAGATCATGAGCGTTGTAGCCAATTGGCATGTTATGTTGGGCTATTCAGAGCCTTTGTAATCTTCAGTTCATTATGAATAAAAGAGATTCTCATTGTATTCTTTAGTTTCCTTCCGCTGCTTATGTTACGAATTTGAGATAATCACTATGTGAACCGTTATCTTGCCTTGCACGAGCGCAACTCCAGGCTCGTGCGGCATCACGTCCCAGCGAGGACGATGATTCGGGTGAAATCTAGCGAGGATGAGCGATTTACCGGGTCGGGGCGTGACAAGTTGGTATCAGAGCGGTTCCATCCTTTGGACCGTGCATGAATCTCTTTGACCCTCAGTTGCTTCGCTATCGAATTCAGTTGACTCTAAGTTGTTTCCGCAACCGCATGGCTCATGGATCTGCTCGACGCTACATTGGATGTTCCATACAATAAGTCTATATTAAGTGCATACGTCTGCCACAAGTATGTCGTGACTATCGCGCTATCTCCGGGTGCCATCGGAGAATGTTGGTTGCACGAAGTACAACGGGTTATGAGTTTATGGTTTTCCGAAGTGCAAGAAATCTGTGAGTCGTTGATTGCACGAAGTACAACGAATATGGTGATGTTGGTTGCATGAAGTGCAATGATATGCGTACTGTTGATCGCACGAAATACGAGAAGTTATGTGTTGTCGGTTGTACGAAGTGCGAGGAGTTATGTATTGTTGGTCGTACGAAGTACGAAGAGATATGTGTTGTTGGTTGCACGAAGTGCAACGGGTCGATATGTGAGGTGATACGTGTTATGTTGCTATGAGAACGGTTATGTGTTGTTGGTTGCACGGAGTGCAGCTAGTCGTGGATCGTTCGTTGCATCAGTGCGACGAGTCGATATAGTATGATGCGTGTTGTATGGCTATGCAGATGGATAGCGATATGTTGTACGAGATTGAGTAAAGACCTTAAGTATTGAGAATGAGTTGTTGCACAAGTTGCAATGAGTAACGAGTCGAGTTGAGTAGGCGAACGTGTATGTTGGCCGTACGTCGCGTTGAACTTTGAATATAAGTGAATGTTGCGTATGTGATCGAAATGATCGCTAAGGCACGGTTAGATTTGAATGAATGTCGAACTTGAGCGAACGATAGGGCATGTTGGTTCAGTTGTTGTACCAACTCGAGTAAGATGAATGCTAGAGCTGGGATCAGAAAGATCGCCATACGGGATAGTTGATTGAGAATAGATGTCGGACCTATACGGAATGTGATGCCGAATAATGACTCGATTTCGAGTGGTATATACAATACCAATTATGCGAGCAAGTGTAGCGAAGTATTATGTCGATAATGATAGGCTCGATCCTGAGTGGTATATGGAATACCACTTAGCGATAGCTATGTTAAGCCGTTTGGTGACTTACGATAGATTTCGTCGAGACGATTATGTTGTTACGATATGTTTGTCCTCAACGGACGAAGTAGTACCGAGACTTGAGTGGGAATGACTTGAGAGAAGTCGATGCAAGTATGCCTTGAGGAAGTGAGTCGAACGATCATGTATAAAGTCATATCCACGGAGGATACGTCGGACGAGGATTCGTTAAGTGTAAGTCAAACGATAGGCTGAGCATAGCGAAGGAATGTTACGTTGAGGAAATAGTCGACCCGGTCGAAATTATGTTGAGTTGGTACGAAAATCGTTCGGAAAGAATCGAGTAGGTACGAAGAAATCGTGTGAACGAAGTTGAGTTAGCGCGAGGAGTCGGTAGCACGATTGGAAGTGCGAGTTAGGGATATGAGAATGGATATGTGAATTGGAAATTGTGTCGCGATTATGGTAGTTAGTTATAATGGAATGAATCTTGATGTGTGCAAGACTTGATTCGTATTCGAGTTCGGATAATGGCAATGGTTGCAACGAGTTTGAGCTTATGAGAAAGGAAGATGTTCAAGTTATGCATATCGACGATGGTATTGAGGCGTATCAAAGACGATATACAATAACTCGGGGATACTCTGATCGAATGAACAAAAATTGTGTTAAGCATTGTTGTTGGATGAATAAGATGCAAGTTAAGTTATGGCAAATGGGATGATAACGTAGGAATGCTTCAAGAATTTGAGAGTGAATGGATATTACTTGGAAGAAAACGAAAGTGCTTGATTGTTTCGAGGATAACCACACTGTTGACATTCTTGTCTTATGAGAGTGCAACTCCAACATCGCACATGCGTCACGCCAAATTAGGTCGATCATTCCGCGTAAGCGCTGGTATGGTGATTCATACAGCAGGAATGATCAAACTTATGAGGCATGGCAAAATCGGATTTGACTTATGGTTTGATGCAAAAATTGTTCGAGGATGGTTTGATGAGTATGGAATGTGTCAAACTATGACCACGAATAGGTAAACTCGAACCTGGGGCGAGTAGATGTCATACGGCTAGCAAGGATAGTTGATGGTGATACATGAGTGATTCGAATAGTGACGGCACGCAATGTGCATAAGTGATTCGAGTAGTTAACGGCGCATCAGTTGCGCGAGGGTAGATAAATTGCGAATTGGTAAAGTATGTCGGATTGGGTAAAGCCCCATAGGAATTGTCGGGAATTGATTTGGCTCCACGATAGGATATAGCATGGTTCGTTGTAACTGTCCCTCGTTGATGATTTTTAATTATCGAGCGTAGTTTCGGGACAGATGACCCTAGAAGACTTGACCGCAAAATCAAATGAATGTCGAAGTCCCATAGGATGACCCTAAAGAAGTCGCACAAGAAATTTTGTCGAGGATAAGGATGACGTAGCACATGGTGAGGATAAGTCTAAGCGAGCGAGTATCGTGTTTCAAAAGTTAGCGAGTAGCCTTCGACTAGATCGAGACGGCTAGAAAAGTTATGATCGATCGAATGAGTGCGTAAGTAGACTTGGTTGGTCGATGATCGAATAGATGTCGAGGAACGTGCTTAGCATAGCGATGCGGTAAGGCGATTGCAAGGATTCTACAATGCACAAGAGCGACGAATAATAGAATGACCCTAAGAGTTGTATCGTAGATCGGTTTGAGTAACGGTTAGGCTATGTGTGTTGAGCGTGCGATCTATGTTACGAAATGAACTAGTCGGGATTGATTCGAAATTGAGTAAAGAATTTGTGCTCGGTCGAGAATCAGGAATGAGCGTATCGTAAGAGACCTTGGATCGAAAAGATTGTTGCCTTTGAGCATCGTAGACTCAAGTTAACCTCTTGTGTGGGAAGAGATTAAACATGATGTCTGGATAAGTTACCTAGCAGGGGTAGCCCCAGACGTAAGTTATGGATAGAGCGAGAGAATGTGAATCATATATGGATAGTTGTGTGTGAGACTTAGTACAAATGGCAGACGAAGGAATTCGGGACATGTTGGACTTAGTCCATGTCGTTAAGGCCAAATGTTATGAACGATTTGATAAAAGAGTTGGGTTATGTGAGAGATAGGCAAACGATTGGACGAGTAGGCATTGCGGAGAATTGTTGCGATCGGATACGCAACGGCTTAATGCGATGCATGCGTTAGATGGCCGTCGAGAAACCTATGAGATCGAAGTTATGGTTTGGATCAAGTTATATGGAAGATGATCACACGTTATGGGATAATGCATACGAGAAGTATTTTGGGAATGTGTGCTAAGATTCGACTAAGTCGAGTATGGACTGATTGGTGCTTGAGGAATTAAGTGAAGCGTGTTAGTTTCTCCCGATATCCTACAACTGAGCTTGGCTGAAATGCATATATTGGTGGGACGCCTAAAATATGTGTATGATCTAAACTGAGTTGTATGATTCCAACGATAGTAGCACGAGATCGTGAAACGATCTACCGAGGCACTTGGATTAAGTGTTGGTTTCGGTTCGAGGACGAACCTTGTTTTGAGTGGTATATTATGTAATGCCCCGCTCCGCACGGTACATTATGATGAGTCGTTGACTCGAAGAGTTGCGTTGACCCAATGAGGTATCGATGCAAATCGATGCAAGTATTACGTTGGCCAAAGGTAAGCTTTGAGTCGGTTGGAATCTATGAATCGAATCGATGCAAATGATAAGTCCCGTTTGAGCAAGTGCTAATTTTAATTGATCTAGTGTGCAGGCTATGCTTCTACGCTGGACGATAAGAGGTCGGCATTTTGCCTTATGCAGTAAAGTGTCCGCGAAACCAAATCGTAGCCTTGCAACGGATTGTGGCATGGGCACGATAGGCCAAATCAACCGAGGAGTTCAAAGGAATGGCTAAGTTCGATAGTTAGCTATGCGACCAAGCTATGGAAGCGAGCCGCTTCAACTCGGCAAAACGGCAAGGAATATCGACTTAAGGTGGGCGGGTTCTTGACTCTCTCTCCTTATTCCTTCACATCTAATAAAATATGCCAGTATATGCATAAGATGTTATCAAGTTAGCGAGCGTGGCTCGGGCGACGAAAGGTCCAAGTATGCGTCGAACACTAAGATAGAACATTGAATAATCGAACAATTGAAGCGGCGTACATCAAGTGTACGAGTCGCGGTAGGGCGGTGATGGTAGAACATTGAAAGACAATATCGAGATGTGCATCATGTGTACGGCTCCGAGAATATTGAACACTAGGTCTAGAACATTGATTACGGCGCTGAGCGTGCCCTCGTGCACGGAAGCCAAGGAATGACTAAGTAACTACGAAACTAGGCTATGAAAATGACTTACGAATGGTACGCGTTGAATATGAGTATGAGATGACCAAGCCGTTGGGCGTCGTGCATAAATATGGATGTGTTGGGGCATAACGCCGACGGAGCTCCCCATACGGATGGTGGATTATGTTTATGAGACGCGAATTTGTTTATGGTGCGAGACTATGTTTATGGAATAGAGGATTGGTTGGAACGATATGATTCGTATGCTATGGTACGTATTGCATGGTCAATGGACTCGGATGGCCCGTGCACGGGTGCGGCTTCCTTCGGACGGTTACGCCGGGGCACCGGGATCGTTCGGCCTAGGAGGAAATTATATGTGGTATTTATGGTGCACATCATTCAGACGGATTGCGATCGTCCAGTACTGTGATAAGTTATGATATCCGTAAGTTTAGGATCCTTCGAATACTGGGCTGGCAACCCATATTGAAGCGATTGTAGGCTTA
Organism: Iris pallida; assembly: GCA_029216955.1. Lineage (NCBI taxonomy): Eukaryota > Viridiplantae > Streptophyta > Magnoliopsida > Asparagales > Iridaceae > Iris > Iris pallida. Next base: position 1,167,890 of record JANAVB010012598.1, read on the forward strand.
CACATAAGAGATGCCAAGTCCATTACGGTGCGAAACACCGTGACCTTCGTATAGATTGGGCCGGTGGGATGAGATGAGAGTTGGGTGCAGGCGCAGGACCTGCTACCCTTATGCATATGTTTACGGTTATGATTGGTTGGTTGCGCGAATCGTATGATTGCTTATGTAAGTTCTAACCATGGCAGGCTAGACAAAGAGGAATGGAGATGAGCACAAAACACTATGTTATGTTCATATTATGGCTAACTGTATTTGCTACAGGAATACGGTATGGGACACATTTATGATAAGTTGCTATATATGAAGATTGCCATGAAATGGATCCTAAGGTTAAATAGAAAGATCACCAATAATGTTGCATGTCCACTATAATTACTTAGTGTTTGGTTTGGGTGCGAGCGGGTCTTGATCAGTGTGAAGCGAGGACGAAAGCACTAATCCCCCACTAGTTATGTGCAGGTTCAAGTATGATTGACTCGGGGCGGGCCTTGGCTTGGACGTGCCGAGGCATGGAGTCTTTGGCGTTCAAGAGGAGCTACCGCATAGGCGTTCGGACTTGCGACATGGAGATGTTCGGCCGAAGACTACTTGGTGGCTATAAAGAGGCATAATGTATGGAATAATGTAATCCTTTGTGAGCTAGAGAGATCATGAGCGTTGTAGCCAATTGGCATGTTATGTTGGGCTATTCAGAGCCTTTGTAATCTTCAGTTCATTATGAATAAAAGAGATTCTTATTGTATTCTTTAGTTTCCTTCTGCTGCTTATGTTACGAATTTGAGATAATCACTATGTGAACCGTTATCTTGCCTTGTACGAGCGCAACTCCAGGCTCGTGCGGTATCACGCCCCAACGAGGACGATGATTCGGATGAAATCTAGCGAGGACGAGCGATTTCCTGGGTCGGGGTGTGACACTACCTCTGCCCCCTCTATTTCAAAGATATGTTTAGTTGGAGTCTGAATCTCCTCAGCATCAACTTCTTTTGGGCTTTCATCGCCCTCGATATAAACTTCAGAATTCTCACGACCTCCTGGTTCGTCGAGATTCCGATTATCATCTTTAGGGCTTTGATGACCCTCATCTTCAATAGGGTATTCTTTACCCTCAACAGCAATTTGGCTATATTCGGCCGTCAGATTTTCATCCTCTTGGGCTATTATTCAATCTTTAGATACAGCATTTCTAAGATCTTCCTCAATCAGATCATCACCGAAGTCACAGCCGTCTAGTGCCTCTATCCTCTCATTGTCTTCTTGAGAGGGTACATGAGCTTGGATTATAGAGGATGCTGGAACATTCGAAATGTCTTTTGAGGATAATATATCTTTAGTAGGTACGATCTTCGGAGCATTCTTGGTAGGGTACGGTAACATCACTCCCGCCGCACCAAGTGCAGTCACAGGAATGGTGACCCTCATAAATACTGGTTCCAAAATTGGGACCGAGGGAGTATCCGCTGCAACCGTTGGAGCCAGAATATTCGTTGCTGGAGTCTTTGCAAATAGAAAACATACATATCAATACAAATGTCTAATAAATCAATATCTAGAAGAGGATAGTAGATCTTGCGATGGCAGTGACGATTCTGGTTAACCAAGAGACTGCCCCAGTACCGAGGGAATAAATAAAGTTGCAGCTTCTTGCTGCACAACTTCGGTTACCAACAGTTTTCTCCTCGTTTTGTGCTTGAGCGATATTGGAGGAGATCCCTCGGATCCAGAAAGTTTATCCTGTACATTCGGCCTCTAACTAGTCTCTTCAGTAGGAAATCTACTTTCTTTGGGGATAGGAGAAGGAGTTATCCCCGTTCCTCCAGAAGGAATCCCTACTTCAACTTGTCGCGTCTGGGATCTAGTCCTCGCTGCAGGCTGTTCAATAATAACAACTGCTTCTTTCGTTTTCTTTCCTTGAGATTTAGGGGAAGAAAGAGGTTCAGCTAGGGCAGATGGGGTATATGACTCCCTGACTTTTCGTCTTTTTCAACTCCCTTTTGTAGGAGATTTATCTTCCCGCTTCTTGAGAAAGATTTCTAGCGGATCATTCACCTCGTCAGGGAGGCCGACAAGGGTAGCTTCAAGAGTCTCATCAGTAGGAGCATTCTCCTCAGCCTCTTTGGATTCCAGGGTGGTCTTGGTCCCTACTCGCGATCGTCTGACACTAACAAAACTATCAGACAAGGTGAAGCCTTCGAAGAAGGTATTGGCCGAAGTATAAAAGTTCGCGTATGTATATAACATACGCGAGCCACTTCACGAGTAGCAAAGGGCACTAAGAATGTAGTTTAGTGCCTCGGACACTATAATATCTCCACCCTCTAGCACAATCGATCAGATATTCGGAGGCTTTTAGGCCGGTGGTTGCGTTGTCGACGTGCATTTGATCATAACCGAACTGGCTGGTGAATCGGCTAGGCAAATACGGTTCTAGACAACACTCACCCTCGAACCGATATATCAAGTGAGAGGGTCTGATCATCTTCAACCATATAAAAGCAGCTAGTGGAGGACGAACAGCCATAGGCTCTAAGTCCATAAGTAGGGGAGGAAGATTTACACATCTAGGAGGAGGAGGAACACAGTAGAATCTCCACTCGGAACCCATATTCAATGCCTTTCGGCAATCAGTAAGGGAGTTTACTTTCCATTGAGATATGGCGTAACGTCTGATGAAGTCTCCTCCTATGACACCTAAAGCATGATCCATCAGAATGAGGTTGTGTAGCAATAACCAGCCGAACAAATAAGTATACGACATCTCAGTACGGGGAAAATTCTCTCGAGTACTGGGATCTGTCATCATAGCATTTGTGAAGGAACGAAGACCCACGTTCAACCGGCTAGTCATCGCAAAAAGGATGTCCATCTTGTGTTAAAATACTAAACGCACAACTGCGAATAGTACACCTCGATGGATCCTGTCAACAGCGCTGGCTCCTGGGACTACGAATCGTCATAGCCACAAGGATAAGTAGCCAGCCAGAGTCGTTTCTCGAGACATTTGTTTACCACCTTGTCTTATATAAGTCTCGGTAGGAGTATCAGCCTTAAATTCATGCCAATCCTTCTTCAGCTCATTGTCAATATACCTTGACTTCTATATTAATTTCTGGATAGTACTGCGGTCAAGCGGTTCAAAAAATCGAGGATCACAATCTAGGTGTTCCAGTTCCTTATCCTCCTGGATGTGGCCCAAAAATAAATACAGAAACCATTTGGACCAATAACATGCCCCCTTCGCATGACTCTTGTATAGAAGGGTGTAGATCATGAAGTGGCGTAACAACTCGTCGAAGACTGCCACCATTTCTGGGTTCTCAGCTAGAGTGTCCAATTCTTCATTTGTTGGCACATACTCTTCGCATGGGTTTTTACCCATTGGTAGACGAGAGATGTATTGTATTTCGTGAAGGGCGAAGCCTATCTCTCCATGAGGGGTCACAAAAGTGCATGTCTTATCGTTGTATCTTTCTACCAAGGCCAGAAACAAATTAGGATTGGTGCGAATACCGCAGGAAGTAGTCCAAATAGTTTCATAAAGTTCTAAATCAAGTAGATCGTCTCTAAAGTTATTCAAAGCCCAGATTGAAAGACGGTTCCAGTGTTTGTTCTCTGGACTAATCAAACCCGTCAACCGTATATTCTTAGCCAAATACTTTCCTTCAGCCTTAGCAAACAGTGCGAAGAAAGGAATTCTAACTGGGATCATAAGGGATGAATCTTCAAGCGGCACGCAACTTGGTTTTAGGCCCCTTAAGTGAGTATTACTCCTCTCTGATGAGCTGTAAAATATGTCCCTATTTTGGGGACCTAGTCTATGGCATATCCTTCCAACCCTGGCCTATTGGAAAGGAGTCAGATCCCATACCATATTTCGAGGATAGCTGGCATGGGCCTAACGGGATAGGGACAGATGTCTCGTCATATCAGTGAGATATATTAGTTTGTTTCCGCTCTGGTAGACTCGCTTTTCTCGCTTCGATTTAGGCTGACAGTCTTTCTTGATAGCTTCACCAACAAGAAGGCTAGCTTCTTATGGGGAACTTGATCCAAACTTATAAGGGGTTCACCGTTCATTAGGCATAATAAATTCCTGCCATCCTAAGACTTTAGCACAGCTCTCCAGGTTTCAAGAAGATCATATTGCGGAAAGATGACATGAGATAGGTTTTCCTGATACTCAGACACCCGGAAGGCAGAAGCCAATTCCTCAGCAAAAGGGTCTTCTCTTAGATCAACTGCAAAAGAAAATTCAGAGTTAAAATCTTAAAAAGATTGTTTTCTTAAAGAAACACCTTGCGCCAATCATAGTTGGTACAAGATATGAAGAAAAGTCTTCAGTTAGTGCATGAAGAGTGACAGATATCAAGTTATATGGCGCATCAGTCAGTCACCACATAATTCGAGCACAACTTCAGATGGCACATCAAGCTTAAGTCATAATAAATGGCCATGGCGTCATTTTTATGATTGATTTTAGCCAACATTCTGAAAGAGGTGGCACAGTTTACAGATGGCGCAAAGCATCAACCAACACTCTGAAAGAGGCGGTCGGTGCTGGCCTTAGTCGTGCCACACGCGAATGGAGCAAGCGTTCTCTTCATCTTCTCTGATGAGTTTATCACCTTCCAAAGCGGGGTTCGCTTCCTCGGCTCTCACCAACGGTGTGACATGTTATGGCACCATCAGCGGAGGCACGTAAGACGTGGCTCCGGCCACCTTCTTTTCCTTCTCCGCCGCAGATCTTTTAGGCGCCCTTCGATCGAATGAAAGCTTCGAGATTTTGGAAGAGGAAGAAGACAAGAATTCGAAAGAGAAAATTTTGGAAAAGTTCTTCCTCTCTCTGCAGTCGGATATTTATAGCCAAAAAGAGATGTAACAGTCATACAATCCGCGCACAAAAAGTGGGTCAGTTATGACTCTGCACTGTGCCAATGGTACAAAAGATCGCTTCTTAATTCAAAGTATTTCAAATTTTGAACTCTTCAAATTTGAGAACTTTGAAGGGGGTCTTGTCGAAGCTTAAAAAGTACAAATATTACCATGCGCTACTCTCAAAAGGCGCCAAGACTCAAATCATCAAATGGTGCTGGTTATTAGATGGCGCTGGCATTAGATGGCGCTAGACGACACGTGGCAGTCTTCTCTGAGAAGTTAAACAGTTGTCATTATGACTGACAACACGTCAGTCGAGAAAAATTTATTTGAATCTCGAACGCGTGGCACTCGAGGAGAATGTGTTAGATTTGTCCAAATAACTGACAGCTGCTTCGTGCCACTCGCAGTTGGCACGGGATAATAATCAATGAATTAAGCAGACGGCACTAAATAGCAGATAGCGCCCGACGCCATTCAACAGTTGGCGCTAATCAATCAATTATCGTCCAAAGTAGTTAGATAATGTGGCATGCATGCCACTAATCTCGAAGAACATGCACACGATACTGCCCAAGACCATGCGTATCTCTCTCACAGAATGCCATACGACCCATGCAGTTAAGTTAACCATTCGCGCGAAGGGTGATGGTGCGCCAATTGCTGTCTATGCCAATCAGAATAACTGGCTAACAGTTATTTCAGAACTCTATAAATAGAGTTTCAAAATATTTCAAAAGAATCACTAATGATCATAATCTTCTGAGAACTTGCTACGGTACTCTTCAAAGGCTTTCTTCTTCAATATCACATCGCCCAAGGGATAAAGTGATCGTCTTCTGATCAAATTCCTACAGTTATACTTCCCCAAAATTCAACTAGTACTCTTGTATACACTCTTCTCAGTTTGTAATCAAACACTTTTTGTTTTTGCAAACAGACATTAATCAAAACCATTTGACCCAATATATGGTTTTGACCTATTTTGAGCCTATGACACACATGCCAAAGGTGTGCCACTCAATTGAGTTCCCTTATGCTATTTATTTTTAAATGGCACACGAGACCCAGTTAATAAACTCTTGGAGTATATTTAAGTTTGATAAACCATACTGTCCCCAAACTAGGACGATGAGCCTTAGCAGGGTCCATGTAGGTTGTCATGGCCTAGTGGAGTCATTCTGGATTTATTTTGGGATGTTATACATCGAAATAGTTTAAATACAATTCTGTATAAATATTACTATTTTTATAGTAGCCTAATACCACATATATAGATTTCCTTAGTCATGGTTAAGTTTGAGATGCATATCGACTAGAAATTTTGGCACAGCTAGTGTAATGTGTGCTTTGACTAATGTTTTAGCCATGGTAGGGAAGATCGAGCTATATGTATGTTCTTATTAGGAAAACCAGTCAAAGTTGTGACTTTACCCTATAAATAATTTAATTAGTTATTTATTAAGATTATGACTTTTAGGAGACCCGGTTGCACCATACAAGTTCGGACTGACCCAAACCAAACTATATTCCAACTAGGCAAAATATTGTATATTCATGTATGTATAAGGAAGAATGTCTACATATTGGTAGTGGATTATGTATATATCGGATATACTAATATATATATATATATATATATATATATATATATATATATATATATATATATATATATATATATATATATATATATATAGGGTATATATTGGTTGGGGCCCCTGAAACCTTATCTTAATTCTAGCCCTTGAATTATCCACCATCAATCACCACTACCCATTCATTCATGGCACAAACACACACACCCCTTGGGCCAGCCGGCCCTAACTCCCACGCTCCTCATCCTTTTTTTTTCTTCTAAAAGCATTCATTTCTCATACAAATTCTCACTCCAACACTCAACCTCTCACTTCACTATTCTTTTAAATACATACCCCCCTCTCCTGACCGAGCAATACCCCCTCATGGAAGCTAGCTCCCTCTCTCCATAAACTCTTCTTCTTATATAAAGTTTTCAATTCTCTTCTCCTCCCTCCTCATTCATCACCATTGGCATCTCTCCTTCTTAGCCGACACCACCTATACCATCAGCACGTCTCTAACACGCAGAGCCGCTCCCAACCCATAAAAGCTGCCTATACGACCCCTTCAGCCTCAACACCAGTGACCATCTGTGCAAAAGTAGTCAGACATTACGGGGACAGCATAGTCGGCCGTCACTGCGGGCGCTCACGAAGTCGAGCCACAACCTCATCTAAATACCACCTTCTTCATCTCCCTATGGTCGCTCATATCCTTGTCGTGTCGAACGGTTTACCACCACCTTGCCAGGCCAACAAGGAGCACATAGGCGGGGCTATAATTCCACCAGTAATTGCAGCGACTTCTACAAGCAGTTGCCGTACATGTAGCGTGTAATGGCCGCAGCGATGATGTCGCCACTGACAGGGCCGTTGTAGCCACCCCCACGACCACGATGAACCTCTGGTGACCCCTCTAAACGTGTTACCATCCTCTATGATGAGCCAAAGAGGCTATTTGTGCATTTCACACGAGATCCCTTCGTGACGCACGAGTTCCGAAACTCAGAAATCGTGGTTTGTCGTAGCAACTTTGGGCGTATTTTTTGGACAATCCGACCGTTGGATCATCGGTAAGATTCTTCCATCTCAATCTAGGTGTATACCCCTTCACTCACCTAAAATTTTAGCTGTTAATTCAATCGTTTGATAAATTAAAACTGACCATCAATTTGTTCGAATAAATTATATTATTTTGAACATTTTCGAGGAGCCAACTTCGTGGATTTGTTTTTCCACCGTTGCAGCTCCGTTTAATGTGCCACCAGTTCCTGTGCACAACAGGTATAACCAACTTCGTGCCATATAAGTTTTATTTTCATAGGATGTCGTTTGGTTGGTTGAAATTGACGTCAAATTGGCTTCTCGAAACCGTAATTTCCAACTTGTAAAATTCCAATTTTAGACCCGGGACTCCGAATTCCAATTTCGATGCCACTAGTGGAATTATGGCATCATTCTTGCATAAATTCATATATAATTTTCTAATTATGGAGCAACATGGTCCCGACACGCATTTCTGTGCAAAATCGGGTCTCAACGTCCGGGTCAACGGGTCATTTTGCGATCGAGTCATCGAAATCCTATTTCGGGTATATCGTTGGGTTCGTATCATCATTCTGGACTCATGGACATATAATTTGATATCTTTAGTGGACTTGTATCCTGGCACATTTTTCGGTGCAAAGCGGGTCAAAGGTGGACATTATTTTGACCCAAAATTACCGTTTTTCCTTTGTGTCCAAATTAGACTTATGGATAGGCTAACCTAGCTAATTTGACCATTCTGGAGACGTTGGTGATGTTTGTTTCATCATCCGACGATGTATGTAGATTTTTCTTTATGTATCACTATTAATTATTATTAATTCCTATTCATGTTAGTATTTCAGAATTCGTACATCGAAACTGAGATTAGTCGATTCCAGTGATCTCATATCGCTGAAATTAACTAGGTGACCACATGGATCACCAAGATAAGAATATTGACCTTAAAGTTGATCAAATTGTCTCGATTTTCGTGTCGTAGGTTTTGTTGTACGAACAACGAGGTGCAAACTTGATCTTTTGAATCTACAATTCATATTATTGGCAATAATGATTATAGAGGCTGGTGTGACCTAGTTCTAGATAATAATTAACAAGTGTCTTAGATAACATGAGATAATATGCGACTAGAATGACCCAAGCTCCCTAGGTGGGAGTTTTTAGTCATACGTGTACTATAGTGTGTGATATATATTTGTTGTGATTTGGATTGATAGATATTGCATGGAGTATGGTTCTCATGTATAGTAGGATAGACTTTGGTACTGCAGTCTCAACGCAGTTCGGACAACACTAGGCAAGAGTACCTTGCTATCTTGTATTTTAGTTCCATTTTAATCTCTGAAATATTTATTTTATTTGTTGTATTGCGTACCGATGTAGGACTGTCGATCGATACTTCGCATCCGAGGCAGATTCGAGTGCAGATGTATGTTTGTAACGTCTAGTATCGGTCATTAGAGACTGTCTCGATACCGTGGTGTAGAAGCATAGAAAAGAGGATATTGCTTTTAGTCCTACATCGGAAAGGAGAAGAAGAAAGGGCTCACTCCATTCTATATATAGAGCACCCTTCCCTCCTTTGAAAAGGGTACTAACTTTCCTTCCCTCCTTCCAACTTGGACTCTTCCTACTACGCACCTTCGGGTGCTAAGTCGAAGAAGTCTAGGACAGTATGGGCTCAACAAGCCCAGTCAACTGTCTAATCTGCTGACCGTCAGCGGGTACCGTTAACTGTTACATGGGCCCCTGATGGAATGTTATATAGAACCTCCCATGTCCAGCCCTCTGCGGCAATCGGATAGAATAGGTCCCAAAAGTTTTCCTACAACGATCGAGAGCAGTGCTTTACTAGCCTCAGATCAGAGAGCAAATATGATAGTCCCAAAAGTCTCCCTACAACGATCGAGCGCAGTGCTTTACTAGCCTCAGATCAGGGAGCAAATATGATGGTCCCAAAAGTCATCCTACAACGATCGAGAGCAGTGCTTTACTAGCCTCAGATCAGGAAGCAAATATGATGGGACTAAAAGTCATTCTACAACGATCCAGAGCAAGTGCTTTTACTAGCCTCAGATTAGGGAGCAAATATAATACTTATGCACCCGGACGCTCGGGATACCCGGGCCCATAAAATGGATGCAAAGGTAGATCAATCTGCTCTCGACTTGCGAGAGGTGGTCATTCACAAACGTAAGGAGAGAGAAGCAACTTAATGTGTGAGGAGCCCTTTTCAGGACATCACTGCACCCAAGCCGGCATCAACTACTGCTGCCACAAGACAGTGGCTCCACCACCAAGGCAGTCTTAGTTTATGCGGATCATCACCCCATGCGGCTAAGTGGACTCGAGCCACAGAAGAAAGGCTCCTGGAGATCCCATGCGGCCAAGTAAAACCAAGCCACAGAAGGAATGCTCCTGGAGATCCCATGCTGCTAAGTAGATTCGAGCTGCAGAAGCAAGGCTCTCGAACAACCTATGCGGCTAAGAGACTCGAGCCGCAGAAACAAGGCTCTCGAAGATCCCATGTGGCCAGGTTGACTCGAGCCGCAGAAACAAAGCTCTCGAAGAACCCATGCGGCTGTTTTCCATAAATAAATTCACTTTATTTATTGTGTTTCTGGGAAAATTACAACTACAGGAATCTGATCTAGAAGACAATCACTTTATCCCTTGGACGATGCGATGAAGAAAACTCGAACTTCGAAGAACTTGGACAGCAACTGGACAATCTCTCTGTTCTCTCTGAATTGAATGTAGTCTGATGAAGATGAAGAAACTCTCTTTTATAGAGTTCTGGATAACTGTTCTGAAGCATACGCTCAGTCAGTTACTTGACGTGTGCATAACTGCAGGGACGCGTGGCGAATTCTGATGGAGACACATTAGAGTGCGGTTGAAAGTAGTAGAATATATCTAGGAGAGATTGATGGCATGGATGCCACGTTGCATAACTTCTAAATAAGTGGGTAACTGAGTACAAGACACGTGAGAACGTGTGTTGACTGTACGTTTAAAAGTCATCCTGAATGCATTTGCTGTGATACGTTGTCTTTGTTGAAGAGGAGTCATACGCTACCTTTCGAAGACATATGTCTTGTATATGCTGACTTGGATAGTATAGAGTCATATAAAGCTGATACGCTCACTTTATTAACAAAGAGTCGTATGGAGTCCATACGCTCACTTGATTGATAAGGAGTCATATGGAGTCCATACGCTCACTTGATTGACAAGGAGTCGTATGAAGTCCATACGCTCACTTGATTGACAAGGAGTCGTATGGAGTCCATACGCTCACTTGGTTGGCAAGGAGTCGTATGAAGTCCATACGCTCACTTGGTTGGCAAGGAGTCGTAAGTATTGAGGGAGTAGACACGTGGCTGTCCTCAATCTTCTCAAATACTCCATATCTTCTAATAACTGACAAATATCTTTAGAGCGTCGTGATGACTGACAGACTGTCAGAAATGACAGTAATGATGGCTGTACATTTATGATGGCTGATGAGCTGTCCTCGTAAGAGACAAAATCAATTCTTGAAAACCCATACGACGGTTAATCTTCATAGGGCAGCTGTCTTTGCACGAAAGATGAAGTGTCAGATTCATCCTCCATTAAATGTATGCTATGCTGTCATTCAAAAAATAATAAAATATTCACTGAGCGTACGGCTTTGGCTGAGCGTATGGCCTTGAGCGTATGACTTTGGCTGAGCGTATGGCCTTGAGCGTATGGCTTTGGCTGAGTCTTATGTCAGCGTGTCATAATTTTTCACACCCTACAAGACCCCCTTCAAAGTTTTCGAACTTTATAAATTTCAAAAGTTCGAAATTACTTTGAACTTAAAGTGGGAATAAGTCTTGACACGCTGGCATGATTTTGTTATTTTTCTCAATATCAGTGCAAATCTTTAGGGATTCTGTTTAAAGAACGGCCGCCGTTTAAACTTCTCTTTTCTTCTATAAATAGGTCTTTCAAAACCTAATTTATTTCTTTACTTCTGCATTTGTCTTCGAGAGAGAAAAGCTCTAAAACTCAAACTTCTTCTTCTTCGACTCAATCTTCATCAATGGCGCCCAAAGTCGACGCTGCTGCGAAGGGAAAGGGGAAGGCTCCTGCGGAGTCATCTCGACCTGCCGCCGCTGCTACTAAGAAGACTGCTGATGAGCGTATTCGACGAAGTGAACGCCCATTGAAGCCCCTCTATGGTGAGGATGGAGATGATGAACAGTAACTATCCCCTATTTAGGGCTCTGGTTAGGACAAGATCATGAAATATATCCCCTTTTTAGGATCAATACGTCAGAAAATACGCTTCCCTCTTTAGGGTTTAGTCGTATTCCATATTTTTCGTTTATACGAAAAATATGTTTGGAGCATATTCTGTAAGATACGCGTATCTTTGATAGAAATGTCAAAATACGCTGATTTGAAGGAATACGTCATGTCAAGTTGTCTCACTGAGATACGCTAACTCCTTTGTTAGCGTATTTTTGATGAACATCTTGTCAACCATACGCTGATACGCTTAAGAAAAAGATCCAATCATCCTCTAATCTTTGAAAAAAAGCTGAGCGTAAACTGAACTTAAAATTTATCATACGCCTAGGATAGACTGAGCGTATGTTGAACTTTGAATTTGCCATACGCATAGGATAGAGTGAGCGTATGTTGATCTTTGAATCTGTCATACGCTTAGGATAGAGTGAGCGTATGTTGAACTTTGAATCTGCCATACGCTTAGGATAGAGTGAGCGTATGTTGATCTTTGAATCTGTCATACGCTTAGGATAAAGTGAGCGTATTTTGGTCTTTGTCATCTCTTTGTGTTGAAGATTTCTAACTTCTTATTCTTCTTTTGCAGTAGATATTCTGGCTCAGGATGCACAATTTGAAGGATGTGTAGGAAACAACTATAATAGTGACCTATCACATGTCCGTTTTCCTCAATTTGATGGACCTTCCACAAGGATAGCTATTCTGACAAATCAGGAAAATGACACCCTACTGAATTTGATGAGTGGACTGCCTCTACAGAGTGTGGATAGTGCTACCCACTCGAAGCCAGCATTTCTTTTTGGAGATGCTATTGATATAAACTCCCAGCCTGCTCTTGATAAAGTGTCATACTCATATTATAGAGATGGTGATGCGAATCAGCCAATGTATCTGACTGGTTTGTCCAAAAGCATCAACATAGCTCGCTTATTCCACGCGAGTCATCAAAGGAAAATGAAGTGGGATATTACTCCATTCCGTCAAGCAAAAGCTGGATGGATAGGATACAGTCAAGGAAGATTCCGAAGTGGTACTGAACCATATGTCTCAGTTTTGCGAGGATTGTTGCCAGCTACCATTCCTCCTGAGGACTCGGCACTTCTGAGGCCAGTTAGAGTCCCAATCTTTGCAAATAAATTTGTTCAGCTAGAAAATGCTGTTTACCCAAAACAGTCTATGAGGCTTACTGGTCTGGTGAACCCGGAGAATACCAGATGGACTGTTCTTGTAAGATGGATTCTGAACAACTTTGGAGAATAGTTAAAGGTGATAGGCCTATATAATGCCATCAAGTGCACCGCTTATGGTTTTAGGCCAAACCCAGATTTGTTCTTGGCATTAGCGGAAAGGTATAATTACCGTACCGGCACTTTCATGACTCCAAGAGGCGAGATGGGATTCGCCCTCCATGAGATGGCATACATTTCTCAACTGCCAACAGGAGATTTGCCATATGAAGAGTATATTCCTTTCATTGATGAAATGAATAAAATTTCCGATGCTAACCCACTGGTTCTTCATGTATTTGAAGAATTAATGTGCCATTACAGTATATGTAAGGCTTTTTATAAGGCACAAGGTGCAGAGGGAGGTTCCAACTGCTATTCTTCTAAGTGGATGGCCTATTTATTCCAAGGCCGCACTGAAGAAGTTCAGAAGAAGAAGAAGACTGATCAATATGTCGGTCGCTTTAAACCCCTGAGTCAAGCTGAGATTGACAAACTAATCCAGGACACCACTCATGACGACATCATCATTGAAGAAGAAGAAGACACCTACAAAGCTGGTGATAGGTTGGAGACCTATATAAAGCAAGGTGGCCAGAAATTATCTGATGAAGGTCATCTGGCCGGATTTATATCCCTCTGGCTGAGAAAATTTGTAGTACCCGGCACCTGTTCAGCAGACAGGATGCACAGAGGAGTTATTTTTGCAGCAGTTCGTCTGACTTTCGGGTACAAGATGGATTTACTGACAGCAATGACATCCCGTCTGAATGCTGGCTTAAGGGCATATACAGACAGGATGTTTGAATTGGCGAAGAAGAAGCTCACAACTTTTTCCCGGGTAGAAATGCACTTTACATATTTATTTGGGTGGCTGCTTCTCCATTTCGAATCTCTCATGAATGTTGGAATGGCTAGACCAGACGATACATTTTTGGAAAGATACCATCACACACCAAAGTAGAAGTATGACACTCTGACAGACTGTAGAACCATATTAAACAGGGGAGAATTATGGAGTTTCACTTGTGTTCCTCCACCTGTTGGTTATGAAACCATGCCTGGGAAGTTGATTGATGGCATTGGTGCCAATGTGTTAGATGATATTCAACATGAATGGCTGAAGAGGATCAGGCCATCTCACTTGATCTGTCGCCGTGACGATGCCACCTATCTGGATCCATATCTTCCGAGTAGGTTTGTTCGGCAATTTGGCTATGATCAGTTGCATGTGGGAAATGCAACGACATGTTTTGGCTACCAAGGCGGATTAATCGATGGCGCCAGAGCTTGGATATACTATATTGCTAAAGGTACCGGAGCTACTTTTTCCATGCCAGATCCGGTTACTTATCGGAGAGGAGCTAAAATGTTGGCGTCTTATGCCAAATTCTATGTATCGGCTAATACCTTCGATGAAAAATTCAGCATCTTAGGTAAAAGCTTCATCCATGTTGATAAGAGACCAACCAAATCAGTCCTGCCAAGAGATTATCATGACCGAGAAGATCCTCTGGCTACTGATGAAGTTTATGATAAAGTTTTAGAGAATCTCTTCTCTGATGAACTTCATCAGCCATTACGTGTATCCATTGGAAGTGCTGAAGAGAGTGTATCTGCCGACAGTACACCGAAAAGGAAGCGGGGTAAAGATGCTTCTGGGCCTGCTCCAAAAAGAGTTACTCGGGCAGAGGCTCGTAATCGTGGAAGACGAATCAGAGATGCGGACGAAGCAGGTAGTGACTCCAAAGATGATTATCCTACTATTCCACTAACAAAAAGAATAGGAAGGAAGGTGATAGTTTCAAAGACTAAATCTGTGATTTGTCTCGATGCAGAGAGTCCCACCAATCGTGCCGAGCGATTGGCTTTAGAGAAGCAAGCTGCCTTTGTTTCTTCTGTAAAGATAGAACCTATTGAAGAGGATGTGCCTGAACCTGCTGAACCATCTATGCCTTCTGATATGGAGTTGATTCCGCCAACGGCCGATGATGCACAGGTAATTAGTCAACCCGCGGTAGAGGCCGAGAATCAGACTAAAACAGCTAATGACTTACTGATTTCGAGAGAATCAGTGAAGGAAGCCACTACTCTCAAGCCAATTGCTGAAGTTTCGGAGAGCAATAAGAGTGACGACGAACAGGTTGACTATGAACCTTCGTCTCATTTCTTTGAAGAAGAGGACATGGAGATAGAAGATGAGCCACCATCTAAAACTCAAATTGATATACTGAAGACAGCTGGTCAACATTCAGAGTTGACTCCAGAGCCGGAGAAACTTCTAGAAATAGAAGTCCATGTTCCGAGTACTTCTGGGGCGGACAGCAGTGAAATAAATCCAGTGTCAGAAAATACTCTGAACAGACTACGAGCTGGGCTGAATGATCCAAAAGAAACAGAATACGAACCAGCTTCAGGTAATGTTTTATTCAGCAAAGTTTTGTCTTTTCCTTGCTTTATTGTCGTTTAATTTTGATCATGCTTCTCTGATTCCAACAGTTGTAGGAACTGCACCGGCAATGAGCTCGACTCAAGCCCCACTTGTACAGACTGATATGGGTGAGGGGAGCTCACATTTGCCTAGTTTCCCAAAAGCACCCTCCTCAGCTCCCAGAATAGAGGCTACTCCTACTCCTTCCTTTACAGTTGCAGCAACTCCCGATTTTGAAACAGGGATAGCAAAGGTCATGGGGATGTATTCAGAGATTATTTATTCATATCTGGATACATTCTCAAGGCGACTTATGAAGGATAAAACTATGCCTTTTTTGAATCTTCGAGCGGCGATTAGTTTCCCGCTTTTAGCTTTGAGACAGGCTGGTTATGAGACCCAGTGTGTCTTCTTTGAGCATCTCCTGGATGATTTAGAAGCAACCATCCATAAGTACTGGGAGATCAAAAAGGAGGATATTAAGTCTTTAACTGCAGCTGAGATTGCCCAATTAGAAAGTGAAGCTCAAGCTCAGCACACTGCTTTGAAAGAATTCCTCGCTCTGTCTTCTGAAGAGTTACTGGCGAAAGATGAAGAAATAATAACCACTCGTCAGAATATGGAGCGTTTGGAGAAAGATGAAGCATCAAAAGCTGAAGAGCTTAAGAAGTTGAAGGAGGAGCTGGCTCGTCTTCAGGAGCAAATTGCCTCTATGGAAAAGGAGCAATCGAAGATTGCCACTGCTCGTATATCTGAAGCTGAACGCTGTCAACTTTTACAGCAAGAGCGGGAATTGATGTAGGCTAATCTGATTGAAGAGACAAATCGTCGTAGCTCTATTATCGTAGATTATGACCAACGAATGGTTGGAGTTGAAGCAGCAGAGCGAACCCATAAAGCTCATGAAGAAAAGATGAATAATGTAATTGTTCGTATTCAGGAGATAATTGCTCCTCCTAAATAGATCTTTTACATTTTTCATGTGTTGAATTTTTGATACCCACTTGTAATCAATATTTTGACTTTGATTGAAGAAATGAATATCTTGACTTGATTTCAATTCTGTGGATGATATTTTTGTAGAAAATATGTTCAGAGGTAAATAATACATGACATATTTCAATAGAATAAAATATACAAATGAACTTTGTAATTTTATCAGATGATATTAAACCAAAGATAATTTTAGTTTAATACTGCTTAGAGAAAACAGAATTCAGATATAAAGATATCTTTGGACTCTATTTTCCATGATCTTTGGACTCGAAAATCAAAAGACTAGATATCATTTTCATAGAATAGAAAATATGATACTGAGATAGAAAATTCAGAGGTAATATGGACGTGATTTCTATACGAGATCTTTATTAAATCCACTGGGGATCTAATAAGACAGAATATCAAATTCTCTGGGAAGATGATACGTGGCAGAATATCAGTTTCCGCTGGGGATAACGATATCGAGATAATTTTTGTAGGGAAGAATTAACTCTGATTTTATATTCGCTTGGGAATAATGAAAATATTATATATTGATGAGATTTATACATAATATTTCTTTAAGAATTTGCCATTGATAGGCATCATCGTGACTTTACCATCCATAGAGGCAAGCTGATATGCTCCATTAGAGAAGACTTTGTTTACTACGAATGGGCCTTCCCATTTCGCATCAAATTTGCCTTTGCTCATATGTGTCATGGTCATCGAACGTCTGACGGTAAGGACCAGTTCTCCCTTCTGATATGCTCTGACTTTTACTTTCCGGTTAAAAGCTTTCGAAATTCGGGCCTGATACAGCTCGATATTTTGTTGAGCATACAATCGCTTTTCATCTAGAGCTTCCAGCTCTTGAAGTCGAAGACGATTATTATTTTCTGTTGTAAGTTCATTGGAGATTACGATTCTCAGAGAAGGAATCTGGATCTCAAGGGGAAGAACAGCTTCACACCCATATACCAAAGAGAAAGGCGTATATCCAGTCGCATTGCGAACTGTGGTGCGGTAGGCCCACAAACATTCACCAAGCTTCTCGCTCCAGTTGCGTTTGTTAGAAGAAATAAACTTTTTCAAGAGTTTGATAATCGTTTTATTGAAAGCTTCTGCCAATCCATTAGCTGCTGGATTATATGCTGTAGAAGCTAAATTATTGATTCGATGGTCGTCGCAGAATCGAGTAAATTTCTGACTAACGAACTGCGGTCCGTTATCATGAATAATACGTCGAGGAACACCAAATCGATAAATGACATGATGTTTGACGAAGTTGATGACATTAGAAGTTTTGACTTCAGATAACGGGATTGCTTCAGCCCATTTGGAAAAGTAATATGTTATTGCTAGAATAAACCGATGTCCTTTTGATGATGGTGGGTTGATAGGACCAATGACGTCCATGCCCCAAGCCTCAAAGGGCCATGATGCCGCTGTTGGATGTAAGAACTCTGATGGTTGATGGATAAAGTCTGCATAAATTTGACAGGCTTTATATTTCCGAGCATATTGAATGGTGTCAGCCACCATCGTGGGCCAATAATAACCCATGCGTCGGATACGATCTTGAAGTTTAGGACCTGGTTGATGGGCTCCGCAAACACCATCATGTGCCTCACGGATAATCTGTTGTGCTTCTTCACCAGTGATGCATCGGAGGAGAAGACCGTCGTAGGCCCGACGATATAGTGTCTTCGTTGTATGATTATAATAGAATCTGAGAGATCGACGCCGGATAGATGCTGCTTCGCTCGGATTGTCGGGAAGTATGTCATACAACACAAAGTCTAAAAACGGACGTCTCCAGTCTTCAGTTATGGCTTCTGTTTTGTTAGAAAAGACATATTCCATAGTAGAATCGGAAGAAGACGAGGACACTCTGTCAAACCTTAATCCAGTGCTAAGGTTGGATGAAAATTCATCAAGGTTGAGAGAATTTTCGTCTAGATTATTGGGAAAACCCAAAGCCAAATTATTCTCAACATAGAATAGTTCTTGGTTGTGAACCACTATCACTTGCTGATGTCTGATTGGTATGGCTAATACAGCGGCAAGATTAGCCAAAGCATCGGCTTCTGCATTACAGGCTCGTCGAACGTGTTCAATAAAGAAACCTTCAAAGGAGGAGGCCATAGAGAGTGCTGCTCGATGATAAGGTATCAAATCTTGATGACGGACTTCATACGTTCCTCTGATCTGATTGATGATAAGCTTGGATTCTCCATAAACTTCTAAATATTGAATATCCAGATGTTTAGCAAGTTGAAGATCGATGAGCAATGTATTGTATTCGGCTACATTGTTTGAACATGATTGATCCAGAGAATAAGCCCTCTGAATAGTTAGTCCTTCTGGGGATACGAGAACAATCCCAACTCCGGCGACAATATCGCCATTAGGACCTATTCTAGATGCTCCATCAAAGAATAGACGCCAGGTAGGAGTTTCTTCAGAAACCAGATTCGAATCCAGAACTTCATCTGGAATCTCATCATATAATTTAGAATCTTCTGGAACCGCATGAGCTGCCAGAAAATCAGCAATAGCCTGTCCTTTAACTGACTTTTGAGGAATATAATGCATGTCGTATTGAGCTAACAAGATTCCCCAATTAGCTAGTCTAGAGTTGAGAATACCGGGTTTTTTCATCATAATCCTGATGGAATTCACTCTAGAAATGACGTGAATCGTTTGACCGATAATATAATGTCGCGTCTTCTGAACGGCAAACATTAATGCTAGGCATTCTTTCTCGATTGGAGAATAACGCGGTTCAGCACCTGTCATTGTGCGACTGAGATAATAAATAGCCTGTTCATGGCCATCTTTATTTTTCTGGGCGAGTAATGCACCGAGAGAATGATCCATGGCTCGAACATATAGAAGGAATGGTATTCCCGATATGGGAGGTACCAAAACCGGAGGGTTCATGAGATACTGTTTGATATCGTCAAATGCTTTTTGACATTCTTCGTTCCAGACAAAAGATACACCTTTCTTCAGAAGTTTGTTGAATGGTCTGCAGCGTCCTGATAAGTTGGAAATGAATCTCCTGATATAAGCAATTCTTCCTTGAAATCCTCGTAGCTCTTTTAAGGTGTGTGGAGGACGCATCTCTTGGATGGCTTTGATCTTCTCGGGATCCACGTGTATACCTTTAGCGGTAATGACGAAGCCGAGAAATTTGCCACTAGAGACGCCCAGGAAGGACTTAGTAGGGTTCATTTTAAGTTGATGCTGACGCATTAAATCAAAGATAGTCTTCAATCTTGGATATGATCCTCCTTTCGTCGACTTTTGACTGCAATATCATCAACATAGCATTCGACTATTTTCCACAAATGTTCGCAGAATATAGTGCTCATAGCTCGTTGATAGGTTGCTCCTGCATTCTTGAGACCAAATGGCATCACTGTATAATAGTATGTACCAATCGGCGTTCTGAAGGAAGTATGTCTCTCGTCATCTGGAAATATTTTGATTTGATTGTACCCCGAATACCCATCCATGAATGACATTCGTTCGAAACCACACGTGTTATCGATCATGACGTCGGTAATTGGAAGAGGAAACTCGTCTTTAGGACAAGCCGCATTGAGATCGCGAAAGTCTATACAGACTCGGATCTTGCCGGTCTTTTTGAGGACATGAACGATGTTAGCCACCCATTCAGGATGTTGTTCCTCTCGAATAAATCCAGAAGCCATAAGCTTGTTGACTTCAGCTTCAATTGCATCCATAATGTCTGGACGAAATCGTCGTTGTTGTTGTTTGACCGATTTAGCATTTGGCATGATATTGAGTTTGTGCGTTGCGATCTTCGGATCTAGTCCTGGCATATCCTCGTAGCTCCAGGCGAAGACATCGATATAATCATGAATAAGCTTGATCATGTCTTGCTTATCTGTTTCTGAAAGACTTTCGCTGATGAATATTGGCTTGGGGGACCCCTCTTCACCAATATCAATTTGGATTAATTTATCTTCAGTGGGAGGTTCTCTTTGCTCGAACCTGAATTCCCATTGGTTATCTAATCTTTGAGCCCATTGTTCTGATTCAGGTGCTATTTCAAAATCATCCTCATCTTCATCATTTTCTTGTGGGCCATCGGCAGAGACCATATTGATGGATAGAATAGAACGATGAAAATCGCCAATACTTGTGTTAGAATCCCAAGAGAGGGAATCGGAAGACTCAGATCGTTCGTCTCCATCGGATTCTGAATCCTCATGGACTGCGTTGATAAAGGAGATAGGAGCAATGTAACCTAAACCACATTTTGTCCTTCCGTATGTTAATGGAGGAATTCGAACAGGCATTCTTCTTCCTTTTCCATTATTGAGGCTGGTTCTGAAGTCATAACCCATATTCTTGATGATATTTTTGGACTGCTGACTGTAGCGACGTAGTTGTAACCTTCCAGTATCGTCGTTTTTGTCATCTTCTTCCAGGTTAGGAGGATTCTGGGGTCCTTTATAGAAGAATATTGGATTTCTCCCAACTTTCTAATAGGGACCATGAAGTATGATTTTTGTATAGATTCTAATGATACTTCTGTGTGAAGAGTTTGAACAACTCCTATAGTTAGTGGCTCTAAGCTATCTAGCAATTGTAAATAACTTTGTACATGATTACAGACATCAATATACTGTAAAGGAGATGCTTCATTAATATTAGATGCTGTATTTACAGAAGAAGGCTGAGCCTTAGTAGATTTAGTCAAATTAATGACTAAAGGGGGAGAGGAAGAGCGAGCAGAAGTTTTGTTTCGATTAAGGTCGATAACAAAAGGATTAGAAGAGGTGAGCTCCCTTGAAGAGGATCGTGGATAAGTAGTGCGTCTACTGACTGGGATGACTAGAGTATCTGGTCTAGCCTGAGAAGATGGAGGGGGAGTGGTGCGTCCACTGACAGGAATTATCAGCGAACTTTGTGGGGATTGGGAAGACAATGCAGTAGTACGTCCACTGACAGGAATTATCAGTGAACCTTCTTCAGATGGTTTAAGAGACTGCGGATGAGTGATACGCCCTTTTACAGGAATAACAAAGGTGTCGACTTTTGATGTCTCATCGTCGTCATCCATAGCTTGCAAGACTTTTGAGTATTCATCTTTGTACATACGAGAGTCACTGAAGTAAGCTTCGACTCCTCTGAATGGATAGAGATCTGTAACTTTCTTTTGAACCTCTCCATTATCATCAATATATTTGAAGCATTGATGAAGAGTCGAAGGAACAATATTATGTTCATGCAAGAATGGTCTCCCCAATAGAGCATTATATGAGCAACCATGATTATCGATAATGTAGAAAGTAACCTTAGTGCGAAGATTGCCTATTGAAATTTGAGGCGAATCTTGCCCAAAGGCTCACTTTTTCCTTGATTGAATCCCAGGATGGTAGTGATAGTACCGGAAAGACTATGCACGGGTATTTTCAGTGCATCTAGCATAGTTTTTGGCATAATACTGAGAGCGGATCTTGGATCAATCAGTAGACGATCAACCTTCATAGAATCGACATATCCTGTATAATATAAAGGACGGTCATGTCGATTATCCTCTAGCAGCATATCGTCCTGCGTAAAGGTAATGTTTGGAATTAATTCCAATACATTATGGCAATGAAGACGAGAGACTGGTTCTGTTCCCGGCTTCTTGAGAAAAGTCAGGCAGGTTTCTGCTTGCAACAACGCTTCACTCAGAGTTTCTCGAGTCTCTTTAGAGAGGCGTAAGAGCTCGAAGATTGACAATTTTGCTGGTGTATTGGCTAGTTGAGCCAATATATCAAAATTATAAGGCCTTTCAAGTCCTGTAGGAGATGACTTCTTCAATGGTTTGTCGAAGCGGACTTGTTGTTTGCTTTTGTCAGCTGCTGTGGGTTTAGAAGGAACCGTCTCAACAGGAACATTTGAAGGTCCTTCGTTAGAGATTGGTGTTGGAGTTGTAACCGGAGGGACATCAGGAGTTTCTTCAGGAATTTTAGCATAATCTTTCAGATATATTTTTCCTGACCGAGTTCCGACAAGAACTTCGATTTCAGGCTCAGGCTCAGGCTCAGTGTCTATCGAAACCATGTTGCAATTCTACATCTTGCTCTTGGCTCTTTTGTGCTTGATGAGAGTTTTATTCCAGAAACCAAGGCCAACACGAGATTGATTATGTCTCATAGTGATGGCTAAAGGTACTTGGAGTCCTTTGCCAGAGTTTAAACTAGGAGCAGTGGCTAGATCATAACCCATTTTTGCCATTAATTCACGAGATTGTGAACTATATAGATGGAATGCAGGCTTATATCTATCTTCAAATTGAGGTACAGTTTTTACTTCCGTAGGGGGTGAATTTCCTGCCAAGATGAAAGTAGAGGTTAGAGAAAGATTGGGTGTGATACTAGAAGTCACATTGCACGACTTAGTCTTCCCAGGCTTCTTTTTAGACAAAGGAGTCTTCCGAGGAGAAGAGGAAGACGTCTCGAACTCCGTCATTAAATCCGGGTGAATCCACATGATCTCTCCTTTTTTAGTTGTGACAGAAACAAGTCCTTCATTCTGTGCTGGTGGGATGTTCACAACTTCAAGAGTTGCTTTGGGGATAGGAACAATCCCACTTTCCACCATTAACGGAGGGAAGTCACCGAACTGCATTGAAATCATATTTGCTGTGACTGTCTTGTCTTTAGGTGTCACTGTCACAGCTCCTGATTTAATCATTTCCTGGATCTTTCCTTTTAATACATAGCAAGACCGGATTGTATGACCCAGCATTCTATGATATGGACAGTATTTTGGATGATCCGTCTTGTTGGCTTCATCAGACCTTTTGATTTCTGGCAATTATATCTTGTTACCTTTGAGCAAGCATTCAAAGATACCCTGAACATCGTCATCGTCGAAAGAATACTCTTCCTTCGTCCGAGGAGGTCTCTGTTGTTGATTTGTTGGAGCTGGGGTAGCTTGGGTAGTCATTATCTCTTGACTTTTGCTCTGGAGATTGACTTCAAGAGCCTCTTTTCCTTTGCGATTGTTGGGTCGAACACTATTACCAGTATTCTAATTTGATTCCTTGGGAGTCATTTATACCCCCAGGTCTTTGAAGGTCTCAGCACTGACTTCGGCGGCTTTGGCACTGACGATGAAAGAAGGCCAATCTTGGAATTGAGTGGACCCTGTCCACATGCTGATGATTGGTAAGAGATTCGACTTGCAAGTGTCGATAGTAACAGCATCGGGAGTTCCGAGAGGCATTTTGAGGGCTTCTCTTCTGAATCTTTCAATGAAGCTCTCCGTGCTTTCATTATTGTTCTGTTTAATTCTTATGAGGGCCGACATGGTCATGTCGTTGACGCCTTCATAGAATCGTTCTAGAAATATCTGTTTGAATCCAGCAAATGAAGTAATACACCCATCAGGGAGACTTCGATACCATTCATAAGCGGTTCCTTTAAGACAACCGACGAATACCCGAGTGAGGAGGGCATCGCTTGGTTGCAACTGATCAGTCATTACTTCAAAGTGATTAATGAACTAACTTGGAGAGGTAGTCCCATCAAAGAAAGAGATGGTCGGAGGTCTGTATTTTGGGGGATACGATACCTCCTTCCATTGTATGGGATAAGGCTGCTTGATACCCAATCTTTGTAAGCCATCTTTTTGCTTGAATGCTTCGAACTGAGATCGAAGATTTTTCAACTCTTCAGTGACAGCTCCGGAAGATTGCGGCGTTGTTGCTTGTTGGGTATAATTGGGAGGAGGGACTGCAACATATGTATCACCCCCAGCTCCGGACTGACTTGCAGTGGGTTGTACAGGAACATTAGACTGTACCCCCGGAATAGTAGAGGGTTCCGGGTTTGGGGCAACATGAGTATTTAATACCACTGGCGGTACTGTTGTTTGAACTTGCTGAGTTCGTTGCTGAGCTTGCATAAGAGTATGCATAGCAGTCAACGTATCTGCCATAGCTCGCAACTGTTGTTCCAAGGAAGAAATCCTCTGTTCATGAGCTTCAGTGCTAGTCGAAGGCTCTTGATTACCATCTACCATATAAGTGGTAATCGTTCGAGGAATAGACGATGAAACAGTCTGTTCTGAATCATCGCTGTGATAATCAGTCTCTTTCCCGGGGCTATTTACGGGAGTCAATACCGGGAAGTTGGACTCTCCAAGGAAGTCCACTGTGATCTCCGGATTATCACTTGGATGAGAAGAAGAAGAGATCCTGGTCGAGGCTCCGGTCCTGGATCGGGTGCCGAGGTAAACACCATCTTCAGAATCTGACATAGCATCAGATCGTATTCTACCCCCAATATTTCTAGAGGTCATGTTGACAGAAGCATAAAGAGGTTCGTCTTCGTCCAGTATTGGTTCATGTTGAATCCGTTCGAAAACAGATTGTCTTTTTGGAGAACAACAACACTGAATCACGACCCGAGGTTGGAAGTTACAACCATGCTTTTCATGGCAAATATGAGCAATGTCATAGCCAGATGGAGTGTCGATTCTCCGTTTGTTTTGCAAATGTTCCCGGAGATCTGTAGGAACAGATTGGGAAGTACTTGAAGATAGTTTCTGTGTAGAAACTTGTCTTTTATTCTTCTGTCTTCTCAGTTCTTGAGTGTATAAAGACCGATTAATTTGAGCGATATAGTTCTTGGCATATTATGCATCAGGGTCTAGTATACTTGTCTCAGTTTGATAAGGCTTCTTTATACCGGAAGTGGAACCGAGATGATTCCGGTTAAGCTTGTTACGAAGACCCGTAGGAGATATGACTTTAGTATCAGTCTTGAATACTTGTAATTTGCCTTTCTCAGATCGGGAAATTTTGAGAGAAGGAAGATGGACATTATTCCGACTGGGAGTCGGTAATAATCCATCTTTAGAGGAAGTAGCCAAAAGGCATTTTCCTTTGTTTGATCTAGTAAAAGTACTAGTCAAATTAACTCCAGAGGTAAAGACCTTAGGAGTAGAGGAGTTGACTAAAGAGTCTTTCTCCTTGGTTGGCACAAGATGTGCAAGTTGTGGGGGAATCATTTGTATGTTCTGTGGAAGAGAACCCCCAGCCTGATTTTGAGAAACAGTCAAAGGACTGTATTGGTTGGCATACGCTGACTTCAGTTTGGAATTCTGGTCATACGCTGCCTTTTTACTAGCATACGCTGGCTTTGGCTTAGCGTACACTGCCTGCTGTTGGTTTTTGTTGTACGCTGCCTTAGCCGTACACTGCCCTTTGACTACCATACGCACAGAGTCATTAATGGCTAAAGAGCCGACTGCTGTCGTAAGGGTAGAAGGAGAAGAGACTTTGACATGTCCAGAGATGGTTTTCCTTGGACACGCTGACTTGGTTAAAGAACCCACTTTGTCAGCGTGACTAGGAGAAGCCACTGTTGCCGTGTTCAGAGAAGCCGAGGCGTGCTTCATTGAAGTTAGAGATGTGTTCTTGTCAGCGTGAATGACAGAAGCGTCTCGGGCCGTCGAAGAAGACTTAGGGACATAGACAGAGCGTCCCTTCTTCTTGGCAGCAAGAAGAGCGGAGGAAGCAGTTCGGCCCTCCTTCGCTTTGAGCATTTCTTCGTAAGCAGATTGGTCGAATTATACAACCATCACTTTCTTCGTCGAGCCAATCGACGAAGTATCGCATTGAGTTGTTGCTATCTCATTGGAGGAGACAGCTTTCCCCAGCAGAGTCGCCAATTTGTTTTCCATAAATAAATTCACTTTATTTATTGTGTTTCTGGAAAAATTACAACTATAGGAATCTGATCTAGAAGACAATCACTTTATCCCTTGGACGATGCGATGAAGAAAACTTGAACTTCGAAGAACTTGGACAGCAACTGGGCAATCTCTCTGTTCTCTCTGAATTGAATGTAGTCTGATGAAGATGAAGAAACTCTCTTTTATAGAGT
Organism: Iris pallida; assembly: GCA_029216955.1. Lineage (NCBI taxonomy): Eukaryota > Viridiplantae > Streptophyta > Magnoliopsida > Asparagales > Iridaceae > Iris > Iris pallida. Next base: position 1,194,234 of record JANAVB010012598.1, read on the forward strand.
TCTGGATAACTGTTCTGAAGCATACGCTCAGTCAGTTACTTGACGTGTGCATAACTGCAGGGACGTATGGCGAATTCTGATGGAGACACATTAGAGTGCGGTTGAAAGTAGTAGAATATATCTAGGAGAGATTGATGGCATTGATGCCACGTTGCATAACTTCTGAATAAGTGGGTAACTGAGTATAGGACACGTGAGAACGTGTGTTGACTGTACGTTTAAAAGTCATCCTGAATGCATTTGCTGTGATACGCTGTCTTTGTTGAAGAGGAGTCATACGCTACCTTTCGAAGACATATGTCTTGTATATGCTGACTTGGATAGTATAGAGTCATATAAAGCTAATACGCTCACTTTATTAACAAAGAGTCGTATGGAGTCCATACGCTCACTTGATTGATAAGGAGTCATATGGAGTCCATACGCTCACTTGATTGACAAGGAGTCGTATGAAGTCCATACGCTCACTTGATTGACAAGGAGTCGTATGGAGTCCATACGCTCACTTGGTTGGCAAGGAGTCGTATGAAGTCCATACGCTCACTTGGTTGGCAAGGAGTCGTAAGCATTGAGGGAGTAGACACGTGGCTGTCCTCAATCTTCTCAAATACGCCATATCTTCTAATAACTGACAAATATCTCTCGAGCGTCGTGATGACTGACAGACTGTCAGAAATGACAGTAATGATGGCTGTGCATTTATGATGGCTGATGAGCTGTCCTCGTAAGAGACAAAATCAATTCTCGAAAACCCCTACGACGGTTAATCTTCATAGGGCAGCTGTCTTTGCACGAAAGACGAAGTGTCAGATTCATCCTCCATTAAATGTATGTTGTGCTGTCATTCAAGAAATAATAAAATATTCACTGAGCGTATGGCTTTGGCTGAGCGTATGGCCTTGAGCGTATGACTTTGGCTGAGCGTATGGCTTTGGCTGAGTCTTATATCAGCGTGTCATAATTTTTCACACCCTACAGCGGCCAAGTGAAACCGAGCCGCAGAAGCGAGGCTCTTGGAGACCCCATGCGGCCAAGTGGACTTGAGCTGCAGGAGGAAAACTCTTGAGACTTCATGCGGCCAAGATGATCCGAGTCGCAGAAGGAAGTCTCTTGAAGACCTCATGCGACCAAGCCAATTTGAGCCGCAGAAGGAAGACTATTGAGACCTCATGCGGCCAAGATGATCCGAGGCGCAGAAGGAAGGCTCTTGAGATTTCAGGTGGCCAAGCCGATCCAGGCCGCAGAAGAAAGACTCTTGGTACCGCATGCGGCCAAGTTGATCCGTGCCGCAGAAAATTGATTTTACTCTGTTGTGGGGGGACACATGGCAATTTGACCAAGTCTCAACCACCCAGATTTGCTACAACAAAATCTTAACAACCCCCACCAGCTGGCAGCCCAAGATCGAGTCTTTGTGTGCTGTGACAGACACGTGGCCACGTGGCCATTTATGCGGCCCAAAATTTGCTATTGTAGAGATCACTATAAATAGCAGGGTACCACACCCATGCTAAAAGTTGGCAACCTACGAAGGGCAATTTCTTCAAGAGCAAGGATCATGTCAGATAGTCCAAGGAGTAAGGCAGAGTTGTTACACTTTTCCGAGCCTCCATCGTCGCCCCCCAGAATAAAAAATTAAACAATTGCACTTAGATTGTTTCCTAGGATTTCTTTCTAGGCTTTCTCTTGTACAAGCGAGTTTGCAATCAAGTTCAATTCATCTATAATTTTTTTGTTCTTGACATTTAATGGCAAACACGATGTCGACTCTGCTGGGGACTTCCTTCTCCTCTTATGAGAAGTTGGTGATGCAATCCGACGCGGCCAAGCTCGGCTCTACGCAGCAAATGCTCGTGGTTCGTTTTGACCAACGAGCATTCGAAGAAATGCTCTCTGAAGGGAGCGCCAGCCTATCAAAGAAGCGAGCCAACCCAAAGAGAACCCGCCGAACGTCGAAGCGTAAAACTGTTGCCCCTGACCAGGTTCTCGAACAAGCTCCTTCTGCAGCCCAAAACGGTGATCAAAGCTCTCCTCCGGCCTTGCTTTCGAACGCAGAGAACTCCGCTGTCCCCAAATCCAGCAAAAGCAAACACTACGATGCTGAGCTTTTGGGGGCACAAAGGAAATCCATACGGACGAGGAAGAGGCTGCATAAGAGAGATGAGCAGATTGCATATGTGGCAACCAACTCTGGCCGCAGGCAGATGGCCCATGCGGCAGTCAACTCTGGCCGCAGGCAGATGGCCCATGAGGCAGCCAACTCTGGCCGCAGACAGATGGCCCATGCGGAAGTCAACTCTGGCCGCAGGTAGATGGTCCATGTAGCAGCCAACTCCGGCCGCAGACAGATGGCCCATGCGGCAGCCAATCCTGGCCGCAGATAGGGTGTCTCATGCGGCCATGTCAGAAGCTCTGTATTCAACCGTCTTTCATGCAGGCCCGACCACATGCGGTCCATTAAAAATATGGAATATGCCAATCTGGACTCTTCTTACTATGCACCTTCGGGTGCTAAGACAAAAAAGTCTAGGACAGTGCGGGCCCAACAAGCCCAGTCAACTGTCCAAGCTGCTGACCGTCAGCGGGCACCGCTAAATGTTATACGGGCTCCTGATGGAAAGTTGTACAGAACCACCCGCGTCCAGTCCCCCAGGGCTAATGGACAGGGTGGGTCTCAAAAGTCTCCCTCCAACGATCGAGAGCAAGTGCTTTTACTAGCCTCGGATCAGGGAGCAAACATGATACCTACGCACCCGTGTGCTCGGGATACCCAAATCCACAAATTGGATGTGAAGGTAGATCAGCCTACTATCGACTTACGAGAGGTGATTACTCACAAACGTAAGAAGAAAGAAGCAACCTTGGCATGTGATGAGTCCCTCTCGGGGTGTCGTTGCACCCAAATCATCATCAACTGCTGCTGCGACAAGTCAGCAGCACCTGAAGTTCGGCAGTCCATTTTCCAACGACTGTACCAGCCAGCACCTGTCCGACAACAACTTGAGAAATAGGTGCAAATCTCCGGAGACGAGGAATTTTCTTTCACCTTCTGTAATTCAACTCAAAAGGTTCTTTCCGGCAAGGAAGGAAAGAAGACAGGCTCTTCTAGCCCAACAATCTCAGCCAGCACTGCAAGGAAACTCTCGTTTGGAGGATTGCCACCGACATCCACACTGGGTGTCTACCTAGGCACTCGATCCAGAAAGAAGATCCCAACACCTGGGGGTGCATCCTCGACCTCCCTGGAGGTAGATGAAGCCGAGGTAGCAGTCCCCTCAATGTATGCGACAACCCGGTGTTCCAAGAGCATACACAGGGGGTAGCGATCCACTAGAATTACGCAACAGACGTGGACGTGCCTGAGGGTGACCACCTTTGCCATGACGATGTGGCTTCCTGCATAGGGGGTAGAACCCCTTCCGAGTCCGAGGAAGAGGATATTTCGATGTTCCCCGATGATTTCTCTGTACGAGGATACGACACGGAGAGCACCTCTTCTACGGTCCCTTCCACGTCTACCCACGTGTAGACAGTCTTTATGGCCGATGATGATCATGAAGGGCCTACTGATCGACGACGTCTAGAAGTACTTGAAGCCATGCTACTGTCCTTGGTCAAGTCAGTAGACGAAATCAAAGCTGCCTTGCTGACTCAACCAGCAAGGACGCCTGGACAAACAAGCTTGGGACCCGCCGTCAACGCGGACTCCAACACGACCGCTCCTCCTTTGGGTGACAATCCTCTAGGAGCATCCGCTACTTCAGCTACAGACGAAGCCAGGGATGCAAGGAGGGAAGTCCAGGAGCTACGAGCAATGTTCAATGCCCGAGACTCCTCCCGAGACCTCAGAATATGGCAGCCGTATCCTATTACGTGGAGAGATGTTCCTTTTCTGCCATGGTACAAACCATTTTATATCGATTCATACGACGGGAAGACCTATGCTAGTCGGCACATGATGTATTTTGAGGTCACAACAGACCACTTGCCGTATAGTGATGCCATCCTCACACGATTATTTATCGGAGCATTGGAGGGAATCGTGTTTGACTGGTACCGCAACCTTCCAGACAACTGCATCCATTCTTTTGACGGCTTCATGCACATGTTCCTAGAGAGATTCTACGAAGTGGGATATGATATGACAGTGTCGTCCCTCATGGACGTCGTTCAGAGGGAGAAGGAGCTAACAAGGAACTATATCGAACGGTTCCGCCAAACCGTAATGAGATTGCCCCAAGGCAATCCCGAAAGCTCCTTGATTGAAATCTGCCAGAAGAAGTTGCTCCCCGTAATTAGCCTCTGGATGGGTGAAGATCAATTCAGGGATTGGACGACCTTCATCATAAGCGCCACCAATACGGAGGCGAAGTTAAAGAGGGCTCACCAGCTGGGATTACACATCCCGGATGGAGAGGACAAAGACAAACGTCCTGGTACCACCCCCAATAACAACAACAGTGGCGGCACCTCCAATAACCGGAATAATAAAGGCAAACAGGCCCTGGCCGCTGGTACGACCAAGAAGCCTGAACAAAAGCAGGCAGAAGCTCAGTGGCCCGAGGTGAATTACTCATTCGAAGATAGTCATGTCAAGCCTATCTTCGACATGCTCTTGCAAGGGGACATGATCCAACTCCCTCCACCAAGGCGCGAGCCTCGAGCGACGGAGATCGAAGACCCAAAATATTGCCACTTCTACCGCTATGTTCATCATTCCACTCATGACTGCTTTCAATTAAAGCGGTACATCCAGAGTCTTATCGACTCCAAAGCTCTGTTGCTAGATTTTAAAGAGGTTACCGAGGCGGCAAACATGGTATCAATTTAGTTCGGTGACTTTCCTCCAACAACTACTCAAGACAGGGTAATATCTATCCTCCAGACAACGATAGAGGTTACTAATCTTCCTTTCGTCCGGGACCAGACGACTGGCTTGGTACCTCTCACCACGTCATGAGGAGAGGTCATGTGGGTGCACCCAGACTTAGTGCCCGAAGTTACCCAGGCGGTGTCATCTCCAACCAACAAGAAGGACAGGAACTCCAGATCCTTCCATATAATTTCAGCCGAAGCTAAGGAGGCGGCGGCCGTTGTCACCCTGTCCGGGGCACAAGTCTAGCCCACTCTGGGTAGTTCAGTTGAAGACCATCAGCCGGCAATGATGCTTGCCACTGATGTTCCGAGGCCATCTCAGCCTCCATCGGTGGACAGGTCCAAGCCGAAAGAAACCCGCTTCGACAGGCCGCTTCATAAGGATGCACCTCAGGGATTGGAGAGACCTTACAACTTTGATGTATTAGCATAACTGGCTAATACACCGGCAAAGTTGTCATTATACGATCTCCTAAGGCTCTCCAAGGATCTTCGTGTCGTATTGAGCGAAGCACTCCAGAATGTCGATGCCTATTTTGCCCAGGTCAAACCTACAGGGGAAGACTCGTCAGCAGATCTCCAGGGCAGCACTTGTGCAGACGCAATGTCCAACATTGTATTCATCCCATAGGACACGTTGATCAAGACCAACTTGTATGATCGTCCCTTATACTACACTGGATACATAGGTGACATCAAGGTGGATCAGATGCACATCGATCCTGGCTCGTCGATAAGCATCATCTCGAAAAGCTTGCTTCAAGTCCTCGGCATCCCTATGCACCGGCTAGCGGTGACCAACACTACCATTAGAGGTTTCAACTCGGGAAGGAGCTACCCCTTAGGAAAGATCCGATTGAAATATCGGATCGGTGACCTGAGGACGGAGGTTACCTGCTACGTCATAGACGCAGATACGTCCTATAATATCCTCTTGGGGCATCCGTAGATACATGACTATATGATCGTACCATCCACACTCTACCAGTACTTCAAGTATGTCAGTAAGCACGGCTTTGTGAAGACAGAATTTGCCGACATCGATCCCTTCAGGGGGTTGAGTCATATTACTCTTCGGAGGCTTGTCTATATGAAAAATCCAAGAAGCACATAACTGACGAACTGAAGGCCATAACAGGGTCAGAGGAACCTTTGAGAATTCATCTCCAGGCCAGTAAACTGGGCAAAGCCGAACCCCTTGTCGCAACTTTGCATAAAGAGGTGCCCGGTTCCCCGCCTCAGCTGCACAGTTAGAACCGATGGTCATCCAACTCCCGAGATCCAGTCAGGAGCCAAAATCGTCATAGGGCTGATGGTGATCTGATTGCCAAAATCTAATCAAAGATGACCGGAAGATGCAAGGCCCTCTGGGGAGTCGATGGTGATCCAATTGTCAAGATCCAGTCAAAAGCAATCGGAAGACACGAAGTCCTCTGCTGAGCCGATGGTTATCCGTCTTTCCAAGACGAGCCGGCAACCAAGTGTTGATCCGAGACCCTCAGGCAAGCTAATGCCACAAGCAGAACCCTTGGTGGTCAAGTTGCCTAAGACAGCGTCCCAACCTTCGGTCATACAGGGGGTAGCTGAAGAGGAGGCATAACTTGCGAAGTATCTTGTTGCAAAGGTGGATAGTCCATCTCCTGATGATGTAATCCATGTGGATAAATTTCCTTATTTCATCAATAATAGGCTGCCGTTGAACTATCCTGAGGGTAATAAACTTAATCTGATGTATACTGTGGGGCACGGTCGGGACATTAACCTACACACACAGGTGACAACCGTCCATACCGCAAACCGACTTACTCCCATTAAAGGTGCCTACTTCCTAGTCATAGGCAGAAGAGAAGGGGATCACACGATCATCTTTGGCCGAAAAGAAGGTCCTCAACCTTTCATGCCTTAAGAGTTTGATCTAGAACCCGATGCTGGAAGATTACCACTCTACCTGCATAGTCCTCAAGCCAAGTACTTCATGCAAAAGTAGGGGTATGACATGGAGGCTACCCCAGGTCTGAATTATGACAACGGTCGGCGATCGCCTCTACAGCTGTCAACCCCGTCTGGGAAACCTTAGGATTATTACGGTAAGTCTAAATGCGGCCTCGGTTATGTTACACCAGCGACAACTCCCGAGAGCTCCGATGAGGAATGCGAGTGGCATTCTAACTCATCTGAATCATCTACATACGAATCCGATGACAGTATTGGAGATATATTCAGGCAGACATTATCTATCAATATGGCATCCGCTGACATTGAAGAGAAAGGCGAAGATTTACTCGAACCTCTTAAATTGGAGCCATGGGCCCAATAACTTGATGCACAATGGAAGAAGCGCTTTGAACAAAGGGACCCTCCCACTGAAAATGAAGTCATGCAAGTCGATCTCGATAATGAATCCTCTCCAAAGCCAATCTTCGTCAGTAAAAGCCTGATGGACGACGAGCGGGAGTCGTTGTTACAACTTTTCAGAGAGTATATTGACATTTTTGCTTGGATCTATGAGGACATGCCAGGGCTAAACCCCGAGATCGTACTTTATAAGCTCAATATTCATCCGGACGCAAAACCAGTAAAGCAACAGTAACGGCGGTTTCGTCCAGACATCATGAACTCCATTGAAGCGGAAGTAAATAAGCTTATAGCTAGCGGTTTCATCCACAAGGAGCAGCACCCAGATTGGATAGCTAATATAGTACTAGTTGTCAAGAAGAACGAAAAGATCCGAATCTGTATCGACTTTCACAATCTGAATGTGGCATGTCCTAAGGATGAATTCCCTCTTCCCATCACCGACATAATGATTGATAATACGTGTGGCTTCGAGCGCATTTCCTTTATGGATGGCTTTTCAGGATACAATCAAATCAAAATATCTCCTAACGATGAGAAGCACACGTCATTCCGAACACCGATCGGTGTGTATTGTTACACAGTCATGCCCTTCAGCCTGAAGAACGTCGGTGCTACATATCAACGAGCTATGAGCGTCATCTTCAGATATCACTTGCGTAAGACGGTGGAGCGTTACGTTGACGACATTGCCGTCAAAAGCCGCTCCAAGGATGATCACTTACACGATTTGAGGACAATGTTTGACCTTATGCGAGCGCACAATCTGAAGATGAATCCCACCAAGTCCTTTGTGGGTGTGTCCAGCGGAAAGTTCTTGGGCTTTTTCATTACTTCCCGGGGCATTCACATAAACCCCGATAAGACAAAGGCAATCCTAGAGATGAGTCCACCGAGGAACCTCCGTGAACTCTGCGGCCTTCAGGGAAGACTAACCTACATCAGGAGGTTCATATCTAACCTCTCAGGGAGATGTCAACCCTTCATACAACTCATGAAGAAAGGTGTCTCTTTCGTATGGAATGAAGAATGTCAATACGCCTTTGAGGACATTAAGGAATACATGTCAAATCCGTCGGTTCTGGTAGCCCCGGTCGCCAGAAAGCCTTTCCTGCTCTATGTACGAGCGCTGGAACACTCCCTCGGCACCTTGATAGCATAGAACAATGATGCGGGGCACGAACAAGCCATCTATTATCTCAGTCGAATGATGGTAGGGCCGGAGCATAGGTACACCGTCGTTGAGAAGGAATGCCTTACCGTAGTGTTCGCCATTCAAAAAATACGACACTATGTGTCAGGAAAGACCATCCATGTTGTCTCGCGAGTTAATCCCCTCAGGGTTCTCATGACCAAGCCAGGCACACTCAGTTCTCGTCTAGCCACATGGGCGATACTGTTATCCCCCTACGACATAGTTTTCGTTCCGCAGAAGGCCGTCAAAGGTCAAGCCTTGGCCGACTTTCTAGCAGCCCATCCAAGCTAAAAAACAGTCAGAATCTATGAAGCAATCCCAGACGAAGTCGTTAACTCAAACATGACTTCACATGATGACGTTTGGCAAATGTTATTCAACGGTGCTTCAAGAACGGGGCCCCAAGGTGATATCATCGCTGGAGTCGGGATAGTATTAATTTCTCTCTCCGGATTGGTGGTCAACCGGGCATATTCTCTTACAAAATCCTGTTCAAACAATGTAGCCGAATATAACGCTTTGGTCATCGGGCTCTGACTGACAAAAGAAGTGGGAGTCGAATACCCAGAAGCATATGAAGATTCGTAGTTGATTGTTAATGAAATCCGAGGCTCATACGAGGTTCGTAACGCGGACCCGATTCCCTATCATCAGACAACAATTGCCATCATTGCAACCTTGGAGGGGTTCTTTATAGAGCATATTCCTAGACTCTAGAATATTGAAGCCGATGCCCTAGCAGGCCTCGTCGTTTCTTTGGCGGTTCTAAATTATGCTCATCATCTAGTCGACGTGAAAGGCCATGAGTTGGTCTGTCCCAAAAACAACGTTCAACTGGATACGAGTTACTTCACCTATAACCAATGACGTGCAAGACTAGAGACTCCCGTTCATCGACTTTACGGTCTACAAAATCATGCCTGAGAATATGAAAGAAGCAACTTCAATCAGAAGGCATTCTCTCAGATTCTTTTATGACACAGAAACAAAAATGTTATATCGACGATCTTACGACGGGCTATTGTTAAGATGTCTGTCAAATGCAGAAGCCAAAGAAGCCTTACGCGAGGCTCACGATGGCGTTTATGGGGCTCACCAACCTGGACCGAAGTTGCAGGATCGTCTCCGTCGGATGGGCTATTACTGGCCTACGATGGTAGCAGAAGCAGTCGATTATGCAAAGAAGTGTAAGGCTTGTCAGATCCACACAGATTTCATACATCTGCCATCTGAATTCTTGCACCCAACGGTGGCCTCTTGGCCATTTGAAGCATGGGGAATAGACATCATTGGCCCAATCGCCCCACCGTCGTCCAAAGGACACCGGTTTATACTTGCAATCACCGACTACTTCTCCAAGTTGGCGGAAGCTGTTCTGCTGGCAGAGGTAAAGACATCAAACGTGATCAGTTTTATAAAACATTACGTTATTTACCGTTTTGGACTGTCACGAAGGATCATTCATGACAATGGTTCGCAGTTCGCAAGCCATGCCTTCTATCGATTCTATGACAAGAATCGAATTCAGAATGTAGCTTCAACGACATACAACCCATCAGCTAATGGTCTGGCCGAAGCCTTTAACAAGACCATAATCAAGCTTCTCAAGAAGTTCGTATCCTTAAACAAGTGCGACTGGAATAAAAAGTGGGGCAAATGCTTATGGACGTACTGCACTATGAGTCGGATGACTACATAAAATACACCGTTCTCTCTGGTATATGGGAGCGAGGCAGTTCTCACATTAGAGACTCAAATCCCCTCACTTCGTGTGGCCCATACTTACCGGTTGACATCGAACGATAACTACCGCCGACGGCTACAAGAATTGAAAGCTTTAGACGAGAAGCGCTTGCAAGCTCAACAAAGCATCGAGCTCTATCAAGCACGCATCTCTTGAGCCTTCAATAAAAAGTCAAGTAGAGGATGTTCCAAATAGGCGATCTCGTCTTGGCCGTTCGTAGACCGATGGTCATGACTCACAAAACCGTCAGAAAATTCCAGCCTAAGTGGGAGGGTCCATACATCATCGAGACCGTATTCTCCAACGGCGCATACCGACTCGTGAAGCAGAATGGAGACTTGCTCATGATGCCCATAAACGTCAAGTTCCTGAAGAAATACTATGTCTAAGGACATGCTGGTACTTTCTCAAACCACCAAATCTTCCAGGCTATCGAGTTATATACAACAAGTACCTCTGAACTCATACTCTATTAGCTTCGAGTGGATTAACATCACATCTGCCTGAGTGGCGAGTCATGTATGCTGATACCTCTGAACTTTCACTCTAATACTTTATCACACCAGAGTCTGCCAAGCTTATTGCCATCTCTGAGCAAACTTTCTAGTCCTGATTATCGTGGGTCATGTTCATATTACCTCTGATACCGATAGTCTCTTGACTTAACACCTGTACCCGACCCGGGATAAAAGATATGGTGTTAAGACCACAAAACCTATCACGTCTATATTACCTCTGTTGGGTTTTATCTTAAAATCTATTACTCGTACCACCAGTACGCAGAAGAGTAATAGGTCCACCAAAAATTTCCTGATTATCGTGTGTCACGTCCATATTACCTCTGATACCGATAGTCTCTTGACTTAACACCTGTACCCAACCCGGGATAAAAGACATGGTGTTAAGACCATAAAACCTATCACGTCCATATTACCTCTGTTGGGTTTTGTCTCAAAATCTATTACTCGTACCACCAGTGCACAGAAGAGTAATAGGTCCACCAAAAATTTCAAAATTTCATGATTATCGTGTATCATGTCCATATTACTTCTGATACCGATAGTCTCTTGACTTAACACCTGTACCCAACCCGGGATAAAATATATGGTGTTAAGACCACAAAACCTATCACGTCCATATTACTTCTGTTGGGTTTTGTCTCAAAATCTATTACTCGCACCACCAGTGCGCAGAAGAGTAATAGGTCCACCAAAAATTTCCTGATTATCGTGTGTCACGTCCATATTACCTCTGATACCGATAGTCTATTGACTTAACACATGTACCCAACCCGGCATAAAAGATATGGTGTTAAGACCACAAAATCTATCACGTCCATATTACCTCTGTTGGATTTTGTCTCAAAATCTATTACTCGCACCACCAGTGCACAGAAGAGTAATAGGTCCACCAAAAATTTCAAAATTTTATGATAATTGTGTGTCATGTCCATATTACCTCTGATATCGATAGTCTCTTGACTTAACAGCTGTACCCAACCCGGGATAAAAGATATGGCATTAAGACCATAAAACCTATCACGTCCATATTACCTCTGTTGGGTTTTGTCTCAAAATCTATTACCCGTATCACCAGTGCGCAGAAGAGTAATAGGTCAACAAAATTTTTTTTGATTATCGTGTGTCACGTCCATATTACCTCTGATACCGATAGTCTCTTGACTTAACACCTGTACCCAACCCGGGATAAAGGACATGGTGTTAAGACCACAAAATCTATCACGTCCATATTATCTTTGTTGGATTTTGTCTCAAAATCTATTACTCGCACCACCAGTACGCAAAAAGGTAATAGGTCCACTGAATTTTTTTTGAATCTATTTACTCGCATAACAGATGCACAAAAGGGTAATAGGTCCACGAAAAGTCCCCTAAGTGGGATGTCCTCTGCCAATCACAAATATTAGGTCCTCTAGTACAAGCACCCCCTTCTCTCACAATCATATGCTTCTGGAGTCCAGTTGTTCCGTTGCATTCACTCCCCAGTAGTAGAACAACCATGTCCAAATGACCTCTGAGTTGTTCTGTGTATCCTCACCGAGTTCAATTCTACCATGTCTATATCACCTCTGAGTAGGAAATCTCTACCATCAAACTCATATTTACCACGTCCATATCACCTTTGAGTAAATATGTTGGTTCCGTCTCTCAACTTATTATCTGTACCTAATACCAAGGTACGCCAAGGATGATAAGTCCACATAAAATCCCCAGCAAAAGTATCCAAATCTATTATGTCCATGCTACCTCTGATCGGATTGCCACACCTAAACAGCGCTACTTTCCATGCTTCTTATTCAAAGTATTCCAAATTTGCAATTTAAAAATTTTGAAGGAGGTCTTATAGAAGCATAGAAAAGAGGATATTGCTTTTAGTCCCACATCGAAAAGGAAAAAAAGAAAGGGCTCACTCCATTCTATATATACAGCCCCCTGTCCTCCTTTGAAAAGGGCATTAACTTTCCTTTCCTCCTTCCAACTTGGACTCTTCCTGCTACGCACCTTCGGGTGCTAAGTCGAAGAAGTCTAGGGTAGTACGAACTCAACAAGCCCAGTCAACTGTCCAATCTGCTGACTGTCAGTGGATACCGTTAACTGTTACACGGGCTCCTGATGAAAAGTTGTACAGAACCTTCCGTGTCCAGCCCTCTGCGGCAAACGGGCAGGACAGGTCCCAAAAGTCTCCCTACAACAATCGAGAGCAGTGCTTTACTAGCCTCAGACTAGAGAGCAAATATGATGGTCCCAAAAGTCTCCCTACAATGATCAAGAGCAGTGCTTTACTAGCCTCAGATCAGGGAGAAAATATAATGGTCCCAAAAGTCTTCCTACAACGATAGAGAGCAGTACTTTACTAGCCTCAGATCAGGGAGCAAATATGATGGTCCCAAAAGTCTTCCTACAATGATCGAGAGCAAGTACTTTTACTATCCTCAGATCAGGGAGCAAATATGATACTTATGCACCCGGACGCTAGGGATACTCGGGCCCATAAAACGGATGCAGAGGTAGATCAATCTGCTCTCGACTTGCGAGAGGTGGTCATTCACAAACACAAGGAGAGAGAAGCAACCTTGATGTGTGAGGAGCCCTTTTCAGAACATTACTGTACCCAAGCTACCATCAACTACTGCTGCCACAAGATAGTGGCTCCACCACCAAGGTAGTCTGTGTTTATGCGGATCATCACCCCATGCGGCTAAGTGGATTCGAGCCACAGAAGCAAGGCTCCTGGAGATCCCATACGGCTAAGTGAAACCAAGCCGCAAAAGGAATGCTCCTGGAGACCCCATGCGGCTAAGTAGACTCGAGCCGCAGAAGCAAGGCTCTCGAAGACCCCATGCGGCTAAGTAGACTCGAGCCATAGAAGCAAGGCTCTCGAAGATCCCATGCGGCCAGGTTGACTCGAGCCGCAGAAGCAAGGCTCTCGAAGAACCTATACGGCCAAGTGAAACCGATCCGCAGAAGTGAGGCTCTTGGAGACCCCATACGGCCAAGTGGACTTGAGCCGCAGGAGGAAGACTTTTGAGACTTCATGCGACCAAGATGATCCGAGCCACAGAAGGAAGTCTCTTGAAGACCTCATGCGGCCAAGCCAATTTGAGCCACAGAAGGAAGACTATTGAGACCTCATGCGGCCAAGATGATCCGAGTTGCAGAAGGAAGGCTCTTGAGATTTCATAAGGCCAAGCCGATCCAGGCCGCAGAAGAAAGACTCTTGGTACCGCATGCGGCCAAGTTGATCCGTGCTGCAGAAGATTGATTTTACTCTGTTGTGGGGGGACACATGGCAATTTGACCAGGTCTCAACCACCCAGATTTGCTACAACAAAATCTTAACAACCTCCACCAGCTGACAGCCCAAGATCGAGTCTTTGTGTACTTTGATAGACATGTGGCCACATGGCCCTTTATGCGACCCAAAATCTGCTATTGCAGGGATCACTATAAATAGCAGGGTACCACACCCATGCTAAAGGCTGGCAACCTACGAAGGGCAATTTCTTCAAGAGCAAGGATCGTGTCAGATAGTCCAAGGAGCAAGGCGGAGTTGCTACACTTTCTCGAGCCTCTATCGTCGCCCCCCCCAAAATTAAAAACTAAACAATTGTACTTAGATTATTTCCTAGGATTTTTTTCTAGGTTTCCTCTTGTACAAGTGAGTTTGCAATCAAGTTCAATTCATCTGTAATTTTTTTGTTCTTGACATTTAATGGCAAACACGTGGTTGTCCAAAGATGGATACACTTGTACCATAGGATACTGTTTGTACACTTTCATTTTTTCAGACTCCCTGTATTCTAAAGTTGTCCGAAAATCCAGAACCTGTGTTGATTCATGACCCTGATTAGGTTACATTTACTTTACTAGGTATGGCCGACTGTTACTGTTAAAGGATCAGATCACGCGATTCGTGGATTCGACTCATACGGTCTCATGGAAAGGGAGGACAGTTACTAGATGCTTGGGCTACTATGCACACACTGTTTCATATACATCATTGAGTCTCTATATTGGAGCCACGATCCTGCATCTCATTGAGTCTCTATATCTGCTCTACGGATTTTGCACCCCTTTAAGTCTCTATATCGGAGCTACGAATTTTATATTTGGAAAGCACACGTATCGAACATTGTCCTCAAAAGTAGCATTTCACATAGTATGGTTGTTGTCAAGTTCACCCTATCTCGATGCAGTTACATACTCATATTTCTAGCACTGTTTACATCTGGCTTGCATATTATGTACCTTGTTGTATTCCGCTGAGGACCTGGTTTCTTTCCAGGTTGGCTGTGTAGATTTGTAGAGCTCCATGCTGGATTGTTGCTGGTGTTATTTTATTTCAGGTTTATATTCTTTTGAAGCTTTATTTATGCTATTAAATATCTGCTCGATTGCGTAGGATTTATAGACTCATGTTAATTATTTATTCTGAGTTTATTCGGGCAAGTATGATTATTGGGCTGCAGACTAGTATTCATATTTTTTTCTTCTTATGTTCTGTTACTTGGATTGAGATATAAAGTTGGTTGTAGTGATAGTTACACTATTTCGAACATCTTATACGTATTCTAGTTGGACTAGAGTCTGGTTGAATACGCAGTTGGCCAGTGCCACGTGTCTCAGCCCCGTATATTTTGGGACTGGGACGTGACATCGTTTTTTAGTGGCCCATACGGTCGAGAATAAATCGTTACGGTTACATCATTGTACTGAACGAGCCTGCACTAGGATAGTATATTAGGATCTCAATCTACTGCTATTGGAAATTCTCTTGACTTCTACTATCGCCCTTGAATTCTGTATTCGTGCTCAAATCATACATTTCTTGAGTTTCCATTTATGAACTCTCGTCCTTCCTTATCTCGGAAGGGTGAACCTTTGTGATTGATCACCATTTGATTGTATCTTATTATAGATTGTGACTAAGACAGATAGAATATTTCGTTGGTGATTATTTAGGATATGTAGGGGTTTGGGCAGACGTCACTACTAGTTGGACCGATAGAAAATATATGGCATTTTTATGAATATTTAGCTTATATAGGAAAACCCCTTGATTGAAGGAGAGACCCCTTGACTAGAACATATAGGATTAAATTAGAGGTTTATATATTTATGGACCTGTTGGGAGACTTTCTAGTAATGATTGAGATGACTACGAATACGAATAGAAGACTGCAAGGATCGACTAGGAATTTGATGAAGGTCAGAGTAGTGCTATCTCTATAATATAATGACTAAATGATATGACTTGAAAAAATGATGATTCAACGAGTCATGAACTGGTGATTTGACTACATCATTTAAATTATCTAGAAAGTTTTACTTGGGGGATATAGGAACATATGTTTTGCAGGACTAGGTATTTAACTAAGGTGGGTAGACTTTTTTGGACACACCATCAATATGGAATATGGAATAGAGCATAGTTCAAGGCTTAGCCCTAACATGATATATGGGGGTTATTAGACTAAACCATGCTACCATTATCTGAGCAAGACCGAGTTTGAAGAATATGAAGATTTTTGTGTCATAAAGATGATGTGAGTGAGAATACAACTTGAAGGAAGACACCGTTAAATTCTAGAATTGAAGAGTGTCAACCTGAAGGACGGTAGCAAATAGAGTCCAAGGATTCTGACAGGATAAAACGAATGGATAAAGCATAATGATCATAACTAGATGTCACGACCCATACCCGCTTTTCGGATGCAGGTACGTGCGCAAGCCATCCTACGCCACAGTGTTGGCGGTAGAACGCTGTCCAACCATAATGCTCAAAATCACATAAAATATATACTTTATTTGCTCATTCACAAAACTAAACTAATTACAATATTCACAAGTTTATATTTGAAGAAATACAATATCTCACAAGAATAGAAAATAGCTAACTAAACTTTATGATCAACTATCTATCTAGCTAATCTTATAAGGTTGACCCCAACATATACCCATGTCTCTCCCAAGGATCCGAAAGTGCAGTGTAGTAGGCGACTATCTGAAAAATGTTTACCCAGTCAGGATGGAACGAGTGCAATTCATTGAATGCAGTTCCAAATATGTGTTAACAACTATAAGACAAGGTTAGTCATAAAATACATGATGATAATATCGAAATAAAATATAATAGGGACATGGTAAAATGTAAACAGGAAAAATATATAATGACATGTAAAGGAGTAGAACATGAGAAAACTATCTATGTGATTTGAAGTACTCTTTCGATATGTGATCGGTCTAGGGACAGTTACACCACGGGATCTAAGTTAATTATCGGGATCTACTGTGTAGAAAATAAAATAGGATCTAAAGTCTGATCACACATCGATTAGTACTTTCCCATCCCGATACAATATACAAGAGAAGGACATGACATGTAAAGAGTGCCATCATGTAACGTTTGTGTCAAGAATCAAGCATTATATCACTAAACATTGTAATATAGGAATTAACAATATTGAAAACAAAAAATAAATGTACTCGCCTGGGATCCTTAGCTGGTGAAACCAATAATTCTGCTGAGTCCAGGATAGCCCGATTGGCTAGGGTCGATGTGAAAGATTTCGGAATTCGCGAAGGAAAAATAGGAATACGATTAGTCACAGTCATGATTTGATATTGAAGATGAATTATTATATGATTAGAAAACTATATATATTTACTTAGTCGAAAACATATATCTTAGAAAGTTTACTTTATTTGAAATATATATATATATATATATATATATATATATATATATATATATATATATATATATATATATTGGCTAGGGTCGATGTGAAAGATTTCGGAATTCGCGAAGGAAAAATAGGAATACGATTAGTCACAGTCATGATTTGATATTGAAGATGAATTATTATATGATTAGAAAACTATATATATTTACTTAGTCGAAAACATATATCTTAGAAAGTTTACTTTATTTGAAATATATATATATATATATATATATATATATATATATATATATATATATATATATATATATATATATATATTGGCTAGGGTCGATGTGAAAGATTTCGGAATTCGCGAAGGAAAAATAGGAATACGATTAGTCACAGTCATGATTTGATATTGAAGATGAATTATTATATGATTAGAAAACTATATATATTTACTTAGTCGAAAACATATATCTTAGAAAGTTTACTTTATTTGAAATATATATATATATATATATATATATATATATATATATATATATATATATATATTTCAAATAAAGTAAACTTTCTAAGATATATGTTTTCGACTAAGTAATATATATAGTTTTCTAATCATATAATAATTCATCTTCAATATCAAATCATGATATATATATATATATATATATATATATATATATATATATATATATATATATATATATATATATATATATATTCTCTTTAAAGAAGTATACACATAGATAACAAATATATAAAGCATATTCAAAATCATAAAAGTATACACATAGATAACAAATATATAAAGCATATTCAAAATCATAATAGATATTCTCAGAACTGTTTGCTATATAAATACAAAGCCTTTTTGAAAATATTTCAACAATATAAAGCTTATTTGAAAGTACATACATTATATTAAAACTATTTTTGATTCTTAATAAAATTCTTTTATGGATAAACTCATACCAAATATTTATTTATTAACATATTATTCTTAAAGGTCCCAAATATATATACATAGACATATGGTCCAATCATTAAAGCTTAGTACAATCCTTTTTTTTATATAGAGAGATAAAAGGAAACCCAAATTATGAGCCCATAGTATTAAACCAAATGGTATATATATTTTAAAATGTAGGGCTCAATATAGTTAGTCATATTATTTTAGGAGCTGAAAAATACAGAAATCCATATATGATTTTAATTACAATATAAAATCCAAACCATATATAGGCCCAAATTATTATATACTTTTGTTACACATATAATTCTAGGAATATTATTTGTAGACATTTTTATATAATAATAACATTAAAGCAATTGAGATTAATAACTAAAGATGATAATAACTATTTATATATATGTATATATGAAATAGTAGAAAGAAGTTAGTTAATACTTAGGGAAATGTTTGGTTTACAACCAAACTTTTACAACATTTTTACAACTTACACCCATTTGCTGACATGTGGGCCAGGCCACCACCTGGCCTACATGTCAGGAAATGGGTGAGTGGTTGTAAGAAGGTTGTAAAAGTTTGATTGTAACTGTAGCATTGCTCTAATACTTAATAAGAATAATTACTATGTATATGACAAGTAGTAGTAACCATTGTTTTCTTCTTGAAGACTGAAAATAATAAGTCCGAGCTCTCTAGCCTAGTGGTATTAGAGCGGACATCCGGAGGGGCCGGCAAGGTTTGAGTCCCCCAATTGTGTGTGTGTGCGTGTGATTTCAAAAAAAAAAAAAAAAAAAAAAAAAAAAAGACTGAAAATAATAATCGTAATAATAAAATTTATTACATATCCCACTGTTCCCGATGGGGGTTGATTTAAGAAAGAGAGAGAAAAATAAAATTAGAAACGGAGCAACCGTGAGAAATTGAGAGGGAAGGAGAGGTTCCTTCCTCCCTGGGAGTAAGAAGAAAAAAGATGGCTTTACCAGAGGTCGACTCCGGCCACGGGGAGGCGGAGCTCGTGCATGGGCGCCCGGCGGTGGCTGGCTCGGCCGCTCGAGGCGCCGGCGACACGCAAGGGCGATCGCCGTGCTCGGCTGGAAAGGCACTCGACGGATCTTGGCGCTGACGGCGCGAAGATGGTCGCCCGGGTTAGCCACTTGCGACGGTTGCCCGGTTCGAGGATGGCGGAGGCGCACGACTGCAACCGGAGAGAAAGCGGCCACTGGAGGCGCTGGCGGAAGACGGAACCGGCGCGACGGAAGACGGAGAGGTCGAGTTGAGTGGTTTATTGCGGTGGTGATTTGGGTTTTGATGGTTTGTGCATGGTGGCGATGGTCGAGATGGCTGGTGTCGTCGGGGAGGTGTAGGTGGACACGGTGATTGGGCGGAACCTGAGGACGATGGTCACGGTGGTCGGGGTGATGGTGGTGGTAGACTGGGGACGAGTCCGACAGAGGGGTGTGGGGGAAAGATGATGATAGCAGTGTTTGTGGTGGTGGTTGTGGAATTTTTGGCGATGAGACGATGGAGAGGTGAGGGTGTAGGCGGTGAGGGAAGTCAGAAAGAGATGAACGGTGGTGGTGCGGAGTTTGTTTGCTGGCTGTACGGAGCAGGGAAGGCGAAAGGTGGCACAATGGTCTGTCGCATAGAAGGGACGGTCGAAGAGCATTTTGGTTGTGTCACCGTGTCTGGGTTTGTCGGACACGGCAGTGAAGGAAGAAAACTGCAATTGTACAATAAAAGTGGAAGGAAATGGTTGGACATGGACGCGATGCACACACCGATAGTTGTGGATAGGAATTTGGATGCGGTGGGTTGGGGTCGTGGCGTGGTCGTAGGCGAGGGTGGTGTTGGTGGTACGTTTGGCTAGCATGATATACTATTCCTTTGGGAAAAATAAAGGAACGGGTCTTCCTTAAATAGGAGTTTTTGACAAGCAAAAATTCTTAGTTAGATAAAGGTTACAAATCCGATTTGGATAACCCCTCCCTTTATTTAAATCAAATAAACTTTTAAAACCATTTTTATCTAAATCATAAACAATATTAACTTAAATGAATATTTGATAATAACGAATAATTCAAATTATATGAATATAAATATATACCAATTAAATGATCAACACAATACTTTTAAGATTTATTTGAATGGATAAATAATTTAATTCAAATACATAGATAAGTATCAAATGCTAAAAGTTCAATAGATTAAATCTTCCAATCGACTAAAATATTTAAAACAAATTAGTTTAATTTAATCTTAATCCAATCATGGATTATACTAAAAATTCGAAACTAATAATACTCAGTATTATCAAATAATTCAAAACTTAATCAAATGATTTATAATCATTTTTCTTAAAGTATTTGATGCCATCAATTAATTCCAAATCTCTATTTCAAAAAATATATATATGGGCAAATCCTTTTATTCAAAAATAACTGTTTTTAGAAAACCAACTTTTGAAAGACCAAAAATAATAGCAACCTATTTTATAATTCCAAAATTAAAGAACAAGTATTTTTATAAAATTAAATTGTATTTTCAAGCCATAAATTTTAAACTAGTTTTTGAAGTAAAATATACTAGTAAAATAACTTTCATACATTTCAAGGATGAAATATTCTAAAATACGAAAAGTAGAATAAATTTTTTGAAAAATTCAAGAAAATGAGTTACAAATCTATCCACCTTAGGAAAATTTCGTCCTCGAAATTTAGGAGTTGTCTAGGCTAAATAGGCTCGATAGGTTTGAAGGAAAACGTAGTAAAAGAAAATTTATCAAGAAGGGTATTGTTCGATAAGATAGAATTTATCAAGGATAACAAATCTTCTTAATAATAAATATTGGTCAAAGCATTAACCAAGGAATGATGGAAATGGAAAAAAAATAGATATGTCTTGGATGTTATAATTTAGGCCATATTTCTAAATTTTAGAAAGTTCTCACAGAAAATAAGAGAAAGAAATTAGATAACTCAGAAAAATATGACCAACGAGTAGTGTCTAGAAATATCCCATAATGACTTGTAACTTTTTTTTTGATGCCTCGTCCTTGTCATCTCAGACAACATTTCCAATTTGTAAAATTTTAACCTTAAGAATAATTGAAAACTTTCCTCAATTTCTATCGTTTAACCTTTAGATTATAAACTCAAAACAAATTTAACAAAATCGTAATTACTAAATTCAACTCGTAATCTATATAGGTTTTTAGCCACAAAACGTAAATTTCATAAAGATTTGAATCTTCCAAGACATTTCCAAAATTTAAGTTTAAACACACCGTCTTAATCTCCAAGAATTTATCAACAACATATTAAATTGCCAAGTATCACGATTCCTTGAGCTTCTACCTTTTTTTAGTCAAAATTCAAAAAGTCAAAGGTCAATATTTACTGCTCGTTCGATTTTCAAAAATCTTATTTGTTGTCCTCAAATTATCCTATAAGCACTTTTAAAATTTCAACCTTATTGTAGATAGATATCAAATTAATTAAAATTCAACCATCAAAGGAACACAATACTTATCAATTCTCATCTTCCAAATTATTTGAATTGAATAACAAATACTTTCAAAATAATTATCATATTCTCAAGGAAGTATTCCTAATTTAGTCTAACAAGTTTATGTCTATCAATCCAAATAACTAAATAATACTTAAAATTTAAGCATATCAATGACCTTATGAAAAAATAGTCATGGTTTCACAGTATCTCATTCCATTAACCTTGAGAATTTCAAATCTCAAAATATTCAAAAGTCAGCATTATCCTTAAACTTTATTATTTCCGTCCCTATATATTTTTTCTTCGTACTTGACAATTTTGCTTCTTTATCAAAAATTTCAACTCCCTTAATTTTATTATCCTTAAAGTTTGGCTTATTTCATTACAAATAAGATCACAAGGTCATCTGCTTCAAAATTACATTCTATATTACTTAGCAACATGTAATATCGACCATAATTATTATACCACTATTTAGTAACCATCAAGAATCATACTTGCCTTAATCCTTCCTTTCAATAATTTCGGAATTCCATTTCTCGTAGAATAATGGCAATGAATTCCTCCTTGATTTTTTACATCACAAGTCTATCATGTCACCTTCCTCGAAATTTAAGGGATGTCTAGGACAACTATGCTTGATTGATCAGATGGAAAAGATAGAAGGGTTTAATAAGAAGGAAGGAACAGAAGAAATGATTAATGATTGAATCAGATAGTAAAAATCCTTTTTAACGAAATGAAAAGATAATAGATGTTTCTTAATAAGGAGTTGGATCAGATTATATATATATATATATACATGGTCAAGGGATAATGTTCGAGGGAGTATGACGTCTAACTAATCACCCACAAATTCTATAAATACGTATCCTTAGGAATATTTCAAAATTCCTCAATCATAAAATTTTAAATTACTACTCCATACTTACCGTATGTAAATTTGAACCTCAAGTAAATCACTCTAATTTCAACCAATTTTTTTTTCCCATAACGTCTTCAAAATTTCAATCATTATATTTTAACCAATAATTCAACCCTTACCATAATCTTCAAGATTGTGACCTAGCAAAGTGGTCAACCGTGTCATAGAATATTCCTCAAAATTGAAACTCTACAAAATTTAAATTCCCTAAAATAATTTTTGAATGTACATCCACTTTTTTATAACTTTCACAAATTTTAAATTCCCAAAATTCAAAATCCCAAAATAAATAAATAAAATCTTCACACTTCAAAGTTTAAACTTAAGTCTAGTCTATCACAGTCTCCTCAAAATATTTCAAAATTCTTCAATATCAGTCATAAAATTTTAAATAACTAAATCAATTTAATATCAAATAGTTTAATATGGTGATCTAACAATTCATCAATATCATCTTATCAAATTCATGATTCTTAATCCGAATTGGTAGCTACCTTTACCAAATTTATAAATTCCTCAAAATATAATTTCCAAGGATTTCCATTATCTTTAATTAAATCAAAATTATTTCTTTTGAAAATTTAAAGTTCAACCTAATCAATGAATTCATCAAATCATAAAGAAATTTAACTTCAATGACACAAAAGCTAATGACCTCAAAGGCTAAATTCATCAGTCGAAGACTCTACCCACCTTTGATTTGAGTCATTATATCAAATAAAATATTTGAAAATCATTAAATAGAGTATCTCAAAATTCAACGAATATTACTATCTTAATCATGTAGCCTATATAATAACCTTAACTACCCAAGAAATCAAGTTATGGATTTATGGATCGGATTTCTCTCGACCCATGGTTGGGAACTCATGATTGGTTCGATCTACAACGATTTTGGACTTGCTCATAATGATCAAATTATATCTGGTCATGTTTCCACTTTTCCATTTATTCTAGATATAATTGTGAAATATTGGATCTTCCATTTTTTAAATCGGGTATCTCCTTCGCTTGTAGTAATTTATCATTCAATGAATGAATGAAGAACTTATTTGATTATCCGCTGGACAAGATAAGCAACCTTTCTCTGGAAAGGAATAGTTCAAAGCCATGTCACTTATTTTTTTTGTTTCAGAATATATCTATGGGTTTTCACGGTATACCTAGTCCTAATCTTAGTTATTATCCTAAATTCAAATCAATCTAATTGTGAATGAGCATCCTAGTCACAGGCTCGCAGTAGTACGACTAATATGGTACTACCATGAGTTCGCACAATTTGCAAAAACTGACCTGTATGGGCCACCAAAAAAACTTGTCACGACCCGCACCCGCTTTTCGGATGCAAGTACGTGCACAAGCCAGTCTACGCTGCAGTATCGACGGTAGAACGATGTCTAGCCATAATACTTAAAATCACATAAAATATATACTTTATTTTCTTATTCACAAAACTAAACTAATTACAATATTCACAAGTTTACATTTGAAGAAATACAACATCTCACAAGAATAGAAAATAGCTAACTAAAATTTATGATCAACTATCTAGCTAATCTTCTAGGATTGACCCTAGCATATACCCATGTCTCTCCCAAGGATCCGAAAGCACAGTGTAGCAGGCGACTATCTGAAAAATGTTTACCCAGTCAGGATGGAACGAGTACAATTCATTGAATGCAGTTCCAAATATGTGTTAACAACTATAAGACAAGGTTAGTCATAAAATACATGATGAGAATATCGAAATAAAATATAACAGGGACATGGTGAAATGTAAACAGGAAAAATATATAATGACATATAAAGGAGTAGAACATGAGAAAACTATCTATGTGATTTGAAGTACTCTTTCGATATGTGATCGGTCTAGGGACAGTTACACCACGGGATCTAAGTTAATTATCGGGATCTACTGTGCAAAAAATAAAATAGAATCTAAAGTCTGATCACACATCGATTAGTACTTTCCCATTCTGACACAATATACAAAAGGAGGACATGACATGTAAAGAGTGCCATCGTGTAACGTACGTGGCAAGAATCAAGCATTATATTACTAAACATTGCAATATAGGAATTAACAATATTGAAAACAAACAATAAATGCACTCGCCTGTGGTCCTTAGCTGGTGAAACCAATAATTCTGCTGAGTCTAGGATAGTCCGTTTGGCTAGGGTCGATGTGAAAGATTTCAGAATTCACGAAAAAAAAATAGGAATACGATTAGTCACAGTCATGATTTGATATTGAAGAGAAATTATTATATGATTAGAAAACTATATATATTTACTTAGTCGAAAACATATATCTTAGAAAGTTTACTTTTTTTTGAAATAAATAAAAATATATATATATATATATATATATATATATATATATAACAAAAGAGACTTATATTGATGTATTAGACACAAAATACCGAAGCCTATACAGGTAAACGCGCCAAGCGCGAAAAGACCGCAAAAACATTAAAAAGCAGCAAACTCAAAAGGGTACCCAAAAATGGCACCTAGCCTTAGCGACGTAATGCCTAGACGGCAGTGGAGGTCAAGTGTAATGCCCCAGTCACAAAATACGTCGGACTAGGAACGTAGACATGCCAGCCGTATAATAAATATACGTAAGCTGTAAAATGCAGTAGAACCATAACTAATCTCATCCACACAAAAATGAATAAAGGATATCATATAAAGATAATGAATTGTCTTGATACAATATATTGGGCGGAGACAAATCCATTACTAACAAGTAAAGAAAAAAATACATGAGAAAAGAAATAATTTTTGGCGAGCGAAGCGATGACGATCCAAGTGCAATCATCCTCAAAGAAATAGCGATGATCACGGCTAGAGCTAGAGCACCTGCAAAAGACAAGAGCACACACCTGGCGAGATAACCAGGTTCTCAGAGGGACGTAACAAGACACATAATATCATGCCATATAAACTGAATAAATATTGCTCAAATAAATAAGGGATTGCATGTAATAGGTCACCTAACCGTACTATAGTGAATATGCAATAAAGAACAAACCTTTGATGCATGGGTCGGATCAGGAATATCAGGAATCAGGACTGTATCTCCCACTGAAGATAACCGGCAATCAGGACCGCACCTCCTACTGGAGATAACCGGCTATCAGGACCGTACCTTCCACTGGAGATAACTGGCAATCAGGGCAGTGCATATATAACCCATACATTAAGGAACTGTTCTTTCCATCCGATGCCTATTATGTTGTATCTACAACATAAAACCTCTATTAACCGCTAAGTCAAACTAAGCATTACAACCTCTATTAGCGGTTATTCCTATCGTACGGCTTATACGTACCGGTGGCCAGCCAGTCACGCATGTCCGTGTTCTACATGCGACACACAACTTCGTGTTACAACGTGTCAAGGCCAATGAATGCAACACACAAGGTGGTCCCATAAATCCAGGTTTAATGTATAAAAAATAATACATAGCAGGAAATATAACTGAACAGTAAGTTCTAACAGGTTATGCCATATTTCACAGTTTATTTTGCATAAAAAAAATAAATAATACATGAAATATGAGCTAAAATAAATAAACAGCAAATGGCAAGGTGTCTTGCCTGGTAGAGCGTCTGGTGTGCTGCGATAATCAATGTGGCACGAACTGCAACTTCGGTGCAACAACTATACAAGGTGGCCTCTGATGGTGGCACGGGCAGTTCCATTGGGTCCAGAAGGGTCAATTTAGCTAGGGCCGATAAGGTAGGACAGAATTGGTAAGAGGATAGGAATAATGGACTTAGTCATGGAAAGGGAAAAATCAAAGGAGAAATGATAAATAATATAGATACAAATATTTGAAAATACTTATAATATTTGAAAACTAGATTTTATTATTAAATAATATTTATGAAAAAAGACCTAAAGTCAAGAAAAATCTTTTTTTTTTGGCTAAAACTCTAAATTCGTCAAAAAAAGAATTGGTAGAAACTATATTTTTATTTACTTGAAATATTTGTAGATAAAAATTCTAGGGAAAATCATAAAATAAAATAATAATTTTAGGTAAAACTCTAGGTTTGTAAAAGTAATTTTTTTGTTAGTAGTGAACTATATTTGGATTAACCCAAAATATATTTGAGAATATATAAAGACTAAAAGAACGTTTTAGAGCTAACCCAAATTCAGAAAGATTTATAGGTTTAATTAATTAATATAAAAAAATACTACTTGATAAAAATACATTAATAATAATATCAATAATAATAATAAAACATAATAATAACAATATAATAATAATAATAATAATAATAATAATAATAATAATAATAATAATATAATTATCTGCTCTTGTTGTTTCCTCTAATAAAAAAAAAAACATCAAGTGGCCAAGTTGTCTTCATCTCGTTTCACCGAGAGATGGACAACAACAACAACAAAGTTATAATAATAATAATAATAACTATAATAATAATAATAATAATAATAATAATAATAACAAAGATAAAATAATAAAAAAAAACCATCAGTGGTTGTCAACCTTAAGAACAAAGTAAACCTCAGTAATCAGAGAAAAATAGAGAGAGAGTTCGAAAGAGAGACTGAGAGGGAGTGAGAGGCGACGGGGGAGGAAGCTGGAGTGCGAGAGAGAGAGATGGACGGAGGGTCGACGGTCCGGTGGCTAGGGCACGCCGGCGGGAGAGCGTTTCAGCGACGGCCAGCGAGGGGGAGGTCTCGCGCGCCGCTCGCGGTGGGGAAATTGAGCCTAAAAATGTTTTAGAAGATTTTAATGATGAATTCTGGTACTAAATAGGTTTTTCGTAACAAAGTAAGTAAAGATGGTTCAGTCACTCGTAACAAAGCGCGTTTAGTAGCTCAAGGATACAATCAAGAGGAAGGTATCGACTACGATGAGACGTATGCTCCAGTTGTAAGACATGAATCCATTCGGATGCTTTATGACTTTGCAAATTTTCAAAATTTTAAACTCTTTCAAATGTATGTGAAAAGTGCATTTATGAATGGTTTTATTAAAGAGGAAGTCTTTGTAAGATAACCCCCTGGTTTTGAAATTATAAATTTCTCGACCACGTTTTCAAGCTCAAGAAAGCGCTCTATGGCCTCAAACAAGCCCCCAGAGCTTGGTATGAATGTCTAAGCAATTTCTTACTAGATAAATGTTTTTCAAAAGGAAAAATTGACACTACACTTTTTATCAAAACTTTTCAAGATACCATTTTTTAGTTCAAATTTATGTTGATGATATCATATTTGGGTCCACTAATAAAAATCTTTGCCAAGATTTCGCTAAGTGTATGCAGAACAAATTTGAGATGAGCATGATGGGGGAGCTCAATTACTTTCTCGGACTACAAGTTAAACAAACTTCGCAAGGAACATTCATCAGCCAGTCAAAATACACAAAGGATATGCTGAAGAAGTTTGATCTTGACAACGTCAAACCAATCAGCACTTCCATGGCTACTACGACCAAGCTGGAACCTGATGAAAGCGGCAAACCTGTTGACCAACGTAAGTATCGAGGTATGATTGGTAGTCTACTTTACCTAACTGCTAGTCGTCCCGATATCATATTTAGTATTTGTCTGTGTGCTCGCTATCAAGCTAGTCCTAAGGAATTACACATGTCCGCCGTTAAGCGTATCTTTCGATACCTTAAAGGTACTGCTACAGTGGGCTTGTGGTATCCCAAATCCACATCCTTTGACCTTATTGGTTATTCGGATGCTGATTTTACGGGATGCAAAGTCGACCGTAAGATTACGAGCGGTACGTGTCATTTATTAGGCAAGGCTCTAGTCTCATGAATTAGCAAGAAGCAGAATTCTGCCGCACTATCCACAACAGAAGCTGAATATATCGCAGCTGGTCGTTGTTGTGCACAAATTTTATAGATAAAGCAAACCCTTGTAGACTACAACCTATCTTTTATGCACATTTTTATATTATGTGATAACATTAGCGCTATCAACCTTACTAAAAACCCTATATGTCACTCACGCACGAAACATATTGAAATTCGTTACCACTTTTTGCGTAATCATCAACAACACGGCACTATAAATTTAGAATTTATTGGCACTGATCATCAGCTGGCAGATTTCTTTACAAAACCACTTTCCGAAGAGCGATTCAACTTTCTTTGTCGTGAATTAGGAATTTTGGATGAAACGAGTCTTCACTAAATTGGCCTGCGTAAATATCGATTATGTCATGTATCTTTATGATGACTTTGCTATGGGTACAAGCCAAAATGGTCCTTCTGACAACAAGGTGTAAAAGCCTAAGCTGAAGTGCCCCGCTCCTATCGGTTCACTATATAAGGCTTGTGGCTTGGTTAACTTGGTCGGAACCGAGTATTAGAAAAACTTACCGTCGGCACCGAATCGATCACGGACAAGTGCATAAGAACCTTTCCAACAAATGGATTGGTTTCTCTTGAAATGTGTCCAAGAGTTTTCTCTGGATGTTATGTTGCTGGTTTTGTTGCTTGGTTTTGATGGATGCTTTTCTGAATGATTTTCGATGATTTGATTCTTGCCCGTTTTCATCGATTTGTATAGCATTCATTTTTGAGAATTCTGAGAGAAGAGAACGTAACGAGATGGAGTATTAACCAAGCTTTTGGTGCCATTACAGACTGACTCGTGACAGAAGGCTAAGCGTGCAAGTGTTCCTCTCTCTCTCTGCGATTCTCTAATTTGGTGAGTGTGGATCTCTGTGGTGGTATTGTCTCTCTCGCTATTCCTTCATGCCAACTAAATAAATGTCTTGCAACATCCGTTGATCGATATCAAGTTACTAATGCCACAAGTCAATACCACTAGGAAGCTAGTCACTAAACATTGAAATGATGATTGCCCCTTGAACATTGAATGAATTGATTATAATGTTAACAACATTAAGATTATGCTCGTCCCTTTGAACATGGAAATGAAATGAATTGATGCCTATGATGGTGGAATATGAAATGTTGAGAATGAATATGTGCCTAGTACTTCAATATTCTATGCACACTATAATTGTTGAGTCGGACACACATTCGCATGATCGAGGACAACTTGTATACAAGGGGGTGACTGCTTCCTCGGACGGTATGTCCAGCGTTGGGGCCGATCCGACCATGGAGGAAGTGTAAACGTACTTTAAGGGTACGTGGTGTCGAGACATTTCATTAGGGCTTACAACCTAAGTGAAATGGCGCGCCGATTACCTTTCGAAGTCCTATATGGCAACGTCCAAAATGGTACACTAACACCAATGGTCATGTTGTAAGGATGTATGCTAATCAATATCTTATGCAGGGGAGGTAAGTATATTATTATTATCCTGTATCTTATGCAGGAAAGCTGGATTCGGCCAATAGTAAAGTAAACATGGTTTCATGAAATTCCATGTTGCCTTAATTGTGATTCATTCTAAATGTTGCCTATTCCTAATAAGTTCATATCCTTAAAATGCTTATCATTAATAAAATATTGGTTTAGCTGAGTGGGTCAACGGGGCTCAACAGCGCATTGTTACAATGTGCTGACCCCTCCTCCACAGGTACTGGAGAAGGCTCAGGAGCACGTCCGAACTAAGGCTTTCTGAATTGCTACTACTTTCAAGTTGTTTTCCCTAAAGACACATAAAGTATTGCAGAGTTTTCAAAGATAGTTGCTTATATTTCAAAGTACTAAAGGGGCATGATGTATGGAACGGGAAGTTATTTCATGGCAGCTTATCAGTTGTACTTCTTTTCATGAATCAATGTAGCCGAAAAGGCATTTCAAATATTATCGAGAAAAGTTATATTCTGACTACAATTATCAATAAAATGAGTATTTCTTCTTCCTATATTGTGTTCTCAATGTTTCTAAAATATAGCTGGGTTTCAAAATGTTTCTAAATGACATAACAGTGCACGTTCTTGCCTTTTACAAGTACAACACCAGGCTTGTACGACATCACGCCTTAGCGAGGACAAACGATTCGGCGTGAATCGAAGCGAGGACAAAAGATTCCCCGAATCGGGGCATGACAAGTTGGTATTAGAGCACGGTTTCAAATCCTCGAATTTCAAAAATGTTTTCAAAAAGGAAGTCTTGATGCAAATTTTCTCGATTGATGGTGTCGATAGCGCTGGCATGAAATATTATTCTATATAATAAGCCCATAAATATTTTATGTCTGCTAATGGAATTATTTCTTTGTTGTAGAATGACCAAAGGTGATATCGCAAAGACGAATTCATCGTCTGACCCAATGGAGAAACTGATTAAACAATTGGAGGCTCAGAGGAAGCAGAGCGAAGCGCAACTCAAGGCGCTTCAAGATCAGCTCCAATATCAGTTTCAGGAGCAGCTGGATGCTCAACAAAAGCAAGTGGATAATCTGTCTCAGATTGTCACCAAGATGATGGCCGATTCTAATGTTTCTGCAAAGGCCGCAGCAACTGAGACCGTAGAAGTGCCGACAGAGAAACCTGAAACACCGACATGGAAGAGAACGAGCTTCAAGTTCTCTGAATTCAAGAGCTGCGACCCGCCTGAGTTTAATGGGAGAGCGGAGCCAGATGAGGTAACGGGGTTCCTGAACACACTTGAGGGCTACTTTCGAATGTTGGATATACAGGGCAGCAAGAGAGTGGAGTGTACCGCTATACAACTTCGTCTCAAGGCCCAGGAATGGTGGACTTCGCAGAGACAGGCACTTTGTGGTAATAGTCCGGATATAAAGATACCTTGGGAGACCTTCAAGCAGGCTTTTATTGCACAATTCATTCCACCAACTGTCCGTCAACAGAAAGAGAAGGAGTTCGTAGAACTCCAAAAGGGCAGTATGTCCGTTAACGATTATGAAACTGAATTTTTGAAAAGGGTTGCATTCGCTGGATACATGGTCCCGAATGATGACGCAAAGCGAGGAAGATTCGTGCAAGGCTTGAATGAGGGCGTGCAACGCGATGTGCTAAGTCGAAAATGTACGTCTTACAGGGAGGCGTACGAAACTGCTCTCGAGATGGAGAGATTTCATCTGCCCGCTAGTCGCAAAACAACACAAAACTTGTAAAACCCCCTTAAATTTCTACTATGATTTATTTTTTTATAGATAAATAATTTGGTACTGATTTGTACCTCGTATGTATACATCGCGTACGAAATTGTCGTATTGAATGTCGCGTATGAATTCGCATTTTCGTATGGCTCGTCGAGTGCGAACATGTGCGAGGTACATATTTTTAGAAAAATATTTTTCATTATATAGAAATATAAATTTCAAATAATATATGATGAATAATTTATTTGTTGCAAGTTATAAGCCCAATGGAATTTTTCCAAAACCGTATATTTTTATAAAAAGGATTATTTATTTCGCTGTCCAAATATAAGTAGTAATTTAGAAAACTATTATTTTATGTGAATATATTAGGTATGTGCGAGTGACATAAAATTTATTTTATGTCCACTTGATTTCACAAAAATGAATTATAGTTATTTGCAAAAATGATAATTCTAATATCTAAATATTTTATAGGTTTTCGAAATTAATTAATAATTAAAATTTATGGAAATATTTTTAAATGAATCTATAGTGATTTAAATTGAATTTTTGATTTTATTTGGATAGATTAAATAGTTTTGTTTTAAGCTATTATCTAATTTTGATTTGAAGAATTTTATCAAAAATAGTTTTATTTTGTTTTAAATTTAATAATAGAATATCTAATGGGAATTTAAACTCTCCCCATCCTTATCTAAATAGGGACCCGACCTCCTATATAAGGAAGCCTTCTCTCTTTTCCAAAAACATCAACAACCTAATACCCAGTAGCCCCGCCAACCACGAGTACCTGCCATCGACACAACCTCTGTCACCATTATCACCATCATCATCACCACAGTCTCACTACCACTACTTCTCCCTGGCCTCGGCCCATGCCCGACTACCCTATTCCTCGTGTCCGCAAACCAGCCGCCATCACCACTTCTGCCCCTTGTTTTCGCAGCCATCGTTAGCGTCGTACCCCCCAAAATAGTACCGCTACTGCCACTATCATCACTGTAACCACACTCGCCATCATCAACCCCAACAGCCTCCGTCACCTCTGTCCCCACGAACCACAACCCTTGGCCACCACCATCACCGGCGCCAACGCCGGTGACCGCCCAAAAACCCCAATCGCAACACACCAAGAGACTCACCTGCCGCCATGGCCACCTTCGCCGTAGCTTGGTCATTCCGGAGTCGCTGCGCACCTCCGGCGCCTCCACCGGCGATCGGATCCACAGCCCTAGCCACCGCGCGATCTGGATCCTACGCCGGAGAAGACAACACGATCTATACCATTATCGACGAGTCCACCGGCGTCCACCTAGCGCCGAGGTCTTCGTCTGTAAGTCCTCTCCCGCTGGTCTCCTATCCACTCTCCCGAGTCTCCCCGGACGATCACCCCTCTTTCTCTTTCCTCTCCTGAGCTCTCTCCCTTCTCCATCTTAGCTCCTCTTCCTCTCTCTTCCTTATACTTCTATTTATTTATTTAATTCTTTCTTAACTCTTTGTTCTGACCTTTGTTTTTGTTTCTCCTCAAAAGAAGCTAGGAGAACATCACCATTGTTGTACTTTCGAGATTATTATTAGAAGAAGGGAATGACATAGTTTATTATTGTAAATTATCTTTCACTTATATGTTCAGAATTTTAATTTTTTAAGTATTTTATTGGACTTTATTTCCAACATCATAATAGGACATCTGAGAAAGGACCACTATCAATATTACCTACATATATTAATTATTACTTGCTTATTGAAGTCACGAATTCACTTTATATATTATTATTATTATTATTGTTATTATTATTACTTGTCTGGCTCTTTGATTTGTATAGAGATAACAATTGTTCTTAATGGTTTCCTTCCTATTATATTTTAATATTTTTAGTATTTCCACTTTTTGTCTCTTTAATAGTAATAAAATTAACTAATTTTTTTTACAATGTTACTAATTATTAATATTATTTACTTAAATAACTGTTGCTATCATAACAGATAGGTAATACTTTGCAAAATATATAAATATAGAAGTTGGCTTAGACTAAATATATTATTAAAATATTTTACTTTTTTTTTACATGAAAGTATTATTTCCAAATTAAACTAGTTTTACCCAAAAAAAATAATTTTTCCAGATTCTCGAATATTTTATTATATTTTCACTATAAAAAATGTAGCTACCAAATTTGTCTAATAATTTTTCTAGTATTTACAAATATTTTCCCAAGCATTTTTGGACTAATAAAATATAGTTTTTAAATATTAAAAATATTTTCTAAAAATTCTATATGTAATTATTTCCACTAACTCTTCTTGATTATCACCATTGATCCCGACTGATCGTACGTTTCTAATTCTCGTAAATTTTGGACCTTTACACAATCGACCTTGGCTATTGGACAAAACATGACTTGTCGGATCATCGTACCATACCAGGCGACACACCAGGCAAGATACCTTGCCATCACTGTTTATTTCCTTGCTCGTTATATTGCATGCATTAATTTATTTAGTATTTATTTTCTGAAATTATAACTTGTACTTCTCAATTATGCGTAGATGCAAATTTTACTCTTAAGTTCTGTCTTTTCTTATTTATTTTAATTGTATGCACACTTGACCTAGAAGAAAGAGACCTCCTGTATTCATTGGCCTTGACACTTGTATGCCACGATTCACGAGTCGCATATAGATCTCCGATGTGTGTACTGAGTGGCCAGCGGTACATATTGGACGAGCGTTAGGCCATGACTACTACTAGGATTGCATTATATAAGACTAGTGGTCATTAGAGTTAGATCATTGGGTGGGGAGAATACAACTGGGCATTGACCTCCTCCCTATCTATCGTAGACTCGCTCGCTACTGAGGAACGATAGGTAGACTATATATTGCAGACTCGCTCGATACTGAGAAATGGTATATAGTATTGAGACTCGCTACTGAGGTCTTGCTTATTTTTTCTTGACTTGACTTGGAGGTTATACGACCATGCACTATTCTCAATTGTATTACACATAGAGTGATTAGGTGACCGTTATCCGTTAGGTGTATGTACTTTTAATTTTGTACTTATGCCTGACCATGATTTGGAACAGTATCTTGTCGCGGACTAGTTTACCACACATTGTCCTTGTTTGGTTGGAGGTGTGGTTATCTGCTTCGATGATAAGGTACTGAACCTTGTTATGGTTCGGATTATTATTAAGCAGCTTTATATTCAGTTCATGGCATGTTATTTATTGTATCTTATTACGTCCCTCTGAGGACCTGGTGAATTCTCCAGGTGTGTTTTGTGACTTTTCGCAGGTGCTTAGCCAAGGACATGATTCACCCTCTTGCTTCAAGATGATTGCTTTGGATCGTCTTTTGCTTCGCTCGACAAATTCTTACCTTGTATCTTCTTATCAATTAAATTGGTTGGTAGTGGATTTGTCTCCGCCCAACGATTGTACATGACAATTTCCAAGTTAATTTTATATCATTATTCCTTCATTTTGTGGATGATATTAGTGTGTTTTGGTTTACTGCACTTTACAGCTTATGTATATATACGAAGGCTCTAATTACTTCGTATGTATACAGCTGGCATGTCTACGTACTTAGTCTCTTATATTTTGGGACTGGGGCGTTACAAAACTATCAAGGCAATAACCAGAAATGACCTTGGTCGGCAGGAAGGAATGACGCACCTAAGCATCATAATGTTGGTGACAACAGAGGGCAGCAACAACAGTTGCCACGTTGCAATAAATGCAACCGAGTGGGACACGTGTCACGACCCGCACCCTGAGGAAGGGCACGAGAACGTGGGTACGTCCAGCATACGCCGCAGTGTCGGCAGTAGAACGCTGTATAGTTCGTCTATAACATCTAACATCTAACAACAATATGATATAAACATATCATCTCCGCACAGAGGTATAATATAACATCTCAACTCTATGTCTCAATCACAAGTCTAGGGAAGATAGAGCACGATATGGAATCAGATAAAAGAAAGAAACTGAATATAAATAGGATTATCAAACCACACAAAGTAGATGTTCAACACAAATAAATACAAGTCCTGAAACATAACTAAGTCTCAACTAACAACCGGAACAATCCGATACAAACTGAAAACTATAAATACTAGACTAGACTAGGCACCCTCTACTGAGCTAGATGCTCCTCGGGCTCCTAAAGGTCACCCTCATGTGCCCCATAGAAGGTAGGGCAGTCACCATCATCATCTGTAATATTTTCAACAGGTCCAGTCAGGACATGAGCGAGCACAATACATCTCATACAGTTCATAACATGTTAGGAAATATAAAGCATGCAAAAGAGTAAGATACATGAACTGTAAGAAGATGTACATAAAAACGAGAGAGAATTTATAACTGAAAATATATATAGGATAAGTAAAACTGCAAGTACTAGTGATTTAGAGCACAATATGGTTATGTAAATGGGTTAGGTTATGCAATAAAAATAGGTAACTTCCACTTGAGGTTGTTCTCTTTGTACTGACTACATAAGAGAACAAATACCTCTGTTATTATGGATGCTTGTGCTCTTAACCCGGATATAATAACGGACATGTATATGCAGTGTGCATTATTTTGACTCATAAAAGAGTGAGATTCATTATGGATCAACAACCTCTATGAATTGGGTAATAACATTGTATGTATGATGAGCTGTTGATTATAAATGGAATCCATGTCCCAATACATCGGGTTGATGATGTCCCCTTAAGGAGCTCATAAGGCTTGTCATATAAACCCTGCAGGTGGATTATATCCCACATGACAAATAAAGTTGAGCGGTACTACTTAAGGATAAAAGATGTCAAATTAATATAGTTGTCAGTAACTTAATTTGATCGACGAACATACGATATCTTAACATGGGGAGCCAAACGAGCATATAATAAAAGGAGTCCACAAACATAATTTGGGATTAGGGAGGTAGTGCAAAAATAGCTCATTAGTGGACCGAGCTATTGTTAATGGGCCTGGACTGTGTGTTCGGGCTGAACACGAGATATCCAGATCCGTTAGGAGGCCTAACCCTAATTTCTCCTCATGGTCCCTGTCGTAGCCTATATATATCCTCTATTCTCTGGCCGCCAGATTACTGATTAGAAATCTGAAACTTTCTCTAAATTCGTGATTCATGTAAGGAGAGAAAGAGAGGGCTGCCAAGGAGAAGAAAAGGTTGGGAGATCGTCGCCCACACGACGTCCAACTCGAGGAAGGAATACGTGCAGAAGATCTTGGGGTCGTCTGCTCGAGATTGCCAGGAATTACTTGTCTCCTTTCCGCCGCAGGTATAATTCGTGAACCCTAGTTTCGGCCTATGAAGGGTTAGAACACGTATTAGATCTGTTTAACTTTCTATCGATCAATACGCACACCAAAGGAAGGGTTCTGGGAATCACCAGTTCCATTAGTAACTCCATCATACGTGAGTGTACAATGGATGCATACAATATTTGTACAATATGGTATTTTGATCACATAACCATTTCCTACTCACCCTTCCTAATCAATACACAAGGATCCAATCCAATTACGCTACCTTGTACAATAGTTTCTCCATGAAGCTCATGTGATCATAAGAGTACAAGATTTACAATGAGTATACATGAATAGTATCACGACCCACTCCCGAATAATCGAACACGAGTCGGACACGCCCAGCCTTCGTCGTTAGACACGACGAAGTAAGCTGTACCAAACTAGGGAAATCTAACCAAATATGAAGACAAGTATAAAAACACAACATATATAAATGTATCCCAGAAAAGAAGTACATGTCTAAGTATTTTATTACATTCCAGCAATGAAAGTAAGTCTACTAGTCTCAAGTACAAAGTAAAACTGTAAAGTGCTAAGGTAAGCTCTAGGCTTCTGCAGCCTCTAGGTCCAACACAGCTCCAGCTGGCTCAGCAAGATTAGCAATATCATGTCCATAATAGGTGACGCATAGGGCCTCCAACTCACATGCAACATATCCTATTCAGGAGCGGAGCAAGTACAATTCTAGGTAATGAACAAGACATCATGATATGAAAGTACAAGGGAACATGGTATGTAAAGTACAAGAAAGAACATGGTGAATAAATTACATGAAAGAACATGGTGTGTAAGCACATGAAAGAACATGGTATCTAAGAACATGAAAGAACAAGGTATGTAAGAACATGAAAGAACATGGTATCTAAGGAATCATAGGAACTAAGTACATGATATATCTCCTGAATATGTGTGTACAATATTTGAAATATAACTAATTATGTGACCGGCTAGGGGTAAACACATAAAAGCACATGAAAGCACATGAATGGTACAGTTTAGGACCCGCGTGCACGATACGGGGTCTAAGCTAAACACACCTGAGTTGTTTTATGGGTAATTTGGTCACATAAATAGTATATTTCCCTACCCCAGGTACACGTAATAAGAACAAGGAACATGAGCACCAGAATTACATGTCGTGTTGTAGTGTGTCAATCAAGGAAGAACATGATATAATGAAATGTACAAGACCGTAGAGTGTACTTGCCTGGCTCCGAAAAAGTACAGGTAATCAAAGACACTGGATATCCTCCTGTATTAAATGATTTTACAATTGATAAGTCAACATTCATAAGGTAACCAGTTCTAATCTAGAAAAGTCACCTTAACATTTATCCTTAGTTCTAACTTGATAAAACAAATTACCCTATAAATGATTATTCTACCTAATCTAGTTTAGACTAACACATTAGTTAAAGATTGATTCTATTAGGTTCTATCAAAGCCTTCATATACCTCAAGTGAAAGTAAAACAAATAAACTTATCTCAATGAATGAAGTCTTCTAAAAAGAGGGTTGAACTTGTTTGGAACTAATAGTCCTAATAGGACTCTGCTATAAGTAGGGAACCCCTGACATATGGCCTGGTCCCCATATAATACTCAGTTCATGCAATGGTTCCCAGGAACCTAAGTGTTCACTGAACTAATCCTTGCATTGGTTCCAAGTTCCATTCTGACCCATAGAGAATCTTCAATGAACCTTAATTGACTTATAAAGATCTCAAGTTCCTGAATTGAAATAAATACTATAATTAAAAGAATCCTAGACTGAACTAACCAATGAGATGTGATCTCAGGTTCCTGAGTTCAAAACTGGACTGAACCATCTCAGGTTCCTGCAGTCAAAATTGGACTGAACCATTGAGATGTGATCTCAGGTTCCTGAGTTCAAAACTGGAATGAACCATCTCAGGTTCCTGTAGTCAAAACTGGACTGAACCATCTCAGGTTCCTGGAATCCAAATTGAACAACCATGAGATGTTATCTCAGTTCCTGAAATCTAGATTGAACTAAAGTCTCGGGTTAAATCTGAAATCTAAGTCTTCAACTAAAATCTCAGTTTGGACTGAAAATCTCAGGAATCACATTCCAATATAACACAGTAAACCAATATATCAGTTGACAGTAAGGTTCAACTACAACCACTCTATTGTCATCTATCTTGGTTAAACTAAAATCCAGTCTATGGTTCTTGATAATAATGTTAATCCCCACTTCTGATCAATAAATATACTACCAGTCATTAAGATTTGACAAATCGAAATATTGCAATAAAGGTTCAATCCTAAGTAGGACTGATAGGAACCAACCTCTACCTAGGACTGATACGGATCATTACTCTAAACAGAGCACTGATTTGAATCCTTCCTAATTAAAGCACTGGTACATCCTGTCCTAACTGCTATCGATCAGTCCAATAATTCCTCACATCAATCGAGTTCAGAGAATTAGGAATTATAATAACTCATTAATGACATTGTCCTGTATTAAATCAATATATCTCTAAACCCCCATCCTGCAACTTAAATCTAATACTCCAACATCCCTTTTTCATTTAAACTGAAATGATCACTATTCATTAATAGAGTACCTCAATTCCCTCAGAACAGTACCCAGGTTGGTAAAATATACAGCAACAATAGCTAACCAACCCCCATGTAAATTCTAGAATGAAAGAGGAATCAGAAATTTATAAACGCTAAAGACATTCCTATCACACTGAATTTTCAGAGAAGAATTAGCCACTCAATTGAATACCAATCATTCCTCAACAAAACTCATGAGGTTCATGTAATATTTCTAAACCACCTACTCGTAACCTTGCATTTAAAAATACTGAAATTGAATAATATGCAAGGATGAGGGATGTTACCTGATGATTACTGTCACACCACTAATCTGAGCCTCAACCTCACAATCGACTCAAGCTAAACTCAATTGTATGGATCCAGAATTTCTATGAACAGGGAGTAAAATAGAGATAACATAGCACTTGTAAGTTTAATGTGAGATCCTTCAATCCATACTTCACAATTTAGCACCAATCAGTAGGTGACAGGATATTGGAATCAAAATAAAATCAAAGTACTCACACAATTGATTATTCTGAGCATTCGAGAATCGATTATTCTTGAATAATTTCAAGATTAAAATCTCATATCTGAGTGAATTGAAAAGGAATTGATCAAAATCTCAATAGATCCAAATCAAGGAAAATTGATTGACATGAATTTAAATCTAGAAGATTAGATCATTCGATCCCTTACCAAATCGATTGCCAGACTATGAAGGACTGTAAGAATCACTGTCGATCCAGAGATTAAGATTCCTAACAATAATTTGTAAAGGAAAAGAGGAAACGATCAGCCAGAGTCAACTACTCACTCAGAGATTAAACAAATTGTAAGATGGAACTTCACCTGGCTAGCACCCACGTCGAGCTATCCTGTACCGACGATCAACGTAGCTATGGCTAATCCTCCTTCTCCTTCGACTCTCTCTCTCTTCTTCCTCAGATTCAGTTAGAAATACACAACTGTGGAGCTCTGAATGATGAGGAAAAGAATGGTGCAAATTGAGGTTATTTATAGACGGTTAGGAGGATCGATGGATCGAGAAGGAGTGGAAAAGCACGGGAAAAGCAATTTTGGTAGGCTGCACATGGCACATGAGATTCTTTGGTAACCGATTTTTGAATCAAAGAGGGTTGATTGAATAAAGTTAGGCTGAATGGAAAGAGGAAAAGTTTATTTCTCCTCATGAATTAATAGGTGAGGTTTTGGGCCTCCCAAAATGGGCTTTGCTCATTGGAATGGTTTTAAAATAGGGATCACAGGTTTCTAAATGAATTAAAGCCTAATGGCTAAGATAATACATATGTATATAGCTTCTCATATAAGTAAATTATATATCAATCTCCAAATTGTTTAATCAAATATAAAAACTTTAAAATTTTTAAATATCAGGAAGGTGGAGTTACAATTCTCTCCCCCTTGAAAAAATTTCATCCTCAAAATTCAAAGGACAACCAATAACTTAAAATTTTCAAGCAACTCAACTCAATTATTCAATGCAAGTCTTTTATTGGATTAGGGAAAATTCTGAACAGAGTACAAACAATCCAATCAAACAAACAGATCGGGATAGCGTTCCCGCATCTCATCCTCGCGCTCCCTTGTGGACTCTCCCGGAGAGTGGTGCCTCCACATGACGCGGACAAGTGGAATAACCTGATTTCGCAAGCGCTTCTCTCTCCGATCAAGGATCTCTACTGGCTGCTCCTCGTAGGTCAATCTCGGATCTACCTCTAGCTCCGAAAAGTCCACCACATGGCTCAGGTTCGGAATGTAGCATCGGAGCTGAGACACATGGAATACGTCGTGCACTCCCTCCAAGCAAGCTGGAAGGGCTAGTCGGGATGCCACCTCGCCAATCCGTACCGTCACGTCGAAAGGTCCGATGAATCTCGGACTGAGCTTCCTGCCTCTGCCAAATCTGATGACGCCCCTAGTCGATGAGATCTTCAGGAACACTCTATCTCCAACCGCGAACTCCAGTGACCGTCTGCTGCTGACCGTCCATTGCTTCTGCCAATCTTGTGCAACTCTGAGACGCTCTCTGATCAGTCTGACTTTCTCAGCTGAGTCTACCACCATCTCTGGCCCAAGCAAAGCTCTCTCGCTAACGTCGTCCCAAGATAAAGGCGTGCGACATCTCCATCCATATAGCACCTCGAACGGGGTTATCTTGATGCTAGCCTGATAACTGTTGTTATAGGCAAACTCCACCAGATGTAAATGATCCTTCCACGAACCGCCGAAGTCGAGTGCGTAAACCCGCAGCATGTCCTCCAATGTCTGATTGGTCCTCTTGGACTACCCGTCCGTTTGTGGATGGTAGGCGGTACTGAACTTCAACTGTGAACCCAAGCTCAGCTGTAGACTCCTCCAGAAGTGTGATGTGAAGCGGCTGTCTATGTCTGAAACGATGCTCATCGGCACCCCGTGAATCCTCACGATCTGACGCATGTAGAGGTCTGTAAGCTTCTCGATCGACAGCCCAACCTTGAATGGAATGAAATGAGCAGACTTCGTCAGTCTGTCCACGATCACCCAAATAGCATCCTTGCTACTGGGCGTACGGGGTAAACCAGAGACAAATCCATGGTGATATGCTTCCACTTCCATTCCGGAATAGGTAAGGGCTGGAGTAGTCCTGCTGGCCTCTGGCGCTCCGTGTTGACTTACTGGCACACAAGGCATCTGGAAACAAATCTGGCAACCTCTCTCTTCATGCCATACCACCAAATATACTCTCGTAGATCCTTGTACATCTTGGAAAATCGAGGATGTATAGAATACTATGACTGGTGGGCTTCCTGCATCACCTCCTCCCACAAATCCTTGGACACACACAACTGAGTTTCGTGTCTCAGGGATTCATCCTCTGCAATGGTGAAATCTTCAAGCAATCCTGCCTCCGCCTGAGCTCTAAGACATCGGAGTCCCTCATCAAGAAACTGGGTCTCATTGATCTTCTTTAACAGTCCTGACTGTATCTGCATGTGCATCAGCTGCCCTCCTACTCCTAGTAAAATAAGCTCAATCCTAAGGCTCTCAAGATCCTCCAGTATGTGCCGATCCATAGTGAGATATATAGCAACAGGATATCGACTGAGAGCATCCGCTACCACATTCGCCTTCCCAGGGTGGTACTGCAGATTGATATCGAAATCTTTCATGAGTTCCAGCCATCTGCGCTGTCTCATATTCATATCCTTTTGAGTGAAAACATACTTCAGGCTTTTGTGGTCCATGAAGATGTCCACTCTCTCTCTATACAAATAGTGCTTCCATAGTTGCAAGGCAAATATGACTGCTGTAAGCTCCAAGTCATGTGTTGGGTAATTCTTCTCATGAGGCCTCAACTGTCTAAAAGCATAAGCAATAACCCTCTTGTTCTGCTCAAGCATACATCCCAAACCTTTTCCTGAAGCATCGCTGTAGATGACGAATCCTCCCGATCCTGATGGCAAAGCTAGAACTGGTGCTGTCGTGAGTCTTCTCTTCAATTCTTCAAATGCTGACTGGTAGGCATCGCTCCAGATGAACTCCTCGTCCTTCCTCGTAAGCTTCGTCATAGGCTCTGCTGTCTTGGCAAAATCCTTTACGAACTTTCTGTAGTATCCTGCTAGCCCTAGAAAACTATGAATCTCGGCTACTGACTTAGGAGGTGCCCATGCTTCCACTGCTTTAATCTTCTTAGGATCCACAGAAATCCCCTCTCCAGTCACCACTGCCCTAGGAACTCCACTATGTCCAAGAAAAACTCACATTTTGAGAGTTTTTCGTACAGCTTCTCCTTCCGTATAATCTCCAACACAATCCGCAGGTGCTCCATATGCTCCTCCTCGGTCTTCGAATAGATCAAGATGTCGTCAATGAAGACTACGACAAACTTGTCCAAATACTTGTGAAAAACTTTATTCATCAAGTTCATAAACACTGCTGG
The DNA here is from genome assembly GCA_029216955.1 of Iris pallida. NCBI lineage: Eukaryota > Viridiplantae > Streptophyta > Magnoliopsida > Asparagales > Iridaceae > Iris > Iris pallida. The sequence goes on from JANAVB010012598.1 coordinate 1,237,903, forward strand.
GACATTGGTGAGTCCTAACGGCATCACTAGAAACTCATACTGGCCGTAACGGGTGTTGAAAGCTGTCTTCAGAATATTCTGCTCCCGATCCTTCATCTGATGATACCCCGACCGAAGGTCAATCTTGGAAAAGACCTTCGCTCCACTAAGCTGGTCAAACAGCTCATCAATTCGCGGCAAAGGGTATCTATTCTTGATTGTGATGTTATTGAGTGCACGGTAATCAATACACATCCTCACCGTCCCATCCTTCTTGGGTACGAAGAGTACCGGTGCTCCCTAGGGTAAAGCACTGGACCAAATAAAACCCTTGCCCTCCAACTCATTAATCTGGGCCTTCAACTCTCCAGCTTCCTTCGGGTTGATCTTGTAGCAATGCTGGGACTTCGGCGCTGATCCGGGCAATAAGTCGATGCTGAACTCCACAATTCGATCTGGCGGCAATCCTGGCAACTCCTAGGGAAAGACGTCGAGATACTCTGCAATAAGTGGATGCGACAACTCCTGGTCCCCTGTAACAGCTCCGAAATAAACTCCCTCTGGCCTCTCTGTAACTCGCTTGCTGATCTCGAACGGTGGAACTCCTGGCGGGCTGAAGATCACCTTCCCCTCATGGCAGTCTATTATGGCAAACTGTTCGCTCATCCAGTCGATGCCGAGGACTTTATCAAATCCGGGCAGTAGTATCACCAGAAGTCGAGCCCTAATCTCCCTCCCAGCTATAGTGATAGGGCAATCCACCATCTCACTGACTGGCACTACCCCTCCTCCTGTCATAATTCGACAGTTTTTCCTAGTGGGCTTGGGTGTGAAACTGTATCTATGCAGAAACTCATATGATACAAAGCTATGGGTGGCTCCAGAATCAAACAATGCAATGGCAGGAAATGAATAGAACCTGTGATCACATCTGGCACTGCCTTGTCCTCCTCAACTGCAGCCATGATACAAAGTATATAACCTGTGATCACATCTGGCACTGCCTCGTCCTCCTCAACTGCAGCCATGATGTAAGCACGTTCCTGCTGCGGTCCTCCCCTCTGCCGACGCTGTACAAACTGCTACTGTTGAGTGGGTAAAGTTGGTCCTCTCTGAGGTACAGCTGGTAGAGCTCTGGATGGTGCAGGTGGTGGTCCTCCAACTCCTCGGGGTCCTCCTGCTAGTCGAGCTGTAGCCTGAGCGCAGTCCCTCATCTGATGTGCATCGGATCCGTAAAAGAGGCAAACTCCCAGCCTCTTGCGGCACTCGTCGATATGGTGTCCGGGGCAATAATAAAAGGCACAACTAGTCGCCAGATGCTGTCTCTGAGGCTGATGTACAAGAGCTCTGGCCGGACGGTTATGCTGCTGTTGTGGCCTCGCCTGGATCTGAGTCTGGACTCTCTTCGCTGGTGCCTGGAAACTGCTGCTGCCCATGTCCCGGTCCCTCTTCAGCCTTGGGTCTGCCTCCTTCTCTACAGCCTGAGCAATTTTGAGGATGCTCGCATACGTCATCGCCTGACTAATCGCCACAGTGTGTCGTGTCACGACCCGTACCCACCGTGAGGGTACGAGTACGTAACAGCGCCCAGCCTACGCCGCAGTGTCAGCGGTAGAACGCTGTCCTAGGTTACTATCTAATCAACAACTCACAAAATTATATAATGTACTTGTCAAATCTCAACTCCGAACGGAGGACAAGTATAGATATAATGAATCTCAATCACAGTCTAAGAACAATATGATAGCACAGAAGATTAAAACTAATACTAATAACAGAAATAAAACCAACAACTAATAATATAATCTCAAACAATCTCAACTACAATTCTCAACTTATATACAACTCCAGTTCTAAAACATGAAAGCTAAAACAGGACAACTAGCTAAACTCCCGATCACTCCTGAGTGTCGGGACCATAGGTAGATAAGCCATCTCCTGATCCATAATATGTAGGGCACGTGTCCTCAGGGCAATCATCTGTAAAATTTTCAACAGGTCCAGTCAGGACAGGAACGAGTACAATCTCATCTAGAAAACCCAAGTAAATGACAGAGAACTATACAGCAGTTATAGACAGTTGTATTGATGAATATGGCAGTTTATGTTCAGGTGATGGTAAGAAAGACAGATAAAGTGCAAGGAAAGAAAATAACTAAACAAGAGAAGAATCATAGCAATGAAGACTGTAAAATAAAACTAGCTGAACCAGGGTAATATGATATAAAGTCCAGACAGCAATGTAGACAAGTGTAACTCCAATGCAAGTCCAGTACAAGATGAATCTAATACAAGATGAATCCAGTAAGGGACGATTCCAGTTATAGTGATCAATGATTCCAGGGTGAGTCCAGCCTATACTCTAACAGTGTGTTTTAAAATACCGAGATCGACATGTAAACGGCTGTAGGTAATACGGCACATCACATACCTGGCCGGGTGTGAGATGGCTATCATTCCAGTAGATTTCAGTAGATTCCAGTTGGGAGATTCCAGATTGGGGTATGTCTACATGTCTTACTCAAGTATTTCCCCTCCCAGCAAGTGAATCTAGAAATCCGACACAATGATTCAAGATGAGTCCAGCCAAAATATAATGATACCAGCAAATAATTCCAGTAAATAATTCCAGTAGGTGATTCCAGTAATAGAAGCCAGAAATAATGATACCAGTAATAGAGGCCAGAAAATAAATGTGTGTCGTATACATGAATCCAGAATATTCATACGTGTTGTAACAGAGAATCGCATGCAACTAACTAGAACTGAAGTACAGTAAATGACAAGTAAATGAGAGAACTATCAGAGAATGTACTCGCCTGATACTCTGAAAAGAGTAATAAAATATAAGATATCTGCACCGGAGTCACAATGTCCTAAATAGAGCAGTATGGGTTATGACATGTTTAAAATAAGGTAAATGAAATCTACGATGCAATCTACATGATTTCTGGGTCAATCTAGGTCAAAGTCAACTCTAAGTCAAACCTGGTCAACTGTCTAGGTCAAACTAGGTCCAAGTCAAACTTGGTCCACTCTGGGTCAAAGTCAACTGGGTCAACCAAGTCAAACCTAAGTCAAACTAGTCTAACTAGTCCATTCTAGGTCTAATAAGACTAAACAAGTCTAATCTAGACTCTACACTGACACACAGACACTTCCATAGGCTAAGAGCCCTAGACTAGCTATTAGGCAATACCATGCCCTAACCATACCATAATCACATCTACACAAGTCAAATCATTCATCAAAATGTAATACACTCTAATATAGAATACACATATTGATGTATTATACAATATAGCATAGAAATACACATTAGCCTATGGGTTACTATATGCATACCATACAACCATACATATATTATCTAATATATAAAAATACAACACATTGATAAATTATATAGGGTACCTATATATATATACCTCTCAATACATATATATATACATATGTATAGAGAGAGGGAAACTCACAATGTTCAAGTGTATGTGTGTGTGTGTCAAGAGAGGCAATAGGGTATGTAGGCATGTGTGTGGATAGGTTTGTGTGAACCTCTCTTTGTGTATAGCAAGTGGGTAGGTGTAGCATGGCAAGGGATTTTTGTGGCATATAGGGGTGGTGTGTGTGTTAATGGAGAGGGGTGTGAGGGTGTGTTTAGAGTGGCTGAACAGTACTACACTTCACAGGAATGTAGTATTCCAACAGTGAACAAATCTCAGGAATTCATAACTTAATAAACCTCAGTTATTACTTTTTTTAACAATGAAACAATACTACATATCCTGAATTCTCAGGTAACTATCAAAACATATCAATTCAATTATAAAGAAGGGAGAAACAAAAAGAGGAAAGAAAACAGGGAAATGGGACTGTTAACAATACTACTCCAAAATCTCAGTTTACCATCAACCCTTTAAGATCAAAACCCAACTTAATACACATGAAACTCAGTAATTTAGGAAAAGTTCAATGACAGTTCATTAACATATGAAACATGTATTAAGCATGCAATTGAACTAACAGTGTAATATCAAATGTCTCAGATTCTCTATAACCCAATTCATTTCAGTTTTATACATATTGAATCATTCAGGATTTTATTTCAGTTACCTGGGTTTATTTCTCAGGTTATTCTTAATGGTAAAAAGTCCAAGATCTCAGTTCAGTGTTTAACATTCAAAATCAGGTTTATACATATTCAGTTATCTGTTATACACAAATTTAGGTTTTTCTCATTAATAGTCAGTTGATTTAAACCAGAGACTGAAAATGAAACTGATCCTATACATATCTATATAATTATAAACTGAAATCCAAAAGGAAATATGTATCACAAACAATAGGACTAATCACCTAACAACCAAAACTCTGGAAACCAACCTAATCTCAGGTTTGAATCCTGAACCATCTCAGGTTTGCAGCAACTGTATAGTTCAATAACTGGGATGAACTGATACATAGTTTACTCCATTACGCAAAACCAATCCTTTAACCACAACTCGAAATTTATTAGGAATATTAGTGTACAGAGTTATGAACATACCAGGCATGTCTACGTGTCCGTTCGTGTCCAGAAATCAGGACACGAAGGTGTCCAAAAGAAGAAAAATCAATATCAGGAAAAACAGTGCACAACACTCCTCGTGCAGAGGTGTCGAGCAACCTAGGGGCTCGTGTGTCGACCCTAAAGCCTCGTGCTCATGTCCAACCCTAGGGTAGGTATAGGGCTAGGGATACAAGTGCCTGTATCGTGTCTAATGTGTGTCGTGTCCGAGTTTTTAAACCGTATCAGTGGGCTTTTACGCGCGTGTGTGTCTGTGTACAAAAACAGTGCACTTTGAATATCGTGTCCGACACGTTATCAATTGACACGAAACTTTGTGAATGACATGTCAGTCATGTCCCCTAGCTATGTGTCAATTTTCACGTGTCCAAGTGACACAGACACGGAGAAAACGTGATCGAGCAGCAGGACACTACACGATAGTGTCGTGCAGCGTGTTCGTGTCCATTTTGGACACGAACACGGCTATAAAACGTGCTCAGTGTGTTAGATTCGTGATCAGCATGCCAAGGGCTTCAAAATCATGTAATTAGTTTTTGAAAATAATACTATTTAATTCTCACAAGCATTTCATCAAACACGTTACATACCCTATAACACGTGTCCGATACGGACACCAAACGGACACGAAATCCACCCAAATTTTAGGGAAACCTAGGGGACTCCTAGATCAAGCCCTACATGCAAAGAAAACCAAAATTTAAATCAATTTAAAGGGTTTTAGATATAGGTGTAAATTGTATGGAAAAGCTCCAAATGGGGGGTGTTCTTCATGATGGCCAAATGCTCCAAATTGATTCCAAACTGAAATAGCTCTCCACCAACAGTCCATAAACTAAAATTAGAACCCAATGCAAAAGACTTGGATGAAAAAGGAGATCAAATGAATAAAATGAGAATTTTTGGAAGGAAGAAACTTACCTTTCTTTTCTCCAAGTGTTGGAATGATAAAAAGAGGCAAGCCCTAATGAACAAGTATTTAAATAGGGTGGGGATCCCTATGTGGCTGTTCATAGGTTCAATAATTAGGGTTAGGGTTCACTAAATGGCCCATGGGCTTAAGTCATGATCAATTAAATAATTAAGCCACAAGTCATTTCATGAAACCACAAGCCATGACTAAAATTCACTAAACCAAATCCCCTCATTCTAAAACTATTCTCTAATGACTAAAATAGGTTAACTCAAGTTAGACTAGGGTCACCATGGCTAGGGTTAGCTTCTAGGCTAGTCTACTAGGTCTCAACAAGTCAAAGTCAACTAGAATTCACCAATTCAACAAATCACCAAATAATTCAGATAAGTCAAAATGACCAAATTACCCCTAGGCTAAAAATGATAATTAAGTCATCATAATGACATGGTTAGGCTCTAGGTCTTGCAGTCTCTCAGGTTTCACTAGCAGCACATCAAAATCACAAGTCATGACTTAAACCAGTTTTTAAATAGTTTAAAAATTATTAAAAATCACCAAAAATCATAATGTGATTTAAATACAAATAAATAATAATAATAAATACAAAATTTCAGAAATACCCTTTTTCCAGAAACTGGGTGTTACAATACTACCCCCCTTAGAAAAATTTTGTCCTCGAAATTAAGATGATCGCACCCTTCCTAGGTCAAACCCCAAATCAATCAAGGTCGAAGCAACACAATCCTACTGGTCGTGATTCTACAGTCTCGAACAGGGTAGCTACACTATCTAGCAATCACAAGAAATATCCTGGCAGGTACTAATGGAATCACACAGGAAAGTGGGGAGGAAGAATGAGAAGGACAAACCAGCTAACCCATCACCTGCAGCGTCGGTCTCCACGACCGCCATCGCAAAAGCTCCACCCCTCTGGTGCTGAGCTACAGGTGGCCTAGCTTCCTCAAAAGGAGGTGCAAAGGGATAGTCTACCATCCTATATGAAACTGGTAAGACAACTAGAAATTAATTATGAAGGATTACCATTCCAAAGATGATCAAATCGAAAGTTTAAGGCACGAGTGTCAATAGCATTGAAATCCAATAATACAATATATAAAAGAGGATTTAGTCCCGGCACGATCTAAGTTGATCAATTTTAGGATATATCGAAGTTTGGACAAGATAGAGAACGAGGCCATTGAAGTCTGAGCACGAGTATCCAAGATTTGGTATCCATGTCACAATTGAATTTATTCAATTGAATATGACCCCAAACACTGGATGATACGGAGGATGACCCGGTCAACTGGTCACGATCAAAGAGTTAGAATTTAAAGGATGATGCAAGGATATAGAAATAAGGCAATTCCTTTCTTTGGATAGGAAAACTAAACATGATACCTTGGGTTGACCTATCAAGTACAGTGCCTTTTCTATCTGAAATATGTGAAAGGCAAAACAATAATGAGTTCAAAGACGATGTTATTAAGTACAATACGTGGTTCATAGGCGATGGAAATAATTCAAAAGAGAATTGCCAAAGCTGTCGTGGATGAGACTCTAGGGCAAATTTAACTATGTCTCCCTCCACATAGAATAACATATAAAAAGCGAACCAAAGTGCAATAGGTTGATCAGACCATCATGCACCGGTTCTGATTAGAAAATATGTTAGTGGGCGTCGGCCCCCAATAAAATATGTCATGATCAAGCTCGAAAAGATCAGCTTGCAAAACTGGTGCTAAATTAGCAACATAAGATAGACAAAATATAAGTAAGGATAATTATGAAGGAAGTTAATAGTCTAAGATCCTTTAAACATCAAGGAGTGAGGGTGAATCAAAATAAGAGGAAAATGATTTTCAATTTGAAGTTCATAATGAGATTCTCAAGGGTCGTCCAGGAATCTCTCAAATAGTCCTAACTGTGATTGTGTACCTTTCCGTTAAACCCTATCGCTCAATCCTATCGCAGGCTCGCAGCAGTACAACTAAGTCGCCGTACTACCATGATATCGTACTAATGCAACTCTCGACCTGCATAGGCCACCACTAAAACGTATCACGACCCGCACCCACCGTGAGGGTACGAGTACGTAACAGCGTCCAGCCTACGCCGCAGTGTCGGCGGTAGAACGCTGTCCTAGGTTACTATCTAATCAACAACTCACGCAATTATATAATGTACTTGTCAAATCTCAACTCCGAACGGAGGACAAGTATAGATATAATGAATCTCAATCACAGTCTAAGAACGATATGATATCACAGAAGATTAAAACTAATACTAATAACAGAAATAAAACCAGCAACTAATAATATAATCTCGAACAATCTCAACTACAATTCTCAACTTATATACAACTCCAGTTCTAAAACATGAAAGCTAAAACAGGACAACTAGCTAAACTCCCGATCACTCCTGAGTGTCGGGACCATAGGTAGATAAGCCATCTCCTGATCCATAATATGTAGGGCACGTGTCCTCAGGGCAATCATCTGTAAAATTTTCAACAGGTCCAGTCAGGACAGGAACGAGTACAATCTCATCTAGAAAACCCAAGTAAATGACAGAGAACTATACAGCAGTTATAGACAGTTGTATTGATGAATATGGCAGTTTATGTTCAGGTGATGGTAAGAAAGACAGATAAAGTGCAAGGAAAGAAAATAACTAAATAAGAGAAGAATCATAGCAATGAAGACTGTAAAATAAAACTAGCTGAACCAGGGTAATATGATATAAAGTCCAGACAGCAATGTAGACAAGTGTAACTCCAATGCAAGTCCAGTACAAGATGAATCTAATACAAGATGAATCCAGTAAGGGACGATTCCAGTTATAGTGATCAATGATTCCAGGGTGAGTCTAGCCTATACTCTAACAGTGTGTTTTAAAATATCGAGATTGACATGTAAACGACTGTAGGTAATACGGCACATCACACACCTGGCCGGGTGTGAGATGGCTATCATTCAGTAGATTCCAGTTGGGAGATTCCAGATTGGGGTATGTCTACATGTCTTACTCAAGTATTTTCCCTCCCAGCAAGTGAATCCAGAAATCCGACACAATAATTCAAGATGAGTCCAGCCAAAATATAATGATACCAGTAAATGATTCCAGTAAATGATTCCAGTAGGTGATTCCAGTAATAGAAGCCAGAAATAATGATACCAGTAATAGAGGCCAGAAAATAAATGTGTGTCGTATACATGAATCCAGCATATCCATATATGTTGTAACAGAGAATCGCATGCAACTAACTAGAACTGAAGTACAGTAAATGACAAGTAAATGAGAGAACTATCAGGTAATGTACTCGTCTGATACTCTGAAAAGAGTAATAAAATATCAGATGTCTGCACCGGAGTCACAATGTCCTAAATAGAGCAGTATGGGTTATGACATGTTTAAAATAAGGTAAATGAAATCTACGATGCAATCTACATGATTTTTGGGTCAATCTAGGTCAAAGTCAACTCTAAGTCAAACCTGGTCAACTGTCTAGGTCAAACTAGGTCCAAGTCAAACTTAGTCCACTCTGGGTCAAAGTCAACTGGGTCAACCAAGTCAAACCTAAGTCAAACTAGTCTAACTAGTCCATTCGAGGTCTAATAAGACTAAACAAGTCTAATCTAGACTCTACTCTGACACACAGACACTTCCATAGACTAAGAGCCCTAGACTAGCTATTAGGCAATACCATGCCCTAACCATACCATAATCAAATCTACACAAGTCAAATCATTCATCAAAATGTAATACACTCTAATATAGAATACACATATTGATGTATTATACAATATAGCATAGAAATACACATTAGCCTATGGGTTACTATATGCATACCATACAACCATACATATATTATCTAATATATAAAAATACAACACATTGATAAATTATATAGGGTACCTATATATATATACCTCTCAATACATATATATATATACATATGTATAGAGAGAGGGAAACTCACAATGTTCAAGTGTATGTGTGTGTGTGTCAAGAGAGGCAATATGGTATGTAGGCATGTGTGTGGATAGGTTTGTGTGAACCTCTCTTTGTGTATAGCAAGTGGGTAGGTGTAGCATGGGAAGGGATTTATGTGGCATGTAGGGGTGGTGTGTGTGTTAATGGAGAGGGGTGTGAGGATGTGTGTAGAGTGGCTGAACAGTACTACACTTCACAGGAATGTAGTGTTCCAACAGTGAACAAATCTCAGGAATTCATAACTTAATAAACCTCAGTTATTACTTTTTTTTAACAGTGAAACAATACTACATATCCTGAATTCTCAGGTAACTATCAAAACATATCAATTCAATTATAAAGAAGGGAGAAAAAAAAGAGGAAAGAAAACAAGGAAATGGGACTGTTAACAATGCTACTCCAAAATCTCAGTTTACCATCAACCCTTTAAGATCAAAACCCAACTTAATACACATGAAACTCAGTAATTTCGGAAAAGTTCAATGACAGTTCATTAACATATGAAACATGTATTAAGCATGCAATTGAACTAACAGTGTAATATCAGATGTCTCAGATTCTCCATAACCCAATTCATTTCAGTTTTATACATATTGAATCATTCAGGATTTCATTTTAGTTACCTGGGTTTATTTCTCAGGTTATTCTTAATGGTAAAAACTCCAACATCTCAGTTCAGTGTTTAACATTCAAAATTAGGTTTATACATATTCAGTTATCTGTTATACACAAATTTAGGTTTTTCTCATTAACAGTCAGTTGATTTAAACCAGAGACTGAAAATGAAACTGATCCTATACATATCTATATAATTATAAACTGAAATCCAAAAGGAAATATGTATCACAAACAATAGGACTAATCACCTAACAACCAAAACTCTAGAAACCAACCTAATCTCAGGTTTGAATCCTGAACCATCTCAGGTTTGCAGCAACTGTATAGTTCAATAACTGGGATGAACTGATACATAGTTTACTCCATTACGCAAAACCAATCCTTTAACCACAACTCGAAATTTATTAGGAATATTAGTGTACAGAGTTATGAACATACCAGGCATGTCTACGTGTCCGTTCGTATCCAAAAATTAGGACACGAAGGTGTCCAAAAGAAGAAAAATCAATATCAGGAAAAACAGTGCATAGCACTCCTCGTGCAGAGGTGTCGAGCAACCTAGGGGCTCGTGTGTCGACCCTAGAGCCTCGTGCTCGTGTCCAACCCTAGGGTAGGTATAGGGCTAGGGATACAAGTGCCTATATCGTGTCTAATGTGTGTCGTGTCCGAGTTTTTAAACCGTATCAGTGGGCTTTTACGCGCGTGTGTGTCTGTGTACAAAAATAGTGCACTTTGAATATCGTGTCCGACACGTTATCAATTGACACAAAACTTTAGGAATGACATGTCAGTCATGTCCCCTAGCTGTGTGTCAATTTTCACGTGTCCAAGTGACACAGACACGGAGAAAACGTGATCGAGCAGCAGGACACTGCACGACAGTGTCGTGCAGCGTGTTCGTGTCCATTTTGGACACGAACACGGCTCTAAAACATGCTCAGTGTGTTAGATTCGTGATCAGCATGCCAAGGGCTTCAAAATCATGTAATTAGTTTTTGAAAATAATACTATTTAATTCTCACAAGTATTTCATCAAACACGTTACATACCCTATGACACGTGTCCGATACGGACATCAAACGGACACGAAATCCACCCAAATTTTAGGGACACCTAGGGGACTCCTAGATCTAGCCCTACATGTAAAGAAAACCGAAATTTAAATCAATTTAAAGGATTTTACCTATAGATACAAATTGTATAGAAAAGCTCCAAATGGGGGGTGTTCTTCTTGATGGCCAAATGCTCCAAATTGATCCCAAACTGAAATAGCTCTCCACCAACAGTCCATAAACTAAAATTAGAACCCAATGCAAAAGACTTGGATGAAAAGGAGATCAAATGAATAAAATGGGAATTTTTGGAAGGGGGAAACTTACCTTTCTTTTCTCCAAGTGTTGGAATGATAAAAAGAGGCAAGCCCTAATGAACAAGTATTTAAATAGGGTGGGGATCCCTATGTGGCTGTTCATAGGTTCAATAATTAGGGTTAGGGTTCACTAAATGGCCCATGGGCTTAAGTCATGATCAATTAAATAATTAAGCCACAAGTTATTTCATGAAACCACAAGCCATGACTAAAATTTACTAAACCAAATCCCCTCATTCTAAAACTATTCTCTAATGACTAAAATAGGTTAACTCAAGTTAGACTAGGGTCACCATGGCTAGGGTTAGCTTCTAGGCTAGTCCACTAGGTCTCCAAAATACCCTCATTCCAGAAATTGGGTGTTACAATCCTACCCCCCTTAGAAAAATTTTGTCCTCGAAATTAAGATGATTGCACCCTTCCTAGGTCAAACCCCAAATCAATCAAGGTCGAAGCAACACAATCCTACTGGTCGTGATTCCACAGTCTCGAACAGGGTAGCAACACTATCTAGCAATCACAAGAAATATCCTGGCAGGTACTAATGGAATCACACAGGAAAGTGGGGAGGAAGAATGAGAAGGACAAACCTGCTAACCCATCACCTGCAGCGTCGGTCTCCTCGACCGCCATCGCAAAAGCTCTACCCCTCTGGTGCTGAGCTACAGGTGGCCTAGCTCCCTCAAAAGGAGGTGCAAAGGGATAGTCTACCATCATATATGAAACTGGTAAGACAACTAGGAATTAATTATGAAGGATTACCATTCCAAAGATGATCAAATCGAAAGTTTAAGGCACGAGTGTCAATAGCATTGAAATCCAATAATACAATATATAAAAGAGGATTCAGTCCCGGCACGATCTAAGTTGATCAATTTTAGGATATATCGAAGTTTGGGCAAGATGGAGAACGAAGCCATTGAAGTCTGAGCACGAGTATCCAAGATTTGGTATCCATGTCACAATTGAATTTATTCAATTGAATATGACCCCAAACACTGGATGATAAGGAGGATGATCCGGTCAACTGGTCACGATCAAAGAGTTAGAATTTAAAGGATGATGCAAGGATATAGAAATAAGGTAATTCCTTCCTCTGGATAGGAAAACTAAATATGATACCTTGGGTTGATCTATCAAGTACAGTGCCTTTTCTATCTGAAATATGTGAAAGGCAAAACAATAATGAGTTCAAAGACGATGTTATTAAGTACAATACGTGGTTCATAGGCGATGGAAATAATTCAAAAGAGAATTGCCAAAGCTGTCGTGGATGAGACTCTAGGGCAAATTTAACTATGTCTCCCTCCACATAGAATAACATATAAAAAGCGAACCAAAGTGCAATAGGTTGATCAGACCATCATGTACCGATTCTGATTAGAAAATATGTTAGTGGGTGTCGGCCCCCAATAAAATATGTCATGATCAAGCTCGAAAAGATCAGCTTGCAAAACTGGTGCTAAATTAGCAACATAAGATAGACAAAATATAAGTAAGGATAATGATGAAGGAAGTTAATAGTCTAAGATCCTTTAAACATCAAGGAGTGAGGGTGAATCAAAACAAAAGGAAAACGATTTTCAATTTGAAGTTCATAATGAGATTCTCAAGGGTCGTCCAGGAATCTCTCAAATAGTCCTAACTGTGATTGAGTACCTTTCCGTTAAACCCTATTGCTCAATCCTATTGCAGGCTCGCAGCAGTACAACTAAGTCGCCGTACTACCACGATATCGCACTAATGCAACTCTCGACCTGCATAGGCCACCACTAAAAACGTGTCACGACCCGCACCCACCGTGAGGGTACGAATATGTAACAGCGCCCAGCCTACGCCGCAGTGTCGGCAGAAGAACGCTGTCCTAGGTTACTATCTAATCAACAACTCACGCAATTATATAATGTACTTGTCAAATCTCTACTCCGAACGGAGGACAAGTATTGATATAATGAATCTCAATCACAGTCTAAGAACGATATGATAGCACAGAAGATTAAAACTAATACTAATAACAGAAATAAAACCAACAACTAATAATATAATCTCAAACAATCTCAACTATAATTCTCAACTTATATACAACTCCAGTTCTAAAACATGAAAGCTAAAACATGACAACTAGCTAAACTCCCGATCACTCCTGAGTGTCGGGACCATAGGTAGATAAGCCATCTCCTGATCCATAATATGTAGGGCACGTGTCCTCAGGGCAATCATCTGTAAAATTTTTAACAGGTCTAGTCAGGACAGGAACGAGTACAATCTCATCTAGAAAACCTAAGTAAATGACAAAGAACTATACAGCAGTTATAGACAGTTGTATTGATGAATATGGCAGTTTATGTTCAGGTGATGGTAAGAAAGACAGATAAAGTGCAAGGAAAGAAAATAACTAAACAAGAGAAGAATCATAGCAATGAAGACTGTAAAATAAAACTAGCTGAACCAGGGTAATATGATATAAAGTCCTGACAGCAATATAGACAAGTGTAACTCCAATGTAAGTCCAGTACAAGATGAATCTAATACAAGATGAATCCAGTAAGGGACGATTGCAGTTATAGTGATCAATGATTCCAGGGTGAGTCCAGCCTATACTCTAACAGTGTGTTTTAAAATACCGAGATCGACATGTAAACGGCTGTAGGTAATACGGCACATCACATACCTGGCCGGGTGTGAGATGGCTATCATTCCAGTAGATTCCAGTTGGGAGATTCCAGATTGGGGTATGTCTACATGTCTTACTCAAGTATTTCCCCTCCCAGCAAGTGAATCCAGAAATCCGACACAATGATTCAAGATGAGTCCAGCCAAAATATAACGATACCAGTAAATGATTCCAGTAAATGATTCCAGTAGGTGATTCCAGTAATAGAAGCCAGAAATAATGATACCAGTAATAGAGGCCAGAAAATAAATGTGTGTCGTATACATGAATCCAGAATAACCATACGTGTTGTAACAGAGAATCGCATGCAACTAACTAGAACTGAAGTACAGTAATTGACAAGTAAATGAGAGAACTATCAGAGAATGTACTCGCCTGATACTCTGAAAAGAGTAATAAAATATCAGATGTCTGCACCGGAGTCACAATGTCCTAAATAGAGCCGTATGGGTTATGACATGTTTAAAATAAGGTAAATGAAATCTACGATACAATCTACATAATTTCTGGGTCAATCTAGGTCAAAGTCAACTCTAAGTCAAACCTGGTCAACTGTCTAGGTCAAACTAGGTCCAAGTCAAACTTGGTCCACTCTGGATCAAAGTCAACTGGGTCAACTAAGTCAAACCTAAGTCAAACTAGTCTATACTAGTCTAACTAGTCTATTCTAGGTCTAATAAGACTAAACAAGTCTAATCTAGACTCTACACTGACACACAGACACTTCCATAGGCTAAGAGCCCTAGACTAGCTATTAGGCAATACCATGCCCTAACCATACCATACCATAATCACATCTACACAAGTCAAATCATTTATCAAAATATAATACACTCTAATATAGAATACACATATTGATGTATTATACAATATAGCATAGAAATACACATTAGCCTATGGGTTACTATATGCATACCATACAACCATACATATATTATCTAATATATAAAAATACAACACATTGATAAATTATATAGGGTACCTATATATATACCTCTCAATACATATATATATATACATATGTATAGAGAGAGGGAAACTCACAATGTTCAAGTGTATGTGTGTGTGTGTGTCAAGAGAGGCAATAGGGTATGTAGGCATGTGTGTGGATAGGTTTGTGTGAACCTCTCTTTGTGTATAGCAAGTGGGTAGGTGTAGCATGGCAAGGGATTTATGTAGCATGTAGGGGTGGTGTGTGTGTTAATGGGGAGGGGTGTGAGGGTGTGTGTAGAGTGGCTGAACAGTACTATACTTCACAGGAATGTAGTGTTCCAACAGTGAACAAATCTCAGGAATTCATAACTTAATAAACCTCAGTTATTACTTTTTTTAACAGTAAAACAATACTACATATTCTGAATTCTCAGGAAACTATCAAGACATATCAATTCAATTATAAAGAAGGGAGAAAAAAAGAGAGGAAAGAAAACAGAGAAATGGGTCTGTTAACAATGCTACTCCAAAATCTCAGTTTACCATCAACCCTTTAAGATCAAAACCCAACTTAATACACATGAAACTCAGAAATTTAGGAAAAGTTCAATGACAGTTCATTAACATATGAAACATGTATTAAGCATGCAATTGAACTAACAGTGTAATATCAGATGTCTAAGATTCTCCATATCCCAATTCATTTCAGTTTTACACATATTGAATCATTCAGGATTTCATTTCAGTTACCTGGGTTTATTTCTCAGATTATTCTTAATGGTAAAAAGTCCAACATCTCAGTTTAGTGTTTAACATTCAAAATCAGGTTTATACATATTCAGTTATCTGTTATACACAAATTTAGGTTTTTCTCATTAACAGTCAGTTGATTTAAACCAGAGACTGAAAATAAAACTGATCCTATACATATCTATATAATTATAAACTAAAATCCAAAAGAAAATATGTATCACAAACAATAGGACTAATCACCTAACAAACAAAACTCTGGAAACCAACCTAATCAAAGGTTTGAATCCTGAACCATCTCAGGTTTGCAGCAACTGTATAGTTCAATAACTGGGATGAACTGATACATAGTTTACTCCATTACGCAAAACCAATCCTTTAACCACAACTCGAAATTTATTAGGAATATTAGTGTACAGAGTTATGAACATACCAGGCATATCTACGTGTCCGTTCGTGTCCAGAAATCAGGACACGAAGGTGTCCAAAAGAAGAAAAATCAATATCAGGAAAAACAGTGCACAGCACTCCTCGTGCAGAGGTGTCGAGCAACCTAGGGGCTCGTGTGTCGACCTTAGAGCCTCGTGCTCGTGTCCAACCCTAGGGTAGATATTGGGCTAGGGATACAAGTGCCTGTATCATGTCTAATGTGTGTCGTGTCCGAGTTTTTAAACCGTATCAGTGGGCTTTTACGTGCGTGTGTGTCTGTGTACAAAAACAGTGCACTTCGAATATCGTGTCCGACACGTTATCAATTGACACGAAACTTTGGGAATGACATGTCAGTCATGTCCCCTAGCTGTTTGTCAATTTTCACATGTCCAAGTGATACAGACACGGAGAAAACGTGATCGAGCAGCAGGACACTGCACGACAGTGTCGTGCAGCGTGTTCGTGTCCATTTTGGACACGGACACGGCTCTAAAACGTGCTCAGTGTGTTAGATTCGTGATCAACAAGCCAAGGGCTTCAAAATCATGTAATTAGTTTTTGAAAATAATACTATTTAATTCTCACAAGCATTTCATCAAACACGTTACATACCCTATGACACGTGTCCGATACGGACACCAAACGGACACGAAATCCACCCAAATTTCAGGGACACCTAGGGGACTCCTAGATCTAGCCCTATATGCAAAGAAAACCAAAATTTAAATCAATTTAAAGGGTTTTACCTATAGGTGCAAATTGCATAGAAAAGCTCCAAATGGGGGGTGTTCTTCTTGATGGCCAAATGCTCCAAATTGATCCCAAACTGAAATAGCTCTCCACCAACAGTCCATGAACTAAAATTAGAACCCAATGCAAAAGACTAGGGTGAAAAAGGAGATCAAATGAATAAAATAGGAATTTTTGGAAGGGGGAAACTTACCTTTCTTTTCTCCAAGTGTTGGAATGATAAAAAGAGGCAAGCCCTAATGAACAAGTGTTTAAATAGGGTGGGGATCCCTATGTGGCTGTTCATAGGTTCAATAATTAGGGTTAGGGTTCACTAAATGGCCCATGGGCTTAAGTCATGATCAATTAAATAATTAAGCCACAAGTCATTTCATGAAACCACAAGCCATGACTAAAATTCACTAAACCAAATCTCCTCATTCTAAAACTATTCTCTAATGACTAAAATAGGTTAACTCAAGTTAGACTAGGGTCACCATGGCTAGGGTTAGCTTCTAGGCTAGTCCACTAGGTCTCAACAAGTCAAAGTCAACTAGAATTCACCAATTCAACAAATCACCAAATAATTCAAATAAGTCAAAATGACCAAATTATCCCTAGGCTAAAAATGATAATTAAGTCATCATAATGATATGGTTAGGCTCTAGGTCATACAGTCTCTCAGGTTTCACTAACAGTACATCAAAATCACAAGTCATGACTTAAACCAGTTTTTAAATAGTTTAAAAATTATTAAAAATCACCAAAAATCATAATGTGATTTAAATACAAATATATAATAATAATAAATACAAAATTTCAAAAATACCCTCATTCCAGAAACTGGGTGTTACATGTCGCAGCTCCCTAGTGAGACCCTTCTTGAATCTCCATGATCTGTCCTCCGGTGCTCTGACTAGGTTCTCTACGAACCTGCTGAGCCTAGTAAACTCTGAAGTGTACTGTACAACCGTTATCGTCCCCTGCAGCAGCGTCTCGAACTGCATCCTCAACTCATCTCGTCCCACATCGGGGAAAAACTTCTCCTTGAACAGAGTTTTGAAATCTGCCCAAGACACCTGGTGCTCCGCCAACTGGGGCTCCTTCCGGTACCTAGCTCTGGCCAAGTCGAAGAGTCGCATACTAGCCACCTCCACCTTCAGGTTCTCTGGAATCTATACCATCTTCAAGGTCCTCTCCTTATTCTCCAGCCATTCGTCTCTATAGACGATCCCCTCGTTGCCCCAGAAGTCCATCGAGCAGAGGTTCTGGTACTCCTTGGCCGTCCCTGGTATCGGTGCTCGGGGTGCTGGAGGTTCTACTGGTGCCGGTGCTGCCGTCTCTCGAGTCCTGAGTGCGTCGACGACGGTCGCTCTGAATTATACGGCCTGCTGACTCTGAGCCTCCCTAAACTGCGCAGCCTGGTGATTCTGGGCCTCCATAAACTGCTGAAACATCGCCATCACCTGAGCGCCGTCAAATATCATCGTCGAGGGTAGCGGCAGAAAGATCGGAGGTGGTGGTGGAAGCTGATCTGCCGGAACGTCTGGTGCGGCCTGATCCACAACTCCGGAACTGCCTGCAACTCCGGGCTGATTCGCAGTCTTCCCCGTAGTGACCATCCTGTAATAAAAAGAAAACTTCGTTGATTGACAAACCCTAAAACCTAACAAACAATGTTTTTATAATATCAAAGCACCTGATAAACCTGATATACCCTTATTTTTCGATTTTCCTATGTTGTGATCGAGTTTCCCTAGTATAATCAAGTCCCCCAATAGTATGCTAAGACCTAGGTACCATTAGGATAGACCTGCATGGGCCACCACTAAAAACAAGTCACGACCCGCTCCCGAATAATCGGACATGAGTCGAACACGCCCAGCCTTCGTCGTTAGACACGGCGAAGTAAGCTGTACCAAACTAGGGAAATCTAACCAAATATCAAGACAAGTATGAAAACACAACATCTATAAATGTATCCCAGAAAAGAAGTACATGTCTAAGTATTTTATTACATTCCAGCAATGAAAGTAAGTCTACTAGTCTCAAGTACAAAGTAAAACTGTAAAGTGCTAAGGTAAGCTCTAGGCTTCTGCAGCCTCTAGGTCCAATACAGCTCCAGCTGGCTCAGCAAGAATAGCAATATCCTGTCCATAATAGGTGTCGCACAAGGCCTCCAACTCACCTGCAACATATCCTATTCAGGAGCGGAGCAAGTACAATTCTAGGTAATGAACAAGACATCATGATATGAAAGTACAAGGGAACATGGTATGTAAAGTACAAGAAAGAACATGGTGAATAAAGTACATAAAAGAACATGGTGTATAAGCACATGAAAGAACATGGTATCTAAGAACATAAAAGAACATGGTATGTAAGAACATAAAAGAATATGGTATCTCATGAATTATAGGAACTAAGTACATGATATATCTCCTGAATATGTGTGTACAATATTTGAAATATAACTAAGTATGTGACCGGCTAGGGTTAAACACATGAAAGCACACGAATGGTACGGCTTAGGACCCGCGTGCACGATGCAGGATCTAAGCTAAACACACCTGAGTTGTTTCTTGGATTTGGTCACATAAATAGTATATTTTCCCACCCCAGGTACAAGTAATAAGAACAAGGAATATGAGCACCAGAATTACATGTCATATTACAGTATGTCAATCAAGAAAGCACAGGATATAATGAAATGCACAAAACCGTAGAGTGTACTTGCCTGGCTCCGGGAAAGTACAGGTAATCAAAGACACTGGATATCCTCCTGTATTAAATGATTTTACAATTGATAAGTCAATATTCATAAGGTAACCAGTTCTAATCTAGAAAAGTTACCTTAACATTTATCCTTAGTTCTAACTTGATAAAACAAATTACCCTATAAATGATTATTCTACGTAATCTAGTTTAGACTAACACATTAGTTAAAGATTGATTCTATTAGGTTCTATCAAAGCCTTCATATACCTCAAGAGAAAGTAAAACAAATAAACTTATCTCAATGAATGAAGTCTTCTAAAAAGAGGGTTGAACTTGTTTGGAACCAATAGTCCTAATAGGACTCTGCTATAAGTAGGGAACCCCTGACATATAGCCTGGTCCCCATATAATACTCAGTTCATGCAATGGTTCCCAGGAACCTAAGTGTTCACTGAACTAATCCTTGCATTGGTTCTAGGTTCCCTTCTGATCCATAGAGAATCTTCAATGAACCTTAATTGACTTATAAAGATCTCAAGTTCCTGAATTGAAATAAATACTATAATTAAAAGAATCCTAGACTGAACTAACCAATGAGATGTGATCTCAGGTTCCTGAGTTCAAAACTGGACTGAACCATCTTAGGTTCCTGCAGTCAAAATTGGACTGAACCATTGAGATGTGATCTCAGGTTCCTGAGTTCAAAACTGGACTGAACCATCTTAGGTTCCTGTAGTCAAAACTGGACTGAACCATCTCAAGTTCCTGGAATCCAAATTGAACAACCATGAGATGTTATCTCAGTCCCTGAAATCCTGATTGAACTAAAGTCTCGGGTTAAATCTGAAATCTAAGTCTTCAACTGAAATCTCAGTTTGGACTGAAAATCTCAGGAATCACATTCCAACATAACACAGTAAACCAATATATCAGTTGACAGTAAGGTTCAACTACAACCACTCTATTGTCATCTATCTTGGTTAAACTAAAATTCAGTCTATGGTTCATGATGACAATGTTAATCCCCACTTCTGATCAATAAATACACTACCAGTTATTAAGATTTGACAAATTAAAATATTGCAATAAAAGTTCAATCCTAAGCAGGACTGATAGGAACCAACATCTAACTAGGACTGATACGGATCATTACTCTAAACAGAGCACTGATTTGAATCCTTCCTAATTAAAGCACTGGTACATCCAGTCCTAACTGCTATCTATCAGTCCAATAATTCCTCATATCAATCGAGTTCAGAGAATTAGGAATTATAATAACTCATTAATGACATTGTCCTATATTAAATCAATATACCTCTAAACCCCCATCCTGCAACTTAAATCTAATACTCCAACATCCTTTTTCCATTTAAACTGAAATAATCATTATTCATTAATAGAGTACCTCAATTCCCTCAGAACAGTACCCAGATTGGTAAAATATACAACAACAATAGCTAACCAACCCCCATGTAAATTCCAGAATGAAAGAGGAATCAGAAATTTATAAACGCTAAAGACATTCCTATTACACTGAATTTTCAGGGAAGATTTAGCCACTCAATTGAATACCCATCATCCCTCAACAAAACTCATGAGGTTCATGTAATATTTCTAAACCACCTACTCGTAACCTTGCATTTAAAAATATTGAAATTGAAAAATATGCAAGGATGAGGGATGTTACCTGATGATTACTGTCACAACACTAATCTGAGCCTCAACCTCACAATCGACTCAAGCTAAACTCAATTGTATGGATCCAAAATTTCTCTGAACAAGGAGTAAAACAGAGATAACATAGCACTTGTAAGTTCAATATGAGATCCTTCAATCCATACTTCACAATTTAGCACCAATCAGTAGGTGACAGGATATTGGAATCAAAATAAAATCAAAGTACTCACACAATTGATTATTCTGAGCGTTCGAGAATCGATTATTCTTGAATAATTTCAAGATCAAAATCTCAGATCTGAGTGAATTGAAAAGGAATTAATCAAAATCTTAATAGATCCGAATCAAGGAAAATTGATTGACATGAATTTAAATCAAGAAGATTAGATCATTCGATCCCTTACCAAATCGATTGCCAGACTATGAAGGACTGTAAGAATCACTGTCGATCCAGAGATCAAGATTCCTAACAATAATTTGTAAAGGAAAAGAGGAAACGATCAGCCAGAGTCAACTACTCACTCAGAGATTCAACAAATTGTAAGATGGAACTTAACCTGGCTAGCACCCACGTCGAGCCATCCTGCACCGACGATCAACGTAGCTATGGATAATCCTCCTTCTCCTTCGACTCTCTCTCTTCTTCCTCATATTCAGTTAGAAATATGCAACTGTGGAGCTCTGTTTGATGACGAAAAGAATGGTATAAATTGAGGTTATTTATAGACGGTTAGGAGGATCGATGGATCGAGAAGTAGTGGGAAAGCGTGAGAAAAGCAATTTTGGTAGGCTGCACATGCACATGAGATTCTTTGGTAACCGATTTTTGAATCAAAGAGGTTTGATTGAATGAAGTTAGGCTGAATGGAAAGAGGAAAATTTTATTTCTCCTTAGGAATTAATAGGTGAGGTTTTGGGCCTCCCAAAATGGGCTTTACTCATTGGAATTGTTTTAAAATAGGGATCACAGGTGTCTAAATGAATTAAAGCCAAATGGCTAAGATAATACATATGTATATAGCTTCTCATATAATTAAATTATATAACAATCTCCAAATTGTTTAATCAAATATAAAAACTTTGAAATTTTCAAATATCAGGAAGGTGGAGTTACAAATAGGGTGTACAATAAATACAATATGTTCATGAAATCATAATACGTATCTGTTGAACACATTAGAGATAACATCGTAAGAGAAGATCCATATAGTACCAATCCATGATAACAATCGTGCTAGTATCAAGTAAAGTAATCTAGAGCAAGAATATAAGTCCTAACAAATATGAAACGATCAGAGAATGTACTTGCCTGTCACCCTGTATGACTGATATGAATAGATGTCCGAACTGGTGTCACAAAGTCATATTTAGAGTAAAATAGGTTATTTAAGTACTCAAATTGAAATAATGGAAATCTGTAATGCGAACTACATGATTCTAAGTCAACTAGGTCAAAGTCAACTCTTGGTCAACTTTGGTCAACTGTCTAGGTCAAACTAGTTAGGGTTTGGTCAATCTTGGTCAACTAGTCTAAGTTAGTCTAATCTAAGCTTAATAAGTCAATTCTAGGTTTAACAAGTCAATTCTAGGTATCCAACACATAGCCTAGGCAACTAACTTTACTACACACAAAGCTAAACCATAGTCTAGCATCACATCTAACTAGCTAGGCACACACAACCAAGTAATCTAGTTTAGTATCACATTTATATTTACATTCACATATATAAACTATATACATATATAGGGTTTATATATATATATATATATATATATATATATATATATATATATTTTTTTTTTTTTTTTTTTTTTTTTTTTTTTTTATATTATATATATATATATATATATATATTTTTTTTTTATATATATATATATATATTATATATATATATATATATATATATATATATATATATATATATATATATATTATATATATATATATATATAAATATATATATATATATATATATATATATATATATATATATATATATATATATATATATATATATTTACTCAAATTGAAATAATGGAAATCTGTAATGCGAACTACATGATTCTAAGTCAACTAGGTCAAAGTCAACTCTTGGTCAACTTTGGTCAACTGTCTAGGTCAAACTAGTTAGGGTTTGGTCAATCTTGGTCAACTAGTCTAAGTTAGTCTAATCTAAGCTTAATAAGTCAATTCTAGGTTTAACAAGTCAATTCTAGGCATCCAACACATAGCCTAGGCAAGTAACTTTACTACACACAAAGCTAAACCATAGTCTAGCATCACATCTAACTAGCTAGGCACACACAACCAAGTAATCTAGTTTAGTACATTTATATTTACATTCACATATATAAACTATATACATATATATATATATATATATTTTTTTTTATATATATGTATAAACTATATACACATATATATATATAATATATATATATATATATATATATATATATATATATATATATATATATATATATATATATATATATATATAATATATATATATATATAGGTTGTGTGTATAAATATTGTAGCATTTGGTAAAGTAGAGCTTCTAGCTAACATATGTGTATACATTCATATATATATTCATACATGTATGCATACATTAATATACACATACATGCCCTCATATATGCATATCTACATACATCATACCTAGAGAGAGGGTTAAGGGGGTATACATGTGTGTTTGGGTGTGTATGTGAGCGCTTGTAGGTGAGTGAAAGAGAGTGAGTGAGTGAAAGAGAGTGTGTGTGTGTGTATAGTGGATCATGAGTTATTAGGAATGGGTGTGTGGGTAGTATCTATTTCCATTTGATACACATATATATAACTCAGTTTTCAATATCAAAAATCAAACCTAAACTCGAAAACTGGAAAAACTCCAAAACAGTTCAAAACTAATACTAAACATGAACATATAAGTTAATACTCAATCTCAGTTTTCAAATCCCAGTTTTCGTTTTAACACCACATCAAATCCAGTACTCATATATGAATCCAAAACTAAATTTCAGTTTACTGTTAACCACCAAAATCCCTATCCCAATCTCAGATTTTAACTTATGAAAGCCATAGGTAAACAGTACATATTCTCAGTTTTCTTGAACAAACCCATCTCAGTTTTGAACATCCCAATCTCAGTTTTCTCGTATACCAAAATTCGATTCTCAGTTTCATATCAAACCAATATCAAACAAATGAACATGACCATATTTCCAGGGGAAAAACCTAAATCCTTGACATATTCTAATGTTCACATCATTTGTTTTAAAAATTGATCAACAATTTAACCCATTAACTTCAGAAAAAAATGGATCAAACTGTACAGTATTCAGAGCATTCACATTCGAAGACCCATACTACAACCCAATCTCAGGTAAGTACACATGTAGACATCAACTAATGAACATAATCAGCTTTTAATTTTATTTTAATCATCATTTAAAAACTCTAAAAATAGAACTGAACACAGGTATCAGTGTTATGAAAATTCGACACAACAACCCAATTTTGAATATTAAAACAATATGAAAATCTAACTCAGTCGCGTACAGTGGTGTCCCACATGTGTGTGCACATGTGGAGGGTGTCCACGTGTCCTAGAACTGGACACGAAGTGTCAAAAATCGAATAAAGGAAGTAGGAAAACACAGTGTTCAGTATGGCCTCGTGCACGTATGCGAGTTGGGCTAGGACATGACACACGACACTAGAGAGCTCGTGCTCGTGTCCCTAGGTTCGCCAGGTGATGGCCTACCCAAACGTGTCCCTGAAACACCATCACGATGTGTCCACGAAGGACACGAAGCTCGTATCGGACAGCACTTGCACGCTCTTGCAGTGCTGTACAAATCGCATGCTCATACGATTGCGTGTCCGATACGACACGAGTCCCTCTGAAACTTTGTGGGTGGCATGTCAGACATTGCCCCTAGGTACTGACCAAAAATGGTGGTGTCTCGTGTCGTGTCCAGCGAGAACTGGACACGAGGTAGCAGGACAGTGTACGATATGTCGTACACAGTGTTCCCGTGTCCAAAACTGACACAAATCATGTCAGAAATTAACTCAGTCAGTTAGGGTTATGATCTACACATAATAAGCTTCCAAAATATATAATTTGTTTTAAAAACCAAGAACAAAAAGTTCTATGAGGTATTTCATCGAACACTCATTTAAATACACCGATACGTGTCCGATATGTGTCCGATACGGACATAAAATGGACACAATTTTCTACCAAACTTGGGCTACACCTAGGGGTACCCTAAATGGATGCATCTATGAAAAGAAATTAGAAATTTATAGGTGTTTGTAGGTTTTACCTATTGAGGGTGAAACCTCAATGAAAAGGGTCTCGACTCGACGTCTTCCTTGACTTGCTATGGTTCAAACGTCCTCGAACCTTGCTAGCAAAAACCCACAAGTCTCCTCTACTGTTGGGGATGATGATGCAATTGATTAGGATTAAATTGGACTTAATTTGGATATTAGGGGAAATTTTTTGGGAAGGAACTATTAGGGTTCTTAGAAATTATAAAAAGAGGCAAATGTTTCTAAGTGTGACACTTATAGGAGGGGGGCACTTGATGGCTGGTCATCTAAGGGAATTAGGGTTTGTTTAGGTATAGATGAGTGGCCAAGATCATTCCACCCAATTTTGAGCCTTCATATTGGTTCAAAGCTTTCTTTTTCACAAATATCCTAAGAAAAATATCCTACTAGAATAATATCTAGATATTACTAACCTTGGCACTTAGTAGGAATGTTCTAACCATGATCCTAACCTCATGACTAATATAGATTAGGTTAAACTTCTAGGTCAAGTCTCAAATAATTAACTAGCACATATTTAATTCACACAACTTACAATTTCACAAAATTGTCAAAATAACCAAAATACCCTTAGGCTAAAAAGTTGTAATTAGTCATCCTAATCACATTACTAGGCTCCCTTGGT
Source organism: Iris pallida (assembly GCA_029216955.1). Lineage (NCBI taxonomy): Eukaryota > Viridiplantae > Streptophyta > Magnoliopsida > Asparagales > Iridaceae > Iris > Iris pallida. The sequence goes on from JANAVB010012598.1 coordinate 1,264,231, forward strand.
CATAGTTAGTCTCTAGGCTTAGCCAAACTCTAGGGTTACACTAGTCAATCATCAAAATCACAAGTCGTAGTTTTAAATAGTTTTAAATTAACTAAAAATCACCAAAAATTGTAACATAGTTTAAATATCATTATTAAATGATTATAATTATAAAATTTTAAAATTACCCTTATTTAAGAAATTGGGTGCTACAAGTCCACCCTCCTTAGGAAAATTTCGTCCTCGAAATTAAAATGGTCGTACTCCTTCTAGGTCAAACACCCCCAATAATCACAGTCTCAACACAGTCCGATAATCATATGCGTCTGTCCAAAATCATGATACTCGGAATCTTCGTCATGCTAGTGAGCAAGGCTACGATATTCACAGAGTCCTTGACTATGGTACATACCTCTAGAATCATGGTATTTAAAATTTTTGCATTGCCGCATGCTTGGCCGCAAAAACCTTAAATTCCCATACCCGAGAAATACGTCCAAAATCTGACTATATGTCCTCACTATGCCAGCTAACATAACTATAGAAGACTGTAGATCCCATAATCGAGGTGACCTAGCCCATACGACTTATCTCAGGAGAAAATAAATCATAATGAACTATTCGAACAAAATTTATCAAATACAAGCAACAGATAGAATCGAATTTTAAGACAGTTATAAGGAGGCAAATGTAAAAATGGAATAAAAAAGATTGGAACCTGCAATCAGCTCCCTCTCTTCCTGTGCATCCTCGACTGCCATGGCGAAAGCTCGCCCCTGCTGGCCTCCCCTGGCCTGCTTCTAATGCTGGACAAACCTCTGCTTCTGAGTCTGCAACGGTGGTCCCTTCTGTTTCTCTGTTGGAGCCCTAGCTCCTGTTGCCGCCTGAGTCACTGGTGCCTTGTTCTTGGGACAATCCCTACACTGATGCTCTGCTGAACTATAAAGTAAACACAAGCCCTACCTCTTCCTGCAGTCACCCTATCCGTGACCTTGCCTCTTACAGAAGTCACATGTAGTGTATTGTTGCTGCCTGGGTGCCTACTGGTGAAGTACATGTCCCTGGCCCTAAAACGGCTGCTGAACTGGCCTCTACTGGATGTGAGGGAGCTTGGCTGGCCCTGCACTGGAACTAGCCCCTAAGGCATTACTGCCCCTCTTCGGCTTGAGGCCGAAGTCCTCCTCAGCTATCTGTGCCTCCATCAGTATCTGCTCGAAGGTCGTATCGCGTCGTCCGAAAGTACGAGTGCAAACCGTATGAATAAGGCCTCTCCTAAACTTGCGGGCCTTATACCCCTCATTTTGGATCAGGTTTGGAGCAAATCTACTCAAACGGAAGAACTCTGTTGCATACTCGTCCACCGACGAGTTCTCCTGCACTAATCCGACGAACTGGGCCTCCAAAGCTGTAAGAGCCACGTCGGGGTAGAACTTCTCCTTGAAGAGCCGCCTGAAGTTCTACCATGATATACCCTTCACTGACACCTGAGGGTCTGTCCGAAACCACGTCAGAGCGATATCAAAGAACTGGCTAGCCGCAGACGTCACCCAAAGTCCTTTCGGGACCTCTGCCAACTCCAAGCTCCGCTGGACATCCTCCAACCAGTCATCTGCATACAGGATACCCTCGGTACCCTTGAAGTCCCTCGGGTTCATCTTCCTGAAATCCAGACATGTGCCAGGCCTCCTCTGACTCTGCTACTGCAGGACTGGGGCACCCTGAACTGTACCCGAGTCTACCCTCTCAACTGCTGTCATCTCCAGCTGGTGGGAGTTCTCCATACTCTGTCGTAGCACCTCTGTCTGGGGTGGGATACGTCAGCCTGATGCTGTTGTGCCTCCGCCTGGGCCTTCTGGATCTGCATCACCTGCTGTTGAAGGGCCATCATCTGCTGTGCCTCTGTCAGTAGCGAAGGTGGCGGTAGAAGAGTCTCAGGAATGACTATGGACGGTCCCGCAGCTGGAGGTGGAAGACCTCCTGGAACAGTCACTGCTACTCCTGTCTGAAAGGCAGGAACTGAGGTGGCACCTCCCTCGACAGCTACTCCCGTAGCCGGAGGTGGAGGTCCTACTGGATCGGACCTCTCTGGAACAATACTAGATCCTGCTGCCTGAGCGCAAGTAATCAACATCCTGAGGACAGATTGAAACAAGGAGATCAATATGGCACATGATAAGAAAAATCAAGGAAGGACAATTGAATTCAATTACAAGAAGAGTTGTCATGGTGTCACGACCCGCACCCTAGAGTAAGGGCACGAGACGTGGGTAAGTCCAGTCTACGCCGCAGTGTCAGCGGTAGAACGCTGTCCTAGGTCAACATACATCTAACAATATAATACTAAGCAGTTTATACTCCCCGAATGGGGGTGACATAGCAGTAAATGAACTCAATCACAACTAAGGAAGAAGAAAGCACGATATGATATAGAACTCAAGGAAATACAGAAGATAAAATAGTCTAAGATAATATCCCAGCAAATATCCAGAGTACAAATCTCAGCTACTGAATATGAAAGAATATATACAACTTAAATCTCTGAACAGAAGTAAAGTCTAGCTAAACAGTCTTCAGACAACATAAAATAAGATAAGGCCTAACTAAGCTAGTCTAGGCAACGGGGGTGATGTCCTCAGCTAGAGCTGGGTCCTCCTGAGAGTCCAGCTCGCAAGTGTCGCCTAGGGCTGCCCCGTAGAAGGTATCCACACAGGCCTCCTCCTCGTCCTCTGTAATATTTTCAACAGGTCCAGTCAGGACAGGAGCGAGCACAGTACATTTCAACAGTTCATAGCAGGTTAGAAAATATAATCATGCAGTAAAGTAAGATACAGGTACTGAAGAAATGCAGTATGTAAACAGAGAGAGAACTGTAATAGAAATATCTACTATAAATAGAGACTAACAGTGGCTAGTGAGTCAGAGTACAATATAGACATGTAAATGGCATAGGAGATTCTGATGCTACACTACTTGGATAGTATTCACACTACTCCCCCGTACCCCCAATCAATACATAAGGATCCAACCAGGTTATGTTATGATTCTATGTAACAGCCCCCGAAGGGTGGTACATAGTAGTCCCATAAATGAGGATTCTGGGAAACCCAATAAATGGGATAAGGATTCAAGGAAAACTCTGTGATCATAAGAGTATATGTCAAAAGTGATCAAAGAACCAAATGAAGCATAGTGATACGCCATGTAAGTGAAACGCATAGAACATGTAGTACCCGATGCTCCCTGAAGGGATAACATCTCAAGAAGGGATCCATATAGTACTAATCCGTGTGACCAACGTGACAGTATCAAGTAAAGTAATTTAATACAGGAAAATAATTCTAAGCAGGATATGAAATGATCAGAGAATGTACTCGCCTGGTATCTGAGTGTCCGGATGAAATGTACTGTCCGAAGAGTGGTGTCTGGCTCCTATTTAGAACAGCACAAGTCACAACAAGTCCAAAACAATAAAATGAAGCACTGCAATGCATTCTACATGAATCTAGGTCAATCTAGGCCAAAGTCAACTCTTGGTCAACTCTGGTCAACCCTAGAAGTCAACTAGGTCAACTATGGTCAAACTAGGTCTAACAAGTCCAAACTAGGTCAAACAAGTCTACACTAGTCTAGCTAGTCTATTCTAGGTCCAACAAAGCTATACAAGCCCAATCTAGGCTCACTAGTCAAACAGACTCACATATATGCCATAGGCTGTATCATGCCTATTAGCCAACCCTAACACATACCCAAGTCAAAATCTATATCTAAACAATACACTCTTGATATATATATATATATATATATATATATATATATATATATATATATATATATATATATATATATATATATATATATAAAATCTAATACATACACATATATATATATAATACATATATTTAGTACACACACTAGTTACATATATATATGATACTAGAGAGGGATTGAAAATAGAGTGAGTGTGTGAGTACAACATGATTGTGTGTGTGTGATGGGTGAACTGTGACAGGGAAAACAAGGAGTGTGTGAGTAGGGGAACATGCTTTTAGTTCAGGAATTATAGAGAAATTCATAACAATTTTTACTTTAACAAAACTCAGATTTAACACCAATTTCAGTGAGAAAAAGGAAGGAAAACAATCATTTAAATCCCACACTATCTCAGTTCACAAGTAAACTCAGATTTGAGTTCAAAAACAACAAAGCAATCTCAGGTTTTATAAAAACTCAGGAATCAATTTTGAACTTCACAAAACAGTCCAACTCTCATTCCCATTAGCATGCCATAAAAACTCAGAGTTAAACATCTAATTGAATCAACAAGTTCTTAGTGAAAAGAAAAGGAAAATAGTTCGTTACTCATACTAAACTCAGGTTGCCTATAACAGGCTTTTCAAAACAGTCCATTACTTGCATTCCTGATTTGAGCCAAAACAACACCCATTCAACATCAGTTCATAACCATTTCAACCCAAAATCGACACACAAGTAGATGACTAATAGGAGAACCATGTCAGGGATTTAAACAGGTAATTAATAGCACTTAAATTTATCAAAAAGGATGCTAAAACTCAGAAATGAAAACTGGAAAACTGCAAACATAGTGTGTATCGGGTTTTTAGGGGAAAATGGAAATTAATCATCAAATTAAACTAAAATGCCAAACTAATGGTTGGTAAAGTAAACCCTACATGTGTTTGTGTCATACCATGTGTTTGTGTCCCAAAAAGAGGACACAAACGTGTCCAATCGAAATAAAAACCCAAACGGTGTACACAGGCACTGTGCAGTGTGCACAGGCTCGTGCGTGTGTGCATGCGTGTTGTGCACTCGATACGACACGAACTGGGACACGTGGTTGTGTCCGCACCTAGGTTAGGTCTAGGTGCACGTGTCCAAGCACCTGTATCGTGTCCACAGTTTTGCGTGTCTGAAAACTAAAGCCGTATCAGTGGCAAAAAAACACAGTGCACAGAACAGTACAATTCCCGTGCGTGATCGATATCTCCCAACCCTTCCACAAAACCCAATGAAACTTTGGGGGCATGATGTCAGTGCATGCCCCCCCTCGAGTCCACAAAGTTTCGTGTCGGATCATCACGTGTCGTGTCCTGCAAAAGCCCCGAGTGGCAGGGGATGCGCCTGGGCCGCGCGCGCGTGTGCAAACACATGTGCACGAGTGTCAAAATGACACGACACGAACTCGATACTGACTTAGAGCAATAGAAATGTGTAAGCGACACTAAAATACAATTTTTCATTCAAAAACTTCTACAAAAACGAATCAAAATGCCCATTGGGGCATTTCGTCGAACACCTATATCCATCACTGATACGTGTCCGATACGGACACGTACAGGACACGAAATTCTACAAAACCTATTCCTACAGGACCAGGACACTTAGGGCTAGGTGTTCATGTAATTAAATCTAAATTTTAATGGGTGGATTAGGATTTTACCTATGGTGTTCTCCAACACAAAAACTCCTTGAATGGGGATTCCCAAAAGCCACCAAACTCCTTCAAATTGATTGAAAACTGAGAATAACAAATTCCAACAGCAAGAAAACATCAATTAGGATCTATTACAATTTGTTTGGATTAAAAAGGAGTTAAAAAGGATTTTCTAGGGATTTTAGAAGTTGAGAAAATACCTCTTTCTAAAGCTTGTTCTTCCTCAGAGGCTAGCCCTAATTTCTAAGAGGATACTTATAGAGTGGGAATCCCAAGGATGGGTATAGGTGGCCGGCCATGTTGGGCTTGGGTTAGGGTTGCTAGTGGGTTGGGCTTAGTCATAAATCAATGTCTCAAAAATCACAAACCATGACTTGTGATCAAAATCTTTCTATTCTAATCTCTATATTCCTAATTGATTTCACTAACAAGAGTATGGTTAACTTAACTTAACCTAGGGTCTCATATCTAGCCAAGTCCAACTCAACTAGGGTTAGGTTACAAAGACAAAGCTAGTCAAAGTCAACCTAGTCAACCTACATTCAAACAATTCCAAAATAATTTCTAAAAATTCCCATAAATTCAAATAAATTCTAGTAAATTTAATTAACCCCAAAAATGAAAAAAATACCCTCAAACTAGAAATATGGTAGTGACAAATCTACCCTCCTTAAAAGAATTTCGTCCTCGAAATTGAAAGGCGAAATACAAATGATGAGAAGGATAGAAAGTATACCTCATGGTCCAAAAAGATATGGGTACCGCTCGCACATCTCATCCTCCCGCTCCCAGGTAGAATCTCCTGGAGAATGATGCCTCCATACAACGCGTACCAAGGTTATCACCTGGTTCCTTAGAACCTTCTCCCGTCGATCCAGAATCTCCACTGGCTGCTCTGGATAGCTGAGAGAAGGACCAACCTCAATCTCCGAATGATCGAGCACATGGCTAGGGTCAGCCACGTACCGTCTCAACTGTGATACATGGAATACGTTGTGGACCCCCACTAGTACAGGCGACAAGTCTAGCCTGTATGCCACGTCACCGACTCTTCCGCTGATAAGGAAAGGGCCGATGAAGCTGGGGCTAAGCTTCCTGCCACCACCAAAACGTATCGTACCACGAGTCGGAGATATCCTCAAGAAAACTTGGTCTCCGACCTAATCACAAGCAAGGTGTCAATTAATTATAATAAACAAACATGATCAAAAATTACAAACAAACAAACCTAAATCTAATCCTACTCTAATCTGTACCTTAAACTCCAACGGCCTCCGGTGGCGATCGGCCCAGTGCCGATGTCTGTCCTGCGCCACGCGAAGTCTGTCTCTGATGAGCTTCACCTTCTCGGCTGCGTCAACAACCATCTCTGGCCCCAGTAAAGCTCGCTCACCAACATCATCCCAAGATAAGGGTGTACGACACCTACGCCCGTACAGAGCCTCGAAAGGTGACATCTCAATGCTGGCCTGGAAAATGTTGTTGTAAGCAAACTCCACCAAATAAAGATGATCCTCCCAGGAACCTCCAAAGTCCAGGACGCACGTCCGCAGCATATCCTCAAGTGTCTGAATAGTCCGTTCTGACTGTCCGTCCGTCTGGGGGTGGTATGCAGTACTAAACTTGAGCTGAGTGCCCAAGCTGGTCTGCAGACTCCTCCAGAAATAGGAAGTAAAGCGACTATCCCGATCTGAGATGATGCTGACCGGAACCCCATAAATCCTGACTATCTGTCGCATATATATCTCCGCCAGCCTCTCTGTAGACGTACCCACCTTGAATGGCAAGAAGTGGGCCAATTTTGTCAACCTGTCAACGATGACCCAAATCGCGTCTTTTCCTCCTGGTGTACGCGGCAATCCTGATACGAAGTCCATAGTGATATGCTCCCATTTCTACTCGGGAATTGGTAGTGGCTGCAACAATCCACCGGGCCTCTGTCTTTCTACTTTGACCTGCTGACAGACCAAACACCTAGCCACGAAGCGAGCCATCTCCCGCTTCATCCCGGACCACCAAACATGCTCCCTCAGATCTCGGTACATCTTGTTGGCACCCGGGTGTATAGAGTACTGAGATCTGTGGGCCTCCTGCATAACTTGCTTCCTGAGATCTCCGCTGGGCACACATAACCTGGAACCGTGCCTCAAGGCACCATTCTCTGCAAGAAAAAACTCACCCTCCAGCAATCCTGCTCGAACCTGCTCTCGGAGACACCGCAGAGCAACGTCATCAAACTGTGCCGACTTGATCCTCTCTACCAAGTCTGACTGAATCCGTATGCCCCACATCTGCATATGCACTCCGGGCACGATCACCTCAATCCCAAGGCTCTCTAAGTCTGCAAGCAAATGCCGATCCATGGTCAAACACATGGCTGTCGGATACCTACTCCAGGCATCGACAACCACGTTGGCCTTTCCTGGGTGATACTGAAGTAGGATGTCAAAATCCTTCATCAAGTCTAGCCATCTGTGCTGTCTCATGTTCAACTCCTTCTGAGTGAACACATACTTTAAGCTCTTGTGATCTGTGAAGATCTCCACCCTCTCACCATACAGATAATGCTTCCACAACTTCAGAGCAAATATCACTGCTGCCAGCTCCAGGTCGTGGATAGGGTAGTTCTTCTCATGGGGACGTAACTGCCTAGAAGCATAGGCAATCACCTTACCATGCTGCTGCAAGACACAACCCAGCCCCTTTCCTGAAGCGTCACTATAAATAGTGAAACCACCTGATCCTGAAGGCAATGTCAGAATCGGAGCTATCGTAAGCCGCTTCTTCAACTCATCAAAAGCTGCCTGACACTCCTCTGACCAAACATACTCAGCATCCTTCCGGGTCAACCGAGTCAACGGCTCTGCAATCCGGGAGAAATCCTGCACAAATCTTCGATAATATCCTGCCAGCCCCAGAAAACTCCTGATCTCTGCAACTGAAGTCGGCGCTGCCCATGCCTCAACTGCTACAATCTTCTTGGGGTCAACTGATATACCATCTCCAGTCACCACATGCCCCAAGAAGTCCACCCGATCCAAGAAGAACTCACACTTGGAGAGCTTCCCGTAAAGCTGCTCCCTCCTGAGAGTCTCCAGCACGATCCTCAAATGCTCCTCGTGCTCCTCCTCAGTCTTGGAATATATCAAGATGTCGTCAATAAACACCACCACAAACTGATCCAGATACTGGTGGAACACCTTGTTCATTAGGTTCATAAACACTGCTGGTGCATTGGTTAGCCCAAACGGCATAACCAAAAACTCAAACTGCCCGTACCGCATCCTGAAAGCGGTCTTGGGAATATCTTCCCTCTTCACCTTCACCTGGTGATATCCCGACCTCAGATCAATCTTGGAAAATACCCGAGCTCCGCTCAACTGGTCAAATAGATCGTCGATCCGCGGCAGTATTTGTTCTTGATCGTGAGGTTGTTGAGTGCCCTATAGTCAATACACATCCGTACTGACCCATCCTTCTTTGGCACAAACAACACTGGTGTACCCCATGGCGATGAAATTGAGCCGATAAAGTCCTTGTCCTGCAGCTCATCCACTTCCTTCTTCAGCTCTACCAACTCACTGTTGTTCACCCGATAGACATGCTGAAAGATGGGTTCCGCTCCTGGAACCAAGTCTATCGAGAACTCTATGTCTCTGTCTGGTGGCAATCCCGGCAACTCCTCTGGAAAAACATCCATATACTCTGCTATCAAGGGGTGTGGAATCGTCTGCTCTCCGACCGAGACCCCACAAAAAACTTCGCTGCTCTGCTCTTCCTGACGTCTGGAGTACTCGAACTCTGGCTCCTCCGGCGCTATGAAGAGAACTCTAACCCCTCTGCAATCAATGCTGGCGTGGTGCCTGCTCAACCAATCCATGCCTAGTACTATATCGTAGTTCGACAATGGCATTACGAGCAGGATCACCTCCAACTCACGGCCTCCCAAAACTACACTCCGACCCTTACAAACATCACTCACGAGGATAATGCCACCCTCGGTCGTGATCTTGTAAGTCCTAGGCAACGATTCAGCTATGATACCGTGTCTAATCGTAAAAGATACTGATATGAAGCTATACGAAGCACCGGAATCGAATAATGCAAAAGCTGGACTGGAGTCGAGACGGATCGAACCTGCAATCAGCTCTCCGATGGCCTCCGCATCCTCTGTAGCCATGGCGAATCCTCGTCCATGCTGGCCTCCCCTGGCTTGCTGTTGGTGCTGGACGAACCTCTGCTGCTGTGTCGGCAGGGCTGGTCCCCTCTGCTGGCCTGCAGGAGCCCTGGCTCCTCCTCCCTGAGCTGCTCGTGCTATGCGGCACTCCCTCATTTGGTGGTCTGCTGAACCACATACTAGGCACTGGCCCAGCCTCTTCTGGCACTCATTGGTGACATGCCCGGGCTTCTTGCAGTAGGCATAAATGATACCCTGTCTCTGACCCTGCTAGTGCTGTCTCGGCTGCTGCTGCTGGTGAACTGGCCTCTACTGGATCGGCTGCGGCTGGAACTGCCTCATCTGCTGGTGCTGAAAGTGGGACCTCTTGGCCTGGCTTCCGCTGCTGCTGCACCCAACTGGGTCTCGCCCCCTCTTGAGCCTAAGCTCAAGATCATCCTCAGCCAATAAGGCTCCCGTCAAGATCTCCTCGAATGTGGCATCCCTGTTGCCCTTGGTCAAGGACTTGACCTCCTAGACCAGACCCTTCCGGAACCTCTGGGCCTTCACCGTCTCGCTCAAGCCCTCTACGAACCTACCGAGGCGGCCGAACTCCCCAGCATACTCCTCCACTGAAAGGCTCCCCTGGACTAGGCTCTCGAACTGCAACTCTAAGGCTCTGAGCGCTGAATCTGGAAAGAACTTCTTCTTGAAGAAGCCCTTGAACTCCTCCCAAGTCTGCCCAGCTACCCCCACCCTGGGGTCTAACTGATACCAGGTGCGAGCAAGATCTCGCATCCGGCTAGCTGCGGCCTCAATCTGGAGATCTGCTGGTATCCGGGCCAGGCGGAAGATCTCCTCTATATGCTCGATCCACTCATCAGAATATAGTATCCCCTCTGTCCCCAGAAAGTCTCTGGGGCTCACCTTCTAGAACTGCTCTATCCCCGGTGTCCTCGGCTGATGGACCACTGGTCGAGCAGCGACCGTCGTAAGGGCTAACTCTATGCCCCTGTCCTGTCGGGCCTGCTGCCGGTCCATGAACTACTGGAAGTATGCGAACATCTGTGCCGCATCCACGTATCCTGGAGGCGACGGCTGCTGGAAGGGCTCCTCTGCGATGACTGGGTCCTGCCTCCGAGCCGGTGGAGGCATACCCCCTGCTGCTGCTGCCGAGGTCTCAATACGAGCAGAGGTGGCAGGAGCTGCAGTCCCCTGGCCCTGCTGTACTGGCTGAGAGGTAGCAGTCCCCTGTATAGCATCTCCATGAATGGTACGCTACGACCGAATCTCTACCATCCTGAAGATAGACAAACAAGAGTATCAATTTCTGAGAAAGAAGCAATATAACAAAGACAGACAATTAAAATTCAAAAGGATCAGTTGACAATAAGGATTTAGATGGCAATAAAAAGGATTTTTCCTAATGTGATTGAGTACCTTAAAAATTAATGTCCTATATCCTACTGCAGGCTGTAGTGATACTCTAATTCGAATACCACTACACTTCTAGTCTAGACCTGCATGGGCCACCACTAAAAACGTGTCACGACCCGCACCCTAGAGTACGGGCACGAGACGTGGGTACGTCCAGCCTACCGCAGTGTCGACGGTAGAACGCAGTCCTAAGTCAACATACATCTAACAATATAATACTAAGCAGTTTATACTCCCCGAATGGGGGTGACATAGAAGTAAATGAACTCAATCACAACTAAGGAAAAAGAAAGCACGATATGATATAGAACTCAAGGAAATACATAAGATAAAATAGTCTAAGATAATATCCCAGCAAATATCCAGAGTACAAATCTCAGCTACTGAATATGAAAGAATATATACAACTCAAATCTCTGAACAGAAGTAAAGTCTAGCTAAATAGTCTCCAGACAACATAAAATAAGATAAGACCTAACTAAGCTAGTCTAGGCAATGGGGGTGATGTCCTCAGCTAGAGCTGGGTCCTCCTGAGAGTCCAGCTCGCAGGTGTCGTCTAGGGCTACCCCGTAGAAGGTATCCACACAGGTCTCCTCCTCGTCCTCTGTAATATTTTCAACAGGTCTAGTCAGGACAGGAGCGAGCACAGTACATCTCAACAATTCATAGCAGGTTAGAAAATATAATCATGCAGTAAAGTAAGATACAGGTACTGAAGGAAATACAGTATGTAAACAGAGAGAGAACTGTAATAGAAATATCTACTATAAATAGAGACTAACAGTGGCTAGTGAGTCAGAGTACAATATAGACATGTAAATGGCATAGAAGATTCTGATGCTACACTACTTGGATAGTATTCACATGTCTATTTCTACTCCCTGTACCCCCAATCAATACACAAGAATCCAACCAGGTTATGTTATAATTTTATGTAACGGCCCCCGAAGGGTGGTACATAGTAGTCCCATAAATGGGGATTCTGGGAAACCCAATAAATGGGATAAGGATTCAAGGAAAACTCCGTGATCATAAGAGTATATGTCACAAGTGATCAAAGAACCAAATGAAGCATAGTGATACGCCATATAAGTGAAACACATAGAACATGTAGTACCCGATGCTCCCTGAAGGGATAACATCTCAAGAAGGGATCCATATAGTACTAATCCGTGTGACCAACGTGACAGTATCAAGTAAAGTAATTTAATGCAGGAAAATAATTCTAAGTAGGATATGAAATGATCAGAGAATGTACTTACCTGGTATCTGAGTGTCCGGATGAAATGTACTGTCCGAGGAGTGGTGTCTGGCTCCTATTTAGAACAGCACAAGTCACAACAAGTCCAAAACGATAAAATGAAGCACTGTAATGCATTCTACATAAATCTAGGTCAATCTAGGCCAAAGTCAACTCTTGGTCAACTCTGGTCAACCCTAGAAGTCAACTAGGTCAAACTAGGCCTAACAAGTCCAAACTAGGTCAAACAAGTCTACACTAGTCTAGCTAGTCTATTCTTGGTCCAACAAAGCTATATAAGCCCAATCTAGGCTCACTAGTCAAACAGACTCACATATATGCCATAGGCTGTATCATGCCTATTAGCCAACCCTAACACATACCCAAGTCAAAATCTATATCTAAACAATACACTCTTGATATATATATATGTAATCTAATACATACACACATATATATATATATATATAATACATATATTTAGTACACACACTAGTTACATATATATATGATACTAGAGAGGGATAGAAAATAGAGTGAGTGTGTGAGTACAACATGATTGTGTGTGTGTGATGGGTGAACTGTGACAGGAAAAACAAGGAGTGTGTGAGTAGGGGAACATGCTTTTAGTTCAGGAATTATAGAGAAATTCATAACAATTTTTACTTTAACAAAACTCAGATTTAACACCAATTTCAGTGAGGAAAAGGAAGGAAAACAATCATTTAAATCCCACACTATCTGAGTTCACAAGTGAACTCAGATTTGAGTTCAAAAACAACAAAGCAATCTCAGGTTTTATAAAAACTCAGGAATCAATTTTGAACTTCACAAAACAGTCCAACTCTCATTCCCATTAGCATGCCATAAAAACTCAGAGTTAAACATCTAATTGAATCAACAAGTTCTTAGTGAAAAGAAAAGGAAAATAGTTTGTTACTCATACTAAACTCAGGTTGCCTATAACAGGCTTTTCAAAACAGTCCATTACTTGCATTCCTGATTTGAGCCAAAACAACACCCATTCAATATCAGTTCATAACCATTTCAACCCAACATCGACACACAAGTAGATGACTAATAGGAGAACCATGTCAGGGATTTAAAAAGGTAATTAATAGCACTTAAATTTATCAAAAAGGATGCTAAAACTCAGAAATGAAAACTGGAAAACTGCAAACATAGTGTGTATCGGGTTTTTGGAGGAAAATGGAAATTAATCATCAAATTAAACAAAAATGCCAAACTAATGGTTGGTAAAGTAAACCCTACATGTGTTTGTGTCATAACATGTGTTTGTGTCCCAGAAAGAGGACACAAACGTGTCCAATCAAAATAAAAACCCAAACGGCGCACACAGGCACTGTACAGTGTGCACAGGCTCGTGCGTGTGTGCACGCGTGTCGTGCACTCGATACGACACGAACTGGGACACGTGGTGGTGTCCACACCTAGGTTAGATCTAGGTGCATGTGTCCAAGCGCCTGTATCGTGTCCACAGTGTCGCGTGTCTGAAAACTAAAGCCATATCAGTAGCAAAAAAACACAGTGCACAGAACAGTGCAATTCCTATACGTGATCGATATCTCCCAAACCCTTCCCTGAAACCCAATGAAACTTTGGGGGCATGATGTCAGTGCATGCCCCCTCGAGTCCACAAAGTTTCGTATCTGATCATCACGTGTCGTGTCCTGCAGAAGCCCCGAGTGGCAGGGGATGCGCCTGGGCCGCGCGCGCATGTGCAAACACATGTGCACGAATGTCAAAATGACACGACACGAACTCGATACTGACTCAGAGCAATAGAAACGTGTAAGCGACACTAAAATTCAATTTTCTATTCAAAAACTTCTACAAAAATGAATCAAAATGCCCATTGGGGTATTTCGTCGAACACCTATAGCCATCACTGATACGTGTCCGATACGGACACGTACAGGACACAAAATTCTACAAAACCTATTCCTACAGGACCAGGACACTTAGGGCTAGGTGTTCATGCAATTAAACCCAAATTTTAATGGGTGGATTAGGATTTTTCCTATAGTGTTCTCCAACACAAAAACTCCTTGAATGGGGATTCCCAAAAGCCACCAAACTCCTTCAAATTGATTGAAAACTGAGAATAACAAATTCCAACAGCAAGAAAACATCAATTAGGATCTATTGCAATTTGTTTGGATTAAAAAGGAGTTAAAAAGGATTTTCTAGGGATTTTAGAAGTTGAGAAAATACCTCTTTCTAAAGCTTGTTCTTCCTTAGAGGCTAGCCCTAATTTCTAAGAGGATACTTATAGAGTGGGAATCCCAAGGATGGGTATAGGTGGCCGGCCATATTGGGCTTGGGTTAGGGTTGCTAGTGGGTTGGGCTTAGTCATAAATCAATGTCTCAAAAATCACAAACCATGACTTGTGATCAAAATCTTTCTATTCTAATCTCTATATTCCTAATTGATTTCACTAACTAGAGTATGGTTAACTTAACTTAACCTAGGGTCTCATATCTAGCCAAGTCCAACTCAACTAGGGTTAGGTTACAAAGTCAAAGCTAGTCAAAGTCAACCTAGTCAACCTACATTCAAACAATTCCAAAATAATTTCTAAAAATTCCCATAAATTCAAATAAATTATAATAAATTTAAATAACCCCAAAAATGACAAAAATACCCTCAAACTAGAAATGTGGTAGTGACACATGGTAATCAAAAGATCAAAATTTTTCCTAAAATGTGATTGAGTAACTCCTATCTTATCCAAGATACTATGTCCTGATCGTAGGCTCGTAATTAGTACTCCAAGTCGGGCACCATTACGAGATCGTATTAATTACGACATCGACCTGCATGGGCCATCACAAAAATGTGTCACGACCCGCACCCTAAGGAAGGGCACGAGAACGTGGGTACGTCCAGCCTACGCCACAGTGTCACCGGTAGAACGCTATATAGTTCGTCTATAACATCTAACATC
The DNA here is from genome assembly GCA_029216955.1 of Iris pallida. Classification (NCBI taxonomy): domain Eukaryota; kingdom Viridiplantae; phylum Streptophyta; class Magnoliopsida; order Asparagales; family Iridaceae; genus Iris; species Iris pallida. The sequence goes on from JANAVB010012598.1 coordinate 1,279,467, forward strand.
TAACAACAATATGATATAAACATATCATCTCCGCACGGAGGTATAATATAACATCTCAACTCTATATCTCAATCACAAGTCTAGGGAAGATAGAGCACGATATGGTATCAGATAAAAGAAAGGAACTAAATATAAATAGAGTTATCACACCACACAAAGTAGATGTTCAACACAAATAAATACAAGTCCTGAAATATAACTAAGTCTCAACTAACAATCGAAACAATCTGATACAAACTGAAAACTATAAATACTAGACTAGACTAGGCACCCTCTACTGAGCTAGATGCTCCTCGGGCTCCTGAAGGTCACCCTCATGTGCCCCATAGAAGGTAGGGCAGTCACCATCATCATCTGTAATATTTTCAACAGGTCCAGTCAGGATATGAGCAAGCACAATACATCTCATGCAGTTTATAACATGTTAGGAAATATAAAGTATGCAAAAGAGTAAGATACATGAACTGCAAGAAGTGTACATAAAAACAAGAGAGAATTTATAACTGAAAATATATATAGGATAAGTAAAATTGCAAGTACTAGAGATTTAGAGCACAATATGGTTATGTAAACGGGTTAGGTTATACAACAACAATAGGTAACTCCATCATACGTGAGTGTACAATGGATGCATACAATATTTGTACAATATGGGATTTTGATCACATAACCATTTCCTACTCACCCTCCCCAATCAATACACAAGGATCCAATCTAGTTACGCTACCTTGTACAATAGTTTCTCCATAAAGCTCATGTGATCATACGAGTACAAGATGCACAATGAGTATACATGAATAGGGGTGTACAATAAATATAATATGTTCATGAAACGCACATCACAATATGTACCTGTTGAACACAATAGAGATAACATCGCAAGAGAAGATCCATATAGTACCAATCCGTAATAACAATCGTACCAGTATCAAGTAAAGTAATCTAGAGCAAGAATATAAGTCCTGACAAATATAAAACGATCAGAGAAAGTACTCGCCCGTCACCCTGTATGACTGATATGAATAGATGTCCGAACTGGTGTCACAGAGTCCTATTTAGAGTAAAATAGGTTATTTAAGTACTCAAATTGAAATAATGGAAATCTGTAATGTGAACTACATGATTCTAAGTCAACTAGGTCAAAGTCAACTCTTGGTCAACTTTGGTCAACTGTCTAGGTCAAACTAGGTCAAACTAGTTAGGGTTTGGTCAATCTTGGTCAACTAGTCTAAGTTAGTCTAATCTAGGCTTAATAAGTCAATTCTAGGTTTAACAAGTCAATTCTAGGTATCCAACACATAGTCTAAGCATCACATCTAACTAGCTAGGCACACACAACCAAGTAATCTAGTTTAGTATCACATTTATATTTACATTCACATATATAAACTATATACATATATAGGGTTTATATATATAGGTTGTGCGTATAAATATTGTAGCGTTTGGTAAAGTAGAGCTTCTAGCTAACATATATGTATACATTCATATATATATATTCATACATGTATGCATACATTAATATATACATACATGCCCTCATATATATGCATATCTACATACATCATACCTAGAGAGAGGGTTAAGGGGGTATACATGTGTGTGTGGGTGTGTATGTGAGAGCTTGTAGGTGAGTGAAAAAGAGTGAGTGAGTGAAAGAGAGCGTGTGTGTATAGTGGATCATGAGTTATCAGGAATGGGTGTGTGTGTAGTATCTATTTCCATTTGATACATAAATCAAAACCAACCTATCAATGTATCACTGTATATAAATATACACATATATATAACTCAGTTTTCAATATCAAAAATCAAACCTAAACTCGAAAACTGGAAAAACTCCAAAACAGTTCAAAACTAATACTCAACATGAACATATAAGTTAATACTCAATCTCAGTTTTCAAATCCCAGTTTTCATTTTTAACACCACATCAAATCCAGTACTCATATATGAATCCAAAACTAAATTTTAGTTTACTGTTAACCACCAAAACCCCGATCCCAATCTCAGGTTTTAACTTATGAAAACCATAGGTAAACAGTGCATATTCTCAGTTTTCTTGAACAAACCCATCTCAGTTTTGAACATCCCAATCTCTGTTTTCTCGTATACCAAAACTCGATTCTCAGTTTCATATCAAACCAATATCAAACAAACGAACATGACCATATTTCTAGGAAAAAAACCTAAATCCTTGACATGTTCAAATGTCATCATTGGTTTTAAATATTGATCAACAATTTAACCCATTAACTTCAGAAAAAAAATGGATCGAACTGTACAGTATTCAGAGCATTCATAATCGAAAACCCATACTACTGTTTGCCATTGATTATAAAAGAACCGAACAGTTTTATGGGAGGACTGGATTTTTACTTCACAATACAAACTCACTCGTATAAAAGAGAGCCTAGGAACAAAACCTAGGAAAAACAATCTAAAGTACAATTGTTTATTTTTTATTCTGGGGGGTGACGGTAGAGGCTCGGGAGAGTGACAGCAACTCTGCCTTACTCCTTGGACGATCAAACACAGCTTCGGCTCCGGAGAAGAAATGCTCTTTGTGTGTGCGGGGGTTGCTAGTCTCTCTGCTCGGGCTCTGTGCGTATGCTCCTCTGTGTCTGTGCTCGTCCCTGCCTTCCTTTGCTATTTATAGGAATGGGGTGTGCAGTAATTGCCCCTTAAAAAGCAGGTGGTTAGGGATTCATTAAGATTTGTCTTGATCCTGTTTGTTGAAAATCAATTCGGGTTATTTATGTTGATTACAACAAATCTGCATCATTTATTAGGAGTTGAACTGGACAGTTATGATGATTGCAATAAATCTACATTGGACAGTTATGATGATTGTAATAAATCTGTATTGTTATGATTTGCTGGTAGCAACAAATCCGAGTGGATAAGTCTTGGTCAATCTCCTGCCACGTGTCCCAACTGCATGTTATGTCGATTGCCATAAATCTGAGTTATTGGAATTTGATCAACTCCTGCCACGTGTCCCAACTGCTATGAGTCGCATTGAGGACTGTCATAGTTGAGCCGTATGAGTGTGGCCTTTAATTGAACCACATAAGGGCGGCCTTACAACCGAGCCGCATGAGGATGGTCTCATGTCAGAGCCGCATAAGGGTTGTCCCCCATCTGAACCGCATGTAAGTTCTTTAATATGAACCGCATGAAAGTCCTTTAATCTGAGCCGCATGAAAGTCCTTTAATCTGAGCCGTATGGAAGTCCTTACAACTGAGCCGCATGGAAGTCCTTACAACTGAGCTGCATGGAAGTCTTTACAACTGAGCCGTATAAAGAGCTTTAGAAATGGGTGGATCGTGCCAGCTATAAGGATTTTATCTCGTCTCTCTAGGAGCACACTATTATGACAGGGCCATTACTTTACCTTTATGTCAGAGCTGTCAATCCATCGTTGTCAGAGCTACCGCCGTGTCAGGGTAATTAATGAGCCAGCTGCTCAGAGCATTTATGGCCAGCTATAAAGGCTTGTTTTGAGCCGCATAAGGCCATGTGCCTTCCCCTTCATCATTTTGAGCCGCATGAAGCTCTCGGATATTTTGAGCCGCATGAAGGCTCCTTCAGCTATGAGCCGCATGGGGCTGATTTTCGAGCCGCATAAGAATTTATTTATATTTTTCCATGCTTCTACAAGTCCCCCTTCAAAGTTTTTAATTTGCAAAATTGAAACACTTTGAATAAGAAGTATGGATATGTCTGCATAAGCTCTTCCTGCCGCATAGACTTCTCTGGCCGTATGGGATGTTCTGGCCGTATGGATCGCTCTGGTCGCATGGGATGTTCTGGCCGCATGGATCGCTCTGGCCGCATGGACTGCTGTGGCCGGATGGACTTCTTAGCCGCATGGACTGTTCTGGTCGCACAATGGGCCTGTGCCACGTGGGTGTCCCATTATTGCTCTTGATTTGTTTTAATTTGAAGCCGTCTTTTGGGTAAGATCCCAAGAGTCGGCTTTAAATATACTTTGGATTTGCCTCGATGACCCAAGAGTCGATTCTGTCTCCTAGGCGGCCTATAAATCGAAGCGTCCATCGGTCTACAAGCCCCCTGTCCGCCTATAAATATGAGTAATTTTTAGAGAGAGACTCTTTACTTTATTCTCTAGTTCAAGCCTTTCTTGCCCTATTTGTTGTCGTCTTCTCTCTCGATTATCGATCAACAATAGCCCCCAAAGCTTCCTCTAGCACTGCGGCAAAGGGAAGGGAGCGGCTTCTTTATCGACAGAGGCGCCCACAGTTCATCCTAACGTCCACCCCGCCATTGATGGTAAGGATTATGTGAAGACCTTATGCTTAAAACCCTAACAAAAATGGCTCTGTTGTATATTTTATGCACAAGCCTTTTCTCATTGGCATTTAATGCGTCATTCGTCTTCATTGAACTGCCCAAGTTCAGTACAATGAAACTGCATATGTTGTATGGGCCGTATGAACTTCTCATGTCCAAGCCGTATGGGGTATGCCCCATTTCTGAGCCGCATGAGAATCGCTTCATGACTGAGCCGTATAAGCACCTTTAAAACTGAACCGCATGAAGTCCCACTGAACAGAACCGCATGAGTTCCTGATGAACTGGGCCGCATAAGCTCCAACAGATGAGAGCCGCATAATCTTATCTAAACTAGGCCGCATAAGCCCCACTAAACAGATCCGCATAAGCTCATCTGAACTCGGCCGCATGAGACCTCACTAAATAGAACCGTATAAGCTCATCTGAATTCGGTCGCATGAGACCCCGCTAAACAAAGCCGCATGAACTCCTGATGAACTGGGCCGCATGATGTCTCTTGAACAGAACCGCATATGAACCCATCAAAGTAGAGCCGTATGAACTCTGTTAAAATCGAGCCGCATAAGTTTCCATCAAAACAGAGCCACATAAACTTCGTTAAAACTGAGCCGCATAAGGACCCATCCGGACAGAGCCACATGAACTCTGTTAAAACTGAGCCGCATAAGGACCCGTCCAAACAGAGCCGCATGAACTCTGTTAAATGTTTTCTTGTCATCTCCTGACTTTGTTTCTTTTGTCCTTTTTCAGTAAATTTGCCAGTTAATGCTGCGGGAGAACCTCTGGTAGGTCGTGCCCAATCTGCCGTGGGCTATAGGTATGACCACATAGTCGAGTATGTGGTGAATCAGTTTCCAAAAGACGAACCTTTGGAGAGGCTGGACGACATTAAAAAACAGTCCTTCTTCTTTATCTCGGGGATGATGAACTCAGGGCGGCTGGGGGGCAAACACTTGAAGCCTGCGTTCCTCTTCGGAGACGCCCTGACTGTGAAGAACTCCCAAGTTATGGATATATCTGAAAGCTGGAGTTTTACTTCTGACGGGATGGCGATCCATATTCCTCTGATGGAGCATCACTTCCAACTGTCATGGTTCAACATGTTGCCCATGAACAGGAAGATCGAGGATTCCTTGACTGCGACCCGGAGCAGGATAATTGCGGGCAAAATTCACTACAGTAATAACATGCGGTCAGTATACGCGGGCAGGGTACCAGTCAGCCGTTACGTGATAGGGTTGGCCCCGGGCAGTTTTTTGAATGTGCAGGGTCCCAAATTTACGTTCTTCGAAGCTGATACTTTCTTGAATCAGCTTGCTCGGAAGGGATCCTATCCGATTGGTCGGTTGTCGCTACCGAGTTGGGTACACCCCATCCCTTCGTGGACTAACCTGTCCATGTGGATCGTACGGAAATACGAGACTCTCCTGCGCGAGATTGGACTCTACCATGCAATTCGGAGTACCATCCACGGCTTGCCCATAAACAAGAAATTGTTTATGGCCCAGCTGGAGATGTATAACCGCCGCACGGGAACCTTCTTTACACCCGTAGGGGAGATGGGGCTTGCTCTGCACGAGATGCATGGAGTCTCCAAGGTGCCTTGGGGAGATGAAGTTTTTGAAGTGTATACTCCAACGAACGAAGAGTTCGAGGATCTGGAGCAACGGTTCCTGGGCTTCGTTGTCGTCTACCGAGAATTGCTGTGTCATCACAGCACGTGCCAGCAGCTGTCGAAGAAAAAGAACGACAGCTCGGAAGGGAACCTCCCTCACACAAAGGCCTGGCTTTCTTATCTTTTTAAGCTCGGTACCTTAGGCTGGGTTGCTACCCAAAGTCCTCGCACTCGGGAGGAGGTGCAGGGCCAAGTTTCGACCGCCAAGAGGGCAAGAACCACCAGTGACAGGTTCGGGAGTAAATCCGACTCTTTTGCTTATTTCTATCAAGCCACTCAGCCATTGTCCGAGAAGGCTATTCTAGCCGGATGTTTGATGGTGTGGCTACAGAATTACGTAGTCTTAGGAGGGGCTGGTTCCATCGAGAGAATCAGCCGTAATTTCATTCTTCCTGCTATGAAGTTGGTCTTCGGAGTCAGGCTAGCTCTACTCCCGGCCATGGTGTACAGTATACACCGTGGCCTTCGCACTTTTACGTCCAAGGTTATCGCTCGCGATGGGTCGAAGGACTTTGAACGTGTTGAACTGCCCTACCACTATCTGATGGGGTGGTTGCTGATGCATTGCCGGTCTTTAATGAGGCCTGGCCCCGAAGATAGAATAATTGCAGATGACACCTTCATCTTCCAATATCGCCGCATGCCTTGGGATTGCGAGACTATGCACGCCTGTAGGATGGCACTGTCGAGAGTGGACAGATATAATTTTTTTGTATTTGTCCCTCGATTTACTGCTGAGGAAATACGGGCCGTGCATCTGGATGGTACGGGACCTCCTCACTTCTTAGACGGCAAGATGCTCCTTTGGTTGCACAATATTCGCCCTTTCCACCTGGTATACCACAACCGTAACGCTGACTATTTGGAGCCTTACTTGCCCAGTAGGTTCGCCCGACAGTTTGGGTATAGCCAGATTTTTCTGGACAGTCCCAGCTCTTGCCTGAGTTTTGAAGGCGGCAACCTCGATGGCATCAGGGTCTAGCATTATTATAATACGGTTCACACCCGTACTAGCTTCTCGGTTCCTGATGCTAGGGATTCAGGCGAGATCTTGTATTTGGCGGCTCTCTATCATGTCATGGCGAACAAGCCTCCTATTGGTTTTGACCTGAGCACTAGCTTTATCATCGGTACTGGCTTGGCGGAGAAGCCCCAGGGGTCCAAGGCGAGGAGGAAGAAAAAGAACACGGTAGCTGTGTCGGACTCAGAGTCTGCTAATACGGACGAAGAGGATGACGAGCATAAGCATGATCCCGACAACTCTCTCCCTCATGCAGATGAGGTGGTGGCGGATCATCCGCCTGTTGTGCCGAGCTCTTCCCGAAAGCGAAGCAGGCCTGAGTCTGCTGGTGGCGGCAGAACCTACTCCGTGAAACGGGCTGCGGTTAAGCCTCGCCAGCTGCTCACTAAGGAGAGAGGGGAGGATATGGATGCCATTTCGGAGATAAATTGAATTACAACCATCTCCTTCTTTAGCTCTTCCTTTTCCTGAACTAAGATCTAATCATTTTTCTTTTCTCTGTAGGCGTCAGAGGAGTCGGACTCTCGAGAGCCGGCCGCTGTTTCTGAAGTCAACCCAGCCCTGACTACTTTGATTAGTGACATGTGTGCCGAGATTATTTCTGTCGGGGTTCTCTCGGCAGCGGCTGAGGGGTCTCACGTTGCTAAGGTCTCGACCCAGGGCGATGTGGGCTCCGCTGAACCCATCCCCGAGACTGCTGAACTTAAGCAGGGTGACGCTGATCCAGTTGTATCTCCTTCCGGGGCGGCTGGTGCAGAGGAACCAGCTGAATTCGACTCGGGTGTCGCTGGCAAAGAGATTACGGCGGCTATGAGCGAGCCTCAGCCTCCGCAACTCTTCCCTGGTAAGATAAGCCAAGTCTTGACTAGTGAGGAGGCTCATTCACTCTATCATCACATCCTTTGGATTAAGCTGATTGATGATTGCTCTGGACATACAGGTCCTGCTCCTTCACTACCAATGACGGATATTGTCAGGGTAGAGTTTGCTAGAGGGGACCTGGTGGAAGAGAGCGTGCCTCCTCCCCTCCAGCTTACATTGAGGGACCTTCCGCTGAATCAAGTTTGGGAGGGCAAGTGGCAGAACGGCCGGAGCAGGGAGAACTGGTCCCTGCACCCTCATCTGTTCATACGGCTCTCAAAGTCGATCTCTCTGCCATATCGAGCCTCCGGATTCTTCGGGCTGCGGAAGAAGAATTGGCCGCTATTCAAGCGTCCTTTTGCTCAGAATTTGTTTCCCTTGTGGCAGGGGCATCAAGTTCCGTTGCATCTTCTTCGACTTTGCCAGCCACTCTCCCTTTGACGCCGTCTTCTTCGGAAGTATTCGATGAATCATCAAGGGATGTGGTTGACAGTTTCTACCGTCACCTGAGGCGAAGAGTCAAAGCTGCTGTGGAGAGGGGAATCTCTTTTGCCCTGGCTCGTCAATGTACTTGTGGCCAGATTAAAATCCTTAGAACCCTTTCCGGTGGGGCAGAAATAGTTGAGCTGCTAGAGCCCAAATTGCTAGAGGCGGATCAGCTTGTGGCCAAGTTTCAAGTACTTCGACAAGTTGATCTGTCGTTAGCGATAGATCAGGAGCGGGACTTCCTCACCACTGTCCTGGAGAAGGTTAGGGCTGCACGAGATGCGTCTAAGCCGGTTATAATGAAGGACCTCGGCGACCTATCTCTCTAGTATGACCAGCTGAGTCACAGGAGCGAGGATTGCATGGCTCGGGAAGCGGCCGCCTCTTACGGAATAATTGATACGAGGGAGCAGATCCTCGAGCTCCAGAGGAAGCTATCTTTCTTGGAATCTGAGCTCGAAGCTTTCCGTACGGATAAAGAGCTAATCATTCAGAAGGCCGAAAAGGTCACTCGAGCTTCTACTGGCCTGGAGCGTGCTCTGAAGAGACTCGAAGATGGCTGGCAGGCCCACGCGCATCTGGAGGATACAGAGCGACTGACTCAGGAGGCCAAACGCTGGGCCAAGCTGCAATTTGAGCGGTCGACCGTCGTGCTGAGGAACCGTCTCAGAGAATTATGTGTAGTCGAACCATAGTCGGCCCCTTTTTTCTTCTTTCTTTCTTTGTCATTTTCCTTCGTTTTGATAGGGACGTCGTCCCCGAATATATATGTAGTACTTTTGCTTTTTAATAAATGACTATGTTTTCATCATCCACTATCTATTGTGCTTGTACTATATCTTTGGTATTTGTGATATTTGCTCCACTGGAGGACTTTTTGTGGACCTATTACCCTTGGCATACCTTGGTTGTAGGTACAGATAATAAGTTTGATAGAGATACCTAGAACGATTTCGTGGTGAGATGGACATGGAAGTTCTTGGTATTGGGCGAAAGAACGCCATGGAACAGCTGGGCTTCGAAGGCGTATGATAATGTAAAAATAGGCGCATGTACTAGAAGATCTAGTATAGCATTTGTGGTCAACAGTGGACACTTGTGGTCACTTGTGGACATTTGTGGTCAACTGAGGACATTTGTGGGCCTATTATCCTTGGCGTACCCTGGGTTTTTTTTTTTCAGGTACGGATAATAAGTCAAAGAAAAGCCGACCTACTTACTCAGAGGTAATGAGGACATGGCAAGTATGAGGGTTTTACCGTGGGGTCTTCCTGCTCAGAGGTAATGAGGATGTGGCAGGAGTGGACTTAGCGGAGGATAAATAGAACAACTCAGAGGTAATGTGGACGTGGAAGTTCTATGTAGGGGATGATTTGTTTTTGGCAAAAAAGAAACAACTCAGAGGTGACATCGACGTGGTTGTTTCGGGAAATTTGTGGACCTGTTACCCTTTTATATGCACGAAAAGTGCGAGTAGCAGATCATGTAGAAAATGCTCTTTTAGGAAGAAAGTTCAGAGGTATGATCATACGTGACTTACTACTCAAAAGATGCGATATAGATTCATTTGGAGTGACTAGAGTGTAAGTTCAGTGGTACCTACGGGTACATAACTCAATAATCTGGGAGATTTTGGAGTCAGAGTGTAAGTTCAGCGGTACCAGATGGTACATAACTCAACAATCTGGAAGATTTAGAGGATGTCGTTTTAGACATAATACTTCTTCAGGAACTTATCGTTGATGGGCAACATGAGCAAGCCTCCAATTTGTTTTAGGAGGCGGTAGGCACCATTGTAGAATACAGCCTTGATGACAAATGGGCCTTCCCACTTTGGCTGGAATTTGCCGGCGGTTTTGTGAGTCATAACCATCAGCCTACGAACTGCCAGAACGATATCGTCCACTTAGAATGTTCTGATTTTAACCTTCTTGTTAAAATCTCCCGAGATACATGCTTGGTACAGCTCGATTCGTTGTTGAGCTAACAGGCGCTTCTCATCTAGAGCCTCCAACTCTTGTAACCGGCGATGGTGATTATCATCCGTTGTCAATCGACAGGTAAGGGCAACACGGAGTGAGGGGATTTGAGTCTCCAATGGGAGAACTGCCTCACTCCCGTATACCAAGGAGAATGGTGTGTTCCCAGTGGCCGTCCGGGCCGTAGTACGGTATGCCCATAAGCATTTGCCAAGCTTCTCATTCCAGTCGTGATTGTTGGAAGATACGAACTTCTTGAGAAGCTTGATTATAGTTTTATTGAATGCTTCTGCCAACCCATTCGCTGTCGAATTATATGGCATTGAAGCAACAATCTGGATTCGGTGTTTATCGCAGAACCGATAGAAGGTGTGGCTTGCGAACTGCGGACCGTTGTTGTGGATGATCCTTCGGGGCAGTCGAAAGCGATAGATGACGTGATGCTTGAGGAAGCTGATCACATTTGAAGTCTTCACTTCTACCAGTGAAATAGCCTCCGCCCATTTGGAGAAGTAATCTGTGATTTCTAGTATGAAGCGATATCCTCGGAACGAAGGCAGAGTGAACGGACCAATGATGTCCATTCCCCATGCTTCGAATGGCCAGGATGCCACCGTCGGATGTAGAAACTCGGATGGCTGGTAGATGAAATCTGCATGGACTTGACAGGCTTTGCACTTTCTTGTATAGTCTATCGCATCTGCAACCATCGTGGGCCAATAATAGCCCATTCGGCGAAGGCGATCTTACAATTTCGGGCCTGGCTGATAGGCCCCGCAGAAGTCGTCGTGAGCTTCACATATAGCTTCTTTGGCTTCTGTATTTGACAGACACCGAAGCAGTAATCCATCGTATGATCGCCGATACAGCATTTTCGTCTCTGTATCATAGAAGAATCTGAGGGAACGTCTTCTGATAGAAGTGGCTTCCTTTGGATTCTCGGGCAAGATGTCATAGACTACGAAGTCTACGAATGGCTATCTCCAGTCTGGTGCTTCGTCGACCGTCTGAGCGGAATAACTCGCTACAAATTGAACGTTATTCTTGGAATAGACCAATTCATGGCCTATCGTGTCCACCAAGTGATGAGCATGATTCGGAACCGCTAAGGAAGCGGCAAGACCTGCTAAGGCATCGGCTTCGATATTTTGGAGTCTGGGAACATGTTCTATGAAAACCCCTTCAAATGACGAAATAATATTGATCGCTATTTAGTGATAGGGGATCATATCTTCATGGCGAACTTCGTATAAACCCCGAATCTGATTGACGATTAACTACGAATCGTCGTATGCTTCAAGATGCTCTACCTCTAACTCCTTTGCAAGTCGGAGGCCAATGACCAAAGCGTTGTACTCGGCCATGTTGTTTGAACAGGGCTCCGTGAGGGAGTAAGCCCGATTGTTCACCAGCTCGGAGGAATAAATTAGCACCACTCCGACTCCAGCGACGATGTTGCCTTTGGGCCCAGTTCTGGAAGCGCCGTCAAAGAACATTCGCCATACGATATCATGAGAGGCCACGTTTGAATGGACGACCTCATCTGGAATCTCTTCGTCTATTCTGGTTGACTATGAACCTGGATGAGCTGCTAAAAAGTCTGCCAGAGCTTGACCTTTAACAGCCTTCTGCGGGACGAAGATCATGTGGTAGGGAGACAATAATATCGTCCAGGTAGCGAGGCGAGAGCTGAGTGCACCTGGCTTGGTCAAGAGGACCCTGAGGGGGTTAACTCTTGATACGACATGGATGTTTTGTCCCGTGACGTAGTGTCACGTCTTCTGAATGGCGAACACCAGAGCAAGGCACTCCTTCTCCACGGCAGTGTATCGATGCTCAGGGCCTATCATCATTCGGCTGAGGTAATATATAGCTTGCTCATGGCCTGCATCATTGTTTTGTGCTAGTAAAGCACCGAAAGAATGCTCCATTGCTCGCATATAGAGCAAGAATAGTTTCCCAGCAATCGGGACCACCAGGACTGGAGGGTTCGATAGGTATTCTTTGATGCTGTCGAAGGCGTGCTGGCATTCTTCATCCCATATGAATGAAACGCCCTTCTTTATGAGGTGGGTGAATGGCTGACATCGTCCGGAGAGGTTAGAGATAAACCTCCTGATGTAAGCTATCCTTCTTCGAAGGCCTCGGAGTTTACGGAGATTTCTCGGGGGACCCATCTCCATGATTGCCTTCGTTTTCTCAGGGTCTATATGAATTTCCTGTGCAGTGATGATAAAACCCAGGAATTTTCTACTAGATACGCCCAAGAAGGATTTGGTAGGATTTATCTTCATGTTGTGCGCTCGCATCAGGTCGAATACCGTTCTTAGGTCCTGCAGATGGTCTCCCTTAGAGCGGCTTTTGACGGCAATGTCATCTACATAACACTCCACGGTCTTACGCAGGTGATCTCTGAAGATGACACTCATAGCTCTTTGATAAGTGGCGCCATCATTTTTTAAACCGAAGGGCATGACTATGTAATAGTATACGCCAATCGGTGTTCGGAATGATGTATGTTTTTCGTCGTCATGAAACATCTTGATTTGGTTGTATCTTGAGAAGCCATCCATGAATGACATGCGCTCAAAGCCACATGTGTTGTCGATCATGATGTCCGTGATGGGAAGAGGGAACTCATCTTTGGGACATGCTTCGTTTAGATTTTGGAAGTTGATGCAGATTCGGATCTTCCCATTCTTCTTAAGGACTGGTACTATGTTGGCTACCCAGTCTGGATGTTGTTCCTCGCGGATGAAGCCGCTGGCTATCAGTTTGTTGACCTCAACTTCGATGGAGTTCATGATGTCTGCGCGGAACCGTCGTTGCTGTTGTTTGACCAGCTTTGCGTCCGGACGAATGTTGAGCTTGTGGAGTGCAACCTCGGGGTTTAGCCCTAGCATGTCTTTATAACTCCAGGCGAACACGTCAATATATTCTTTGACGAGTTGCAGTAGCGATTCCCGCTCTTCGTCTGTCAGACTTTTGCTAACGAAGATTGGTTTTGAGGAAGTCTCATTGCTGAGGTCAACTTGCATGACCTCATCTTCAGTAGGGGGCTCTCTTTGTTCAAACCGCTTTTCCCATTGCACATCTAGTTGTTGGGCCCACGGCTCTAACTCAAGAAGTTCATGAATGTCTTCATCTTCTTTATAGGCGTCGACGAATGCCATATTGACAGACAAGATTTGTCTGAATATGTCCCCGATGCTGACATCCGAATCAGAAGTTGGTGATCCGGTTGAGCGTGAATGCCAGTCGTATTCTTCATCTGAGCTTTCAGGGGTCGTTGCAGGTGTAACATAACCTAGCCCACATCTGGTCTTGTTGTAGTAATCCCGTGGTTTTCCAGCCGGGACTGGTAACTGTAAGGGTAACCGCCGGATGGTGCTGTAATTTAAGCCAGGCGTAGTCTCCAGATCATACCCCTATTTTTGCATGAGATACTTGGATTGGGAGCTATACAGATAAAGGGGCAGTCTTCCGGTGTCTCATGCAAAAATAGGGGTATGATCCAAGTATCTCATGCAAAAATAGGGGTATGATCATCACTTGTGCAGAGTGGCTGTAAGGGGTGCAGTTCTGCCAGGTTTGCGGGCTTGGAGGTGGATCGTCAGAGGTTCTTCTGATCCAGTTGCCACCTCAGTTTGAGCTTGAATATCTCCTTCGACAAGGTACCTTTTCGACTTCTCGTATAAGCATGAGTCTGAGTAGTAGGATTCGACCCCTTTAAAGGGATCAATTTCGGCAAATTCTGTCCTCACTAAGCCGTGCTTGTCGACGTACTTGAAGCACTGGTACAATATGAAAGACACGATTATGTAATCATGTATCCAAGGATGCCCCAGGAGAATATTGTAGGAAGTGTCCGCATCTATGACAAAACAGGTCACTTCTGACTGAAGGTCACCGATTTGGAACTTCAGGCAAATCTTTCTGATCGGATAGCTTCTGCCTGAATTGAAACCGCTGATGGCAGTACTTGTCGGCGTCAGGCGATGCATTGGGATGCGCAGATGGTGCAACAGGCTCTTCAGGATAATGCTTATAGAAGAACCGGGATCAATATGCATCCGATCCACCTTGACGTCGTCGACGTATCCTGTGTAATACAGAGGGCTATCGTGCTAGTTGGTCTTGATAAGCATGTCCTACGGAGTGAACACGATATTGGGCATTGTGTCGGTACAAGCACTTTCCTGGAGATCTGCAGGCGAGCTCTCCCCAGTGAGATTGGACTTAGCCAGATATGCATCGACATTCTGGAGTACCTCGCTCAGTACGACACGAACATCATTGAAGAGTCTCAGGAGCTCGTATAGCGATAATTTGGTCGGTATGTTGGCCAATTGTGCCAAGATGTCAAAGTTGTAGGGCCTCTCCAGCCCATGAGGTACCTCTTTTTAGAGTGGTTTGTCAAAGCGAGTCTCCTTCGGCCTAGGCTTGTCGGTCGTCGGAGGCTGAGAAGGTCCTAGAGCATCCACAGTAGCCGGCTGATGATCTTCAACCGAGTTACCCAGTGTAGGTTGGGATTGTGCACCCGACCGGGTGACGACAGCTGTAACTTCTTCGACCTCTGCCGAGATTGTACCGCAGGATTTGACTTTTCCACTCTTCTTCTTGCTGGTGAGGGTGGTGCGGACTGAGTCACTTCAGATACCAGGTCTGGATGGACCCATATGACCTCCCCTCGTGATGTGGTAAGGGGCACTAGACCAGCAGCTTGGTCTCGGGGAGGTGGAAGATTAGCAACCTCCATTGTTGCCCGAGGGATGGGCACTATGCCATCTTGAGTCTTTGTCGGAGGGAAGCTACCAAACTTTACTGACACCATGTTGGATGCCACGGTAACCTCTTCAAAATCAATATCCAGGGCCTTAGAATCGATGAGATGCTAGATGTATCGCTTCAGTTGGAAGCAGTCTTGCGTAGCATGATGGACATAGCGATGGTAGTGGCAGTACTTGGTGCTCTTCATCTCTGCAGGACGAAGTTCACACCTTGGAGGAGGGAGCTGAATTCGATCTCCTTGTATGAGCATGTCAAGGATGGGCTTGACGTGGCTGTCTTCAAAGGAGTAAGTTATCTGCGGCCACTGCTTCTCTGCCGGCTTTGGTTCGGACTTCGGGACTGTGTCGGCCACTATAGCCTACTTGCCCTTGTTGTCTCGGTTGTTGGAGGAATTACCACCATTGCTGTTGTTGGCGTTAGGGCGTTTGCCCTTGTCCTCTCCTTCCGAGATATGTAATCCCAGTTGGCGAGCTTTCTTTAATTTCTTTTCTGCGCTAGTGGCCCTGATGATGAACGTCTTCCAGTCCTTAAACTGACTTTTGCCCATCCAGAGGCTGATTGTGGGGAGCAGCCTCTTTTGGCAAATTTTAATTAAGGAGGAATCAGGGTTACCGGAAGGCAACTTCATCGCGGTTTGGCAAAACCGCTCAATATAGTTCCTTGTTAGCTCCTTTTCTCCTTAAACAACGTCCATGAGGGTGGACATCGTCACGTCTTATCCTACTTCGTAGAACCTCTCCAGGAACATACGTTTGAAGCCGGCGAAGGAATAGATGCAGTTGTCCGGCAAGTTACGGTACCAGTCGAAGGCGACCCCTTCCAATGCCCTGATAAACAATCGCGTAAGGATGGCGTCGCCATAGGGCAGATGGTCGGTTGTGACCTCGAAGTAAGTGATGTACCGGCTTGCAGAGGTCTTGCCATCATTGGAATTGATGTTGAATGGCTTATATCTTGGTGGGAAGGAAACATCTCTCCATGTAGCAAGATACGGTTGCCGTATTCTGAGATCCTGGGAGGTTTCTCGAGCGTGAAACATGGCCCGGAGCTCCTGGACCTCTCTTCTTGCCTCTCTGGCCTCGTCTACAGCGATGGGAGACGATATTTCAAGATGATTATCACCCGGGTTTGGTGCGGCTGAGTTTGAGTCCGTATTGACCGTGGGTCCCAAGTTTGTTTGGCCAGGCGTCCTTCCTTGCAGAGTTGGAAGGGCCGCTTTGATCTCGTCCAGGGACTTGACCAAGGTATGTAGTATGGCCTCCAGAGTGTCGATGCGTTGGCGATCACTGGGACCGTCTCGGTCATTGTTCGTCATAAATGCCGTCCTCATATGACGAAAAATGGAAGGAACGGTGGACGACGTGCCCTCCGAATCATACCCTTGTACAGAGAAGTCATCAGGGTATGTGGGAATGTTCTCCTTTGGTTTGGACTCAGAAGGAGTGGTACCCCCAGCTTCAGAGCTTGCTTCGTCTTGAGAGTTGTGGACGTCCTCGGGGACGTCGGAACCTGCTGCATCTGTTGGAGGAACTGTTTCAACTGGATTATCTTCTTGGAACACCGAATTATCGTGGATGTTCAGGGGAGTTCTACCCCCGGCTCCAGCGCCTCCCATAGATGTGGATGACGAATCTCCAAGTGTGGCAGATTTTACCTTTGAGCGGGTACCTTGGTAAACACCTCCTGTAACGGTCGTGGACAACCGCTTATAAGAGAGTTTCTTGGTTACGCTGGTTGAGATTTTTGGGCTGGCGACATTTATTTTCTTCCCTCTTCCGCCGTCGGGAATCTTCTGAGCAGAATTGCAGGAGGCGACGAGAAGCACCTCGTCCTCTGAGCTTGGTTGTTGCAGTCGTTGGAAGACTGACCGTCGGTCTTCTTGTACTGCCGCGTTATTGCAGCAACAGTTGACAATGACTTGGGTACAGTGATGTCCATGAAAGGACTCTCTGCACACCGAGGCTTCTCCTTTTTCCTTACGCTTGTGAAGGATCATGTCACGTAAATCAGGTGCGGCTCGAGCAACCTTTACACCCGTTTTATGGGCCCGGGAATCCCGAGCATCCGAGTGTGTTGGCACCATGTTTGCCTCCTGATCGTTGGGAGACTCTTGGGAACCACTCTGTCCGTTTGTCGTCGGGGGCTGGACTCGAGTGGTTCAGTACAACTTTTTATCGGAGGCCCGCATAACAGTAAGCGGAGCACTCAGATGGTCAAAGGTTGGGACAGCTAACTGAGCTCGTCGAGCCCGCACTGTCCTAGACTTCTTCGCTCTAGCACCCGAAGGTGCATAGTAGGAAGAGTCCAAATGGTGTCGCACAGAGTCTGGCACATTTTCTTGGGAGTATCTGGAGTCAGGACCACAGGAGAGACAGAACCCAAGCCGTATGGAGCATTCATGCGGCTGGCATTTGTGGCAGCGAAAGAATTTATGCGGCTGGCATTTGTGGCCGCATCAGCATTCATGCGGCTGGATCTGGCTGCCGCATGGGCATTCATGTGGCTGGCATTTGTGGATATATCAGCATTCATGCGGCTGGATCTGTTGGCCACATCAGCATTCATGCGGCTGGATCTGTTGGCCACATCAGCATTCATGCAGCTGGATCTATTGGCCACATCAGAATTCATGTGGCTGTATTTGTTGGCCATATCAGCATTCATGGGGCTGTATTTGTTGGCCGCATGAGCCTTCATGCTGTTGGAATTGTTGGCCGCATGAGCCTTCTTCATGCGGCTGGCACCCTTATGCGGCTTCTTCCTGGACCGCATAGAGTCCCCATTTGCTTCCTCAAGTTCAGCATCGTAGTGCTTTCCTCTGCCGGACTTGAGAACAGAAGGGTCCTCTACGGCCTGAAGTGGGGCCGCATGGGAGTCTTCTCCATCGTCTTGAGCAGTAGAGAGCATTCCTTCCAGAGCTTGGGAAGGAGCAAATAATTTGGGCCTCCACTCCCTGCGGGCTCGCTTCTGGACCGGGCCAGCGCTCCCGTCGGAGAGCATTTCTTCAAACGCCTGTTGGTCGAAGTGGACGACCAGCTTCTGTTGTGTGGAGCCAAGTTTGGCTGCGTTCGATTGCTTCACCAACTTCTCAACAGTGGAGAAGTTCGTCCCCAACAAAGTCGCCATCGTGTTTTTCATTGATTATAAAAGAACAGAACAGTTTTGTGGAAGGACTGGACTTTTACTTCACAATACAAACTCGCTCGTACAAAAGAGAGCCTAGGAACAAAACCTAGGAAAAGAAATCTAAAGTACAATTGTTTATTTTTGATTCTGGGGGGTGACGGTAGAGGCTCGGAAGAGTGACAGCAACTCTGCCTTACTCCTTGGACGATCAAACGCAGCTTCGGCTCCGGAAAAGTAATGCTCTTTGTGTGTGCGGGGGTTGCTAGTCTCTCTGCTCGAGCTCTGTGCGTATGCTCCTCTGTGCCTATGCTCGTCCCTGTCTCCCTTTGCTATTTATAGGAATGGGGTGTGCAGGAATTGTCCCTTAAAAAGCGGGTGGTTAGAGATTCGTTAAGATTTGTCTCGATCCTGTTTGTTAAAAATAAATCCGGGTTATTTATGTTGATTGCAACAAATCTGCATCATTTATTAGGAGTTGACCTTGACAGTTATGATGATTGTAATAAATTTGCATTGGGCAGTTATGATGATTGCAATAAATCTGCATTGTTATGATTTGCTGGTAGCAACAAATCCGAGTGGATAAGTCTTGGTCAATCTCCTGCCACGTGTCCCAACTGCCTGTTATGTCGATTGCCATAAATCTGAATTGTTGGGATTTGATCAACTCCTGCCACGTGTTCCAACTGCTGCAAGCCGTATGGAGGACTGTCATAGTTGAGCCGCGTGAGTATGGCCTTTAATTGAACCACATAAGGGCGGCCTTACAATCGAGCCGCATGCGGATGGTCTCATGTCAGAGCCGCATAAGGGTTATCCTCCATCTGAACCGCATGGAAGTCCTTTAATCTGAAACGCATGGAAGTCTTTTAATCTGAGCCGCATGGAAGTCCTTTAATTTGAGCCGTATGGAAGTCCTTACAACTGAGCCGCATGGAAGTCCTTACAACTGAGCCGCATGGAAGTCTTTACAACTGAGCGTCATAAAGAGCTTTGGAAATGGGTGGATCATGCCAGCTATAAGGATTTTATCTCGTCTCTCTAGGAGAACGCCATTATGACAGGGCCATCATTTTACCTTTATGTTAGAGCTGTCAATCCGTCATTGTCAGAGCTGCCGCTGTGTTAGGGTAATTAATGAGCCAGCTACTCAGAGCATTTATGGCCAGCTGTAAAGGCTTGTTTTGAGCCGCATGAGGCTACGTGGCTTCCCCTTCATCTTTCTAAGCCGCATGAAGCTCTCGGATCTTTTGAGCCGCATGAAGGCTCCTTCAGCTATGAGCCGCATGGGGCTGATTTTCGGGCAGCATAAGAATTTATTTATATTTTTCCATGCTTCTACAACTACAACCCAATCTCAGGTAAGTACACATGTAGACAGACATCAACTAATTAACATAATCAGCTTTTAATTTCATTTTAATCATTATTTAAAAACTCTAAAAAAATAGAACTGAACACCGGTATCAGTGTTATGAAAATTCGACACAACAACCCAATTTCGAATATTAAAATAATATAAAAACCTAACTCAGTCGTGTACAGTAGTGTCCCACATGTGGAGGGTGTCTACGTGTCCTAGAACTGGACACGAAGTGTCAAAAATCGAATAAGGGAAGTAGGAAAACACAGTGTTCAGTATGGCCTCGTGCACGTGTACGAGTCAGGCTAGGACACGACACACGACACTAGAGAGCTCATGCTCGTGTCCCTAGGTTCGCCAGGTGATGGCCTACCTAAATGTGTCCCTGAAACACCATCACGACGTGTCCACGAAGGACACGAAGCCCATATCGGACAGCACTTGCACGCTCGTGCAGTGCAGTGCAAATCGTATGCTCACGCGATTGTGTGTCCGATACGACACGAGTCCCTCTGAAACTTTTTGGGTGGCATGTCAGACATTGCCCCTAGGTGCTGACCAAAAATGGTGGTGTCTCGTGTCGTGTCCAGTAAAAACTGGACACGAGGTAGCAGGACAGTGCACGATGTGTCGTGCACGGTATTTCTGTGTCCAAAACTGACACAAATCATGTCAAAAATTAACTCAGTCAGTTGGGGTTACGATCTACACATAATAAGCTTCCTAAATATATAATTTGTTTTGAAAACCAAGAACAAAAAGTCCTATGAGGCATTTTATCGAACACTCATTTAAATACATCGATACGTGTCCGATACGGACACGAAATGGACACGATTTCCTACCAAACTTGGGCTACACCTAGGGGAACCCTAAATGGATGCATTTATGGAAAGAAATTGGGAATTTATAGGTGTTTGTAGGGTTTTACCTATTGAGGGTAAAACCTCAATGAAAAGAGCCTCGACTCGACGTCTTTCTTGATTTGCTACGGTTCAAACGTCCTCGACCTTGCTAGCAAACACCCACAAGTCTCCTCTACTGTTGGGGATGATGATGCAATTGATTAGGATCAAATTGGACTTAATTTGGATATCAGGGGAAGAATTTTGGGGAGGAACTATTAGGGTTCTTAGAAATTGTAAAAAAAGGCAAATGTTTCTAAGTGTGACACTTATAGGAGGGGGGCACTTGATGGCTGGTCATCTAAGGGAATTAGGGTTTATTTAGGTATAAATGAGTGGCCAAGATCATTCTACCCAATTTCAAGCCTTCCTATTGGTTCAAAGCTTTCTTTTTCACAAATATCCTAAAGAAAATATCCTACTAGAATAATATCTAGATATTACTAACCTTGGCACTTAGTAGGAATGTTCTAACCATGATCCTAACCTCATGACTAATCTAGATTAGGTTAAACTTCTAGGTCAAGTCCCAAATAATTAACTAGCACATATTTAATTCATACAACTTACAATTTCACAAAATTTTCAAAATGACCAAAATATTCTTAGGCTAAAAAGTTATAATTAGTCATCCTAATCACATGACTAGGCTCTATTGGTCATGGTTAGTCTCTAGGCTTAGCCAAACTCTAGGGTTACACTAGTCAATCATCAAAATCACAAGTCGTAGTTTTAAATAGTTTTAAATTAACTAAAAATCACCAAAAATCGTAACATGGTTTAAATATCATTATTAAATAATTATAATTATAAAATTTCAAATTTACCCTCATTTTAGAAACTGGGTGCTACAATACCGTACTGAAGAGTGTCGCGCGGGGTGTTACAAATGTGGTGGTATGGGCCATAAGGCAGCTGAATGCGGAGGCAGGGAAGGAAATCAGTATCCTCCTCGTGGACATAACAACAATCAGTATCGTGGACATAACAACAATCAGAACCGGGGCCAATATAACAATCAGAATCGTGGCCAAGTGCCACCAGCCTTACCAGCTCCAACTGGGAATGCACCGAATCAACAACAAGGTGCACAAGTAAGGGTTTATGATTTGACTCAAGCAGATGACCAGACCACAGAGAATGTAATAACAGGTATGTTGCTGTACAAAGGCACACCGACAAGAGTACTTTTTGATTCTGGTGCTACTCATTGCTTTATCTCGTTTGATTTTGCAACGGAAAATAGATTTTGTATGACTCTACTAAAGAAAGCTTTGTGTGTTAGCACTCCTTCGGGAGTAGATATACCTGCAACATTGATTTGCAGGGACGGCTATATTAAAATTGGAGGCAAGACTATCTCTGGATGCAATTGTACTCGACAACAAAGAGTACGATATCATTTTGGGAATGGACTGGCTCAGCGCCTGTCATGCAACAATCGACTGTATGGATAAGAGAGTTGTGTTTCGCCTACCCGGAGAAACGGAGTTCTTTTACTCGTACGGCTCGGCGTTCCAAGGACCCTTGGTAATATCGGTAGTTACAGCAAGGCACATACTGTACTCAGGGTGTGAAGGATTTCTCGCTTCTGTTCAAGACACTCGAATGAAGAGTGTAGGCACGAATCAGACCAAAATTGTGGCAGAGTTCCCCGATGTGTTTTCGGACGAAATACCTGGAATGTCGTCGGATAGAGAAATTGAATTCACAATTGATACATTCCCGGATACTCGCTCGATATCAAAGGTACCATACAGGATGGCTCCGACAGAATTAAAGGAACTAAAGGTACAGCTATAGGAATTGCTAGACCGGGGATACATTCGCCCAAGTGTATCTCCATGGGGAGCTCCAGTGCTGTTTGTAAAGAAGAAGGATGGGACGATGCGGCTGTACATCGATTACAGAGAACTGAATAAGGCAACCATCCGTAACAAGTATCCCTTGCCAAGGATAGATGATCTGTTCGATCAGCTACAAGGGGCGACCGTATTTTCAAAAATCGATCTTCGTTCAGGATACCATCAGTTGAAGATCAGACCCGAAGATGTCCCTAAGTCAGCATTCCGTACGAGATACGGACACTATGAGTTTTTGGTTATGCCATTCGGTTTGACTAATGCTCCAGCAGCCTTTATGGATTTAATGAATCGAGTATTTCAACCGTTCTTAGACAAGTATGTTGTTGTGTCCATCGATGACATCTTAATCTACTCAAAGGACAGGGATACTCATGTCGAACACTTGAGAGAAGTACTTCAGATGCTGTGAGACAATCAACTGTATGCAAAACTAAGTAAATACAAATTTTGGATGAATAGCGTGTCGTTCCTAAGGCACGTTGTCTCAGCAGAAGGCGTTGTCGTTGACCCAAAGAAGATTAAGGAAGTTGTAGACTGGAAACAGCCTGCATCGGCTAGTAAGATACGGAGTTTCCTTGGTTTAGCGGAGTACTACCGTAGGTTTGTGAAAGACTTTTCAAGAATCACTTCGCCTTTGACTCGCCTCACTCAAAAGGGAGTCATATTTAAGTGGACCGACGACTGTGAGAATAGTTTTTAATAAGTCAAGCAACGGCTCGTCACGACTCCAATTTTAGCACTTCCAGAAGGCTCTGAGGGATTCCAGATCTACAGTGACGCATCAGGATTTGGTTTGGGATGTGTTCTCATGCAACGTGGGAAGACAATATCGTATGCGTCGAGACAACTCAAACAGCATGAGAAGAATTACCCAACTCATGATTTAGAACTGGCGGCAATTGTGTTTGCGTTAAAATTGTGGCGACACTATCTCTATGGTGTGTCCTGCGAGATCTTCACGGATCACAAAAGTCTGAAGTACATATTCACGCAGAAGGAATTGAATTTGAGGCAGCGGCACTGGTTACAGTTAATCAAGGACTATGACTTGACAATTTCCTACACGTCGGGTAAAGGGAACGTGGTCGCGGATACCTTGAGTCAAAAATTTGTTGGGACACTAGCAGTGGCAAAGGAGGTACTACGAGATCTTGAAGAGATGGGCATCAAATTCAGGATCCGTCCACAGAATGTACAGTTGGCTCAGTTGCATCTTGAGCTGAGTCTTTAGGGAAGGATTAAGATTGCTCAGAAGGACGATCCATTTCTGCAGAAGATACGCGAGTTGATTCTAGCAGAAAAGGCGTCAGACTTTACAGTTGAAGATGACACTATTCGTGTCAAGGAAAGATTGTGCGTTCCTAAGGATGATGAGCTCAGAAAGGAAATATTGACCGAGGCCTATTTCGTGAAGTATTCCTTGCATCCAGGAAGCACGACAATATACAAGGATCTACGCTCAATATTTTGGTGGCATGGTATGAAGAAGGATGTGGCTCTATTTGTGTCACAATGTATAGCTTGTCAGCGTGTGAAGGCCGAACACCAATGGCCAGGCGGAGAACTACAAAATTTGGCTATCCTACAGTGGAAGTGGGATAATATCTGTATGGACTTTATAGTCGGCTTGCCAAGAACTCAGAAGGAGAATGATGCGATTTGGGTGATCGTGGATAGATTGACCAAATTGGCTCATTTCATTCCAATAAAAGTTACGTGGGGCGTAGAACGGTTGGCTCAGATCTACATAAATGAAATTGTCCGATTACACGGGGTGCCAGCTTCTATAGTGTCAGATAGAGACAGGCGATTCTTGTCACGATTTTGGATAAGTCTGCACTCAGCATTAGACACAAAGTTGAATTTCGGTACGGCATACCATCCGCAGACTGATGGTCAGACAGAAAGAGTAAATCAGATTCTTGAAGATATGTTGAGATTATGTATGCTCAATTCGAAGACAAATTAGGATGTACATCTCGTATTAGCAGAATTTGCCTATAACAACAGTTATCAGCCAAGTATCCAAATGGCCTCGTACGAAGCTTTATATGGACGAAAATGTCGATCGCCGGTTTGCTGGGATAAAGTTGGAGAACGGCAAGTGCTCGGACCAGAACTTGTGGAACAGGCCGTCGAGAGGGTCCGCTTAATTTGGAAAAGGCTTAGAGTTACTCAAAGTCGACAGAAGAGTTATACGGACGTACATCGACGACCTTTAGAATTTACGGCAGGAGATCATGTCTTCTTGAAGTTCATACCAATGCGAGGTTTGATGCGGTTTGGGATAAAAGGAAAGCTGAGCCCGAGATTCGTTGGACCCTTCAAGATTTTGGAGAAGGTAGCCTCTGTGGCTAATCGACTTGTACTACCTCCAGCTCTGGCTGATGTGCACGATGTCTTCCATGTTTCCAACTGCAGAAGTACGTGCATGATCCAAGTCACGTAGTGAACTTCGATCAATTGTAGCTGAGCGCTGACCTATCCTACACTAAAGAGCCTGTCCAAATTTTGGACAGGAAAGAGAAAGTTTTGTAGAATCGGACAGTATCCTTGGCCAACGTGCTATGGCGAAACCATGCGGTCGAGGAGTCGACGTGGGAACTAGAGGAGGAGATGCGGGTGAAATACCCCTCGCTGTTTGATAATTTTGAGGTAGGACTTTTGCTTTAAGTTTCGAGGACAAAACTTTTTCTTTGTGGTATATTATGTAGTTTCCCGCTCCTAGCGGTTCACTATGTCAGGCTTGTGGCTTGGTTAACTCGGTCGAAATAGAGTATTGGAGAAACTTACCGTCGGCACCGAATCGATCACGGACAAGTGCATAAGAACCTTTCCAACAAATGGATTGGTTTCTCTTGAAATACGTCCAAAATTTTTCTCTGGATATTTTGCTGCTGGTTTTGTTGCTTGGTTTTGATAGATGCTTTTCTGAATGATCTTCGATGATTTGATTCTCGCCCGTTTTCATCGATTTGCATAGCATTCATTCTTGAGAATTCTGAGAGAAGAGAACATAACGAGACGGAGTATTAACCAAGCTTTTGGTGCCATTACAGACTGACGCATAACGGAAGGCTAAGCGTACAAGTGTTCCTCTCTCTCTCTGCGATTCTCTAATTTGGTGAGTGTGGATCTTTGTGGTGGTATTGTCCCTCTTACTATTCCTTCATGCCAACTAAATAAATGTCTTGCAACATTCGTTGATCGATATCAAGTTACTAATGCCACAAGTCAATACCACTAAGAAGCTAGTCACTGAACATTGAAATGATGATTGCCCCTTGAACATTGAATGAATTGATTATAATGTTAACAACATTGAGATTATGCTCGTCCTTTTGAACATGGAAATGAAACGAATTGATGCCTATGATGGTGGAATATGAATGTTGAGAATGAATATGTGCCTAGTACTTCAATATTCTATGCACACTATAATTGTTGAGTCGGACACACATTCGCATGACCGGGGACAACTTGTATACAAGACGGTGACTGCTTCCTAAGACGATATGCCCAGCGCTGGGGCTGATCTGACCATAGAGAAAGTGTAAACGTACTTTAAGGGTACGTGGTGTCGGGACATTTTATTAGGGCTTGCAACCCAAGTGAAATGGCGTACCGATTACCTTTCGAAGTCCTTTATGGCAACGTCCGAAATGGTGCACTAACACCAATGGTCATGTTGTAAGGATGTATGCTAATCAATGTCTTATGCAGGGGCGGTAAGTATATTATTATTATCCTGTATCTTATGCAGGAAAGCTGGATTCGGCCAATGGTAAAGTAAACATGGTTTCATGAAATTCCATGTTGCCTTAATTATGATTCACTCTAAATGTTGCATGTTCCTAATAAGTTCATATCCTTAAAATACTTGTCATTAATAAAATATTGGTTTAGCTGAGTGGGCCAACGGGGCTCACCTGCGCATTGTTATAATGTGCTGACCCCTCCTCCACAGGTACTGGAGAAGGCTCAGGCGCACATCCGAACTAAGGCTTTCTGAATTGCTACTACTTTCAAGTTGTTTTCCCTAAAGACGCACAAAGTATTGCGGAGTTTTCAAAGATAGCTGCTTATATTTCAAAGTACTAAAGGGGCGTGATATATGGAACGGAAAGTTATTTCATGGCAGCCTATCAGTTATACTTCTTTTCATGAATCAATGTAACCGAAAAGGTATTTCAAATATTATCGAGAAAAGTTGTATTCTGACTACAATTATCAATAAAATGAGTATTTCTTTTTCCTATATTGTGTTCTCAATGTTTCTGAAATGTGGTTGGGTTTCAAAATATTTCTAAATGACATAACAGTGCACTTTCTTGCTTTGTACAAGTGCAACACCAGACTTGTATGGCATCACGCCTTAGCGAGGACGAACGATTCAGCGCGAATCGAAGCAAGGACGAAATATTCCCCGAATCAGGGCGTGACATAAGCGACACGGTGCACTAATCTTCGGACTACCGCTAGCTGGGATCCGGCCCCTACTGCTACCCCATGGCAGTTTCATCGTAATGGTCGCTGTCATAAATTATTGTTTATTATATGGTTTAATTTTATTAGTAACTTCGTTAATTCACAATTTTCTACATTCAATTCCATTTCTTTCTTTCATGGTTTCTTTTTCAATCAAATTTTTTATTTTCATCAAATATTTGCTAATCTTCCATCTTTGCCAATCCATTTCTTTTAACACTTGGCCATTTTTTAACAGTTTTGAGTTCTGGCCTCAACACCCAGAACTCGGGCCGAACTCTGCCTCACACAGAGTTCGGGCCGAGTTCGGTCTGCTGATTCCAGAACTCCCAATTGCTCTCAGCATTCCATTTATTTTGATCCAATGGTCCAGGATTAACCCGACCAGCCGACCCTTCCTTCATATTTTCGAGAATTCCCTTCTCTCTATTCTCCATTGCCACCTCTAAACCCTCTCTAAGTTCATCCTCTCCAAACCTTAACCATAGTTCTCTCAACTCTTGGATCTTTCACCCTCAAAATTCAAGGAGCTTAGGTTTAGGGCTATCCTCTTCCATATTCTCCTACTCTTTTGAGGTATAATCTCTTATTTTCTCCATCTCAAATTTTAAATTCTTATCATTATCAATGGCACCTAGGTTGTTCAATAGGGGAGAGAGGGCTAGAACCGAGGGTGCTTCCTCGTCTAACCCTCCTCCTCAAGATGTTCAACCCATTCATCCACTTTTTAATCCACCAACCTCATGACCCCAACACGTTCAATGACAAATTTTTGTTTCATTGGAGGCTTCCAATGAACGGTTCAATGACTTTCGTTCTAGGAGCGTGTATGCGGATCATCCTATCAATTTTACTATATTTAATTCTTGATATGACTCATTATTTCATGACCTTTGTCTAAATGAGTTAGTATCTACATCATCTCTTATATATTTGAATGCTATCCAAATGTTTTACTGTAATCTCACTTTTGACGACACACGAATCTATTCTCGTGTTGCCGAAATTAACATCACTTTTGATGATTTCGAACTTGCGGAATATCTCGAGATCCTGGAACCCAATTTCTGGGAGAAACATGTCGATGCACGCAAGTTTCAATTTTCTAATGGATTCGTCCCTTGAGAGTTTCAAGGATGATTTGTGTACTCCCAACACTCGTCCACACAAGTAAGTTGCTAAATTCCTTAACCCATATTTCTACAAAAATTTATCGTATCGTCTTCTCCACGATCTTGCGCAAAGCAGGATCGACTGATGAAGTTTCTTATTTTAAGATCTCTGTACTATATCATCTTCACTTCCATATCCCGTTTAACCTTCTGCACACTCTGATGGACTGGATGATTAGTGCATGGAAGAGGCCTCGATCATTGGTCTATGCTCTTTATTTGCCAATGGTCTTTCATGCGTTCAACATTCCTTTTGATGAGTGCCAGTTCCTTCCAGCCCCTGCCTATCTGTCTAAGGCAAGGCGGCTTCTAGCAGCTGTTGAGTCTCCTGCTGAGTCTGAGCATTCTGGGTCTGATGCTCAGGCTGATGCACCAGCTCTTGGGCAACTTGCACCTGAGCCACCTACTACTCTCGAGTCTATCCAGACCATGTTACACGATCGTTTCATATTGGAGGACGACCGCTGGACCCAGCTGGATTATCGTTCCACTTTACAGATGAGTGCCATCAGCAACTCATTACATGACATCCGGTACACCATGTCTCGGCATTCCACTATGCCCCTTCCTATGGAGCGGGATCCATCTCGCACTGGTTACCATATTGACGACCCTTGGATCATGCGATATTTGGATCCGGATGCAGCTTTTGTGGATCCTCGTCGTTCTGATACTGATCCATCTGACACCGCTGGACCATCTCGTGCTCCATGATGGATGTAGTTCCGTACCTGCTGCTGCTACTGTTGATGATCTTCTTTAGTTTTATGATTTATGCTTATGTAGTTTTATTTTCTTGTATGAGTATATTTTCAGTTTTTGCAGATCTTTAGATTTTATCTGCAGTTATTATATTATTATTATTGTGTGCTTGCTAGTTTATCATTTATACAGTCTTCTGTATGTCTGTGTTGTGTTTATTTTGATAAATGCCAAAAAGGGGGAGATCTATTTGATATTCTATTTGATATTCATATTTCTATCATATTGTGTGATATCTATGTGTCACGCCCCAGAACCAGAATACTGGAGAGCGGGGGAATGACTCAGCCAGCTACGTATTACGGGTAGATGAATACCGTATAATACGATCAATGCTGTCTAACCAGACGAGGGGGTGCATACTACATAAGAGTCTTACTATGGTCATTACACATCTATTGTCTCAATCATTCAAACAAGGAACATAAATATAAAACATGTAAGGTAAAGCAGTAAGGCGTCCCAAACGCTCAGTCAAAATGTTCTTGAGATCTGGCTTTACAAAACATAGCCAGATGATATAGCAAGTATACACAATTGTTATCAGCTGCAGTCTGACTTAATTACAATTATGCAAAAGTAAGTACAAGACAATCCGACTAACATGTCGGTGCCAAACGGCAAGGTATAAAGTAGATAACAAAACGAGTGGTGAAGTTAAGGAACCCACTCGAGGCCTTCTGCGATCATTCCTCTAGTATTGACCATCCTGGAGATGGAAGTACGCTGAGTCCTCGGGAACTGGCTCTAAATCTGGCCATGCAAAACCAGAGAGGTTAGACCTCTAATAGCAAGTACCACAAGGGAGCACGACATGAGAACTAAAACCATAAGTAAGAGAATATAATAATAGATCTCTGCTTGCTACTAGAACTCACATCACATCAAGACACTTCGAACCAACCTCCCAACCAAACAAGGACAGAAGTTGGCCCGTCATGTCCTGACATTCTGATCATCCCAGTTAGGTAACAGAGTACAGTGCACAAAAAAATCATCTTGAACGGCCAATCAACTCCTACGGCTTGCTATTATGAGTTCCAAGTTATCCTGGAATAATGCAATTAGGGATTCCTCAGTTCTTACTATGTGCAAGCAAGGCTAGTTTATCCAGTCGATCAATTGGCCCATGCATAAATTTAGACGAGTCCTAGCAGGACGCCCGTCAATATACAATATACAATAATAATAAAAGCAGATACTGTTTCCTGCCCGTGTGACAGTTTTACAGTATCCGTGGGAACCAGCCGGCCCGTCGGGTACTACTCGTCCCAAGGGGGCTGCCATGTAAGAATTCGGGAATCCATTCTCTCCATGCAATCATTATTTTATTTAACTTAATAATCTCTACGTTGAGTGAAATCCCATGCCGTGGATCATGGTCATTCAAATGAGTACTTTCGTACGGGGTACGATATGCACAACTCTACAACGATACCAGTGCGGTTAGATTGCAGGTCTTACATAGCGTAATGCAACAATCAAATCTATCCACGATAATCATGCATTGACCATAAAGTACACATGCTTCTTTTGTAGAAAAATAACTAAATAAATAAATAAATAAATAGATTGAAACCTGCATGTGCATGTATGTCAATATTCGGGATCAGCCAGTCGAGTACAATAGTTCATAACATGAACGTGTCTCATTCATTTCATTCAATAAGACGACTAGCCAGTCTCTTAGTTCCAATTAGGAACGCATGATCAATTTAGTCAAGATCACAATCATTATCAATGGTGGTAAGGCATGAAAGTCAACTAGCATTCAGTGGGGTCGAGTCTACAACTCTCAGGATTTAATTCTAGTCAATCCGGGTATCTATAACTCAATTCATGACACATGGTACATCCCACGTAACAATCTATAATTAACGGAAATATCAACATATCATGATTATATCAAGTTTATGCAAAAAGGCGTAAGGATATAAAATGGACGTTAAACATCTAATAAGATATCAATATACAGGGCTATAGAAGATCCAGGGTAAGCAGGCTACTCTCATGTCAGCCTACGCTCATGCCAGTGTACGCTCAGGTCAAGCTACGCTCAAGCCAGCGTACGCCCAGGTCAAGCTACGCTCAAGCCATGCTAGCGTATGGGAGTCATACGCTTCCAAAAGGCAGCGTATGAACTCCATACGACTCCTTACTATCCAAGTCAGCGTATGCAAGTCATACGCTCCCAAAAGGTAGCGTATGAACTCCATACGACTCCTGACCATCCAAGTCAGCGTATGCAAGTCATACGCTCCCAAAAGGTAGCGTATGAACTCCATACGACTCCTGACCATCCAAGTCAGCGTATGCAAGTCATACGCTCCCAAAAGGTAGCGTATGAACTCCATACGACACACGCTTCCAAAAGGTAGCGTATGCAAGACACACGCTTCCTAAAAAGGCAGCGTATGGACTCCATACTGCGCTGCGCTAAAGAGCGCTCACAGCTCAGTGACGCAGCTAAAAAGCTAGCATACACTGCTCACTGTCTTCTCCAAACAGCAAGAACTCTATGGTCGCATCCCAAAGCTTCAAAAGTCCATAACTTGGTCAAAATAAGTCCAAATCCAACATTCCAAAGGTCAAAATTGGGTAGGATGAACTGCTCTACGACAAGGAACCATCAAATCTTGAGAACAAAGGAGTTTGCTAGATCAAAACCCATAGACAACCGAAAATATAATAACTTAGATCTATAAGAAATGAACCAGTAAAATCAAAAATACTAAGCACTAAACTCTCTTAGAATCATGAGAGGAAGAATATTGAACCATAAAATATGGTCCTCATGTAGAGCAAGATGTACTTGCCTAGTTGGTAGGTGGAGAGAGTAATGAAAGGAAGAAGAAGAAGTAATGGTGAAGAAGGAGTGAATGAGGAGAGAGAAGGGAGAGGGTAGCTTTAAGTAGCAAAGGGGTGGTAGGTGGAAGTTGGGCCGGGTTCTTAATGGGTCGGGTTTAAGGGGCTCATCCAACCGAAAATAAAACTAAAGCAGAGAAGTAAATTGCAGGAAATAAAATGCAGAAATAAATTACGAAAAATTAATTGCAGGAAATAAATTAACATAAGAATTAAAGAGCAGATAATTAATTAACAGAAACTTAATTAACATGAATTAAAGGAATTTAAATACAGGGTAATACATGATAAATACTAAAATAAATACACATGAGTTGTACATGAATAAGACTACGCATTCTGGGAACGGGGAGTGACACTATGTTTTGGAGGAGATACTGTATATCAGGATAAGGCATTTTGGTCTACGGAGAAGCTATATTTATGGGGGAGCTATGATTACGGGGGAGCTACTGCATTCTATGCTTGTCTACCCCTTTCAACTTGTGTCCAGGTATGAACATTGAATATACAAATATCATTTTTGTCAATGATTAATATGGGGGAGATTGTTGACCCAAACTGGATCATAGTCAACCAAATATTGACAAATTGACAATATGATACTTGTCATAATTCAATATGACACATCAAGACATAACTCAGTGCAAGACGGACGTCGTCTCTCTCCTACAGCGTACTCGTTTTCAGAGTCTGTACTATTTTACATTTATTGAGTCTAGTAAAATATAAACTGAGTAGCACTGGGTATTCTTGGCTTAAACCTTATTCCCAAACAAACCCAAAGCTCCACCAAAAGCTAAACTAGCCCACAAAGCCCATCTGAACATTCTGTCCTATGGAGACAGAGTTCTAGCCGAACTCTGTCCCACACAGAGTTCTAGCCGAACTCTGTCTCTGTCTCCTAATTTTTTTGACCCTAATTTTTAGGGTATGTTGTATACTAGTTTTCCAACGGCCAAAAATTTGAATTCATGACACAGAATTCTGGACGAATTCTGTCTATCCCAACTAGTATGAATAGGCCTTGTATTCTCTCATTTTTAATCATTTAATTATCTCTTCTTCTCTTCTCTATAAGCCTCATATAAGCCTTAACCTTCTCATCTACTAGCCACAAGCTTCCTAAGCCTAAAAGTGCTCAGTGCTATTCAGTTAGAAGTTTGTGCAAGAGTCAAGAAAGTCGCTTGGAAAATTCCAAGCTTCGCCACAGCGATCTTTATAAGAAGTTGACGTGCTCTTCTGAAGAAAAGGCACGGGGTGTAACTACTATTTTATAAATAGTGGATTTAATCCTAAGCTAGAGTTCTCAGGCCTAAACTAGTCCTCAATGAGGAAAACCAGGTTAAAACGACTGTGTTTGTGTATGCTCTCTTGATCTTTTTATTTCCCTATTTACTACTCTGATTATTTACTGTTGGTGAAAAAAGTTAATTTTTATTTGGTCATTATTGTTACAAACTCTATTCACCCCCCTCTAGAGTTGCCTATCTGTTCTTCACATCTGTGCAAGAGCAGTCAGACGTTGCGGGGACAGCACAGTCGGCCGTCACTGCATGCGCTCACGAAGGCGAGCCACAACCTCATCTAAACACCACCTTCCTCATCTCCCTATGGCCTCTCATATCCTCGCTGTGTCGAGTGGTCGACCAATACCGTGCCAGGCCACCGAGGAGCGTATAGGTGGGGCAAAAATGATGCCAGCAATGGCAGCGATGCCTACAAGTAGTAGTCGCATATGCAGCGTGTAATGGCCGCAGCGACGACGTTGCCACTGACAGGGCCGTCGTGGCCACCTTCCATGACCATGAAAAACCTTCGACGACCCCTTTAGACATGTCACTGTCCTCCAAGATGAGCCACAGAGGCTATTCGTGCGTTCACACGAGATCCCGTCGTGACGCGCGAGTTCCGAAACTCAAAAATTGTGCTTCGTCACAGCAACTTTAGGCATATTTTTTGGACAATTCGACCGTTCGATCTTCGATCCTATTCTTTCGTCTCGATCTTGGTATATACCCCTTCGCTCAACTAAAATTTTAGCCGTTAATTCAATCGTTTGATAGATCAAAACTAACCACCAAGTTTCTCGAATAAATTATATTATTTTAAACAGTTTCGAGGAGCCAACTTCGTGGATTTGTTTCTCCACCATTGCAGATCCCTTTGACATGCCACCAGTTCCTATGCATAATAGGTATAATCATCTTCGTGCCGTATAAGTTTTAGTTTCGTAGGATGTCGTTTGGTTAGTTGAAATCGACGCCAAAGTTGGCTTCTCGAAACCGTAATTTCCAACTTATAAAATTCTAATTTTGGACCCGGGACTCTGAATTCTAATTTCGATGCCACTAGTGGACTCGT
Source organism: Iris pallida (assembly GCA_029216955.1). NCBI lineage: Eukaryota > Viridiplantae > Streptophyta > Magnoliopsida > Asparagales > Iridaceae > Iris > Iris pallida. Next base: position 1,313,511 of record JANAVB010012598.1, read on the forward strand.
GGCATCATTCTGACATAGTTTATATATATTTTGCCGAGTTTGGAGCAATATGGTCTCGATACGGATTTTTGTGCAAAACCGGGTCTCAACGTCCGGGTCAACGGGTCATTTTGTGATCGGGTCATCGGAATCCTATTCTGGATATACTGTTGGATTCATATCATCATTCTGGACTCGTGGACATATAATTTGTTATCTTTAGTGGACTTATATCCTGGTACATTTTTTGGTGCAAAGTGGGTCCAACGGCGGACATCGTTTTGACCTAAAATTATCGTTTTTCTCTTATGCCCAAATTAGACTTATGGATAGACTAACCTAGCTAATTTGACCATTCTGGACACGTTGGTGATGTTTGTTTCATCATTCGATGATGTATGTAGATTTTTTTATGTATCACGATTAATTATAATTAATTTCTATTCATGTTAGTATTTCGGAACCCGTACGTTGAAACTGAGATCAGCCGATTCCAGTGATCTCACATCGCTGAAATTGACTAGGTGACCATATGTATCGCTAAGATAAGATTGTTGAACTTATAGTTGATCATCATGTCTCGATTTGCGTGTAGTAGGTTTTTTATACGAACAACAAGGTGCAAACTTGATGTTTTGAATCTACAATTCATATTATTGGCAATAATGATTATAGAGGCTGGTGTGACCTAGTTCTAGATAATAATTAACAAGTGTCTTAGATAATATGAGATAATATATGACTAGAATGACCCAAGCTCCCTATGTGGGAGTTATTAGTCATACGTTACTATAGTGTGTGATATATATTTGTTGTGATTTGGATTGATAGATGTTGCATGGAGTATGGTTCTCATGGATAATGGGATAGACTTTGGTACTGCAGTCTTAGCACAGTTCGGACAATACCAGGCAAGTGTACCTCGCCATATTGTATTTCAGTTTCATTTTAATCTCTTAAATATCTATTTTATTTGTTGTATTACGTATCGATGTAGGACCGTCGATCGATACTTCGTGTCCAAGGCAGATTCGAGTGTAGATGTACGTTTGTAATATCTAGTATCGGTCATTAGAGATTGTCTGGATACCGTGGTTGTACCAACCTGGATACACTTGTACCATAGGATACTGTTTGAATACTTTCATTTTTCCAGACTCCCTGTATTCTAGAGTTGTCCGAAAATCCAGAACCTGTGTTGATTCATGACCCTGATTAGGTTACATTTACTTTACTAGGTATGGCCGACTATTTCTGTTAGAGGATTAGATCACGCGAGTCGTAGATTCGACTCGTACTGTCTCATGGAAGGGAAGGACAGCTACTAGATGCTTGGTCTACTTTGCACATACTGTTTCATATACACCATTGAGCCTCTATATCAGAGCTACGATCCTGCATCCCGTTGAGTCTCTGTATTGGAGCTACGGATTTTGCACCCCGTTGAGTCTCTATATCGGAGCTACAAATTTTATATTTGGAAAGCCCACGTATCGAATATTATCCTCAAAAGTAGCATTTCACATAGGATGGTTGTTGTCAAGTTCACCATATCTCAATTCAATTATATACCCACATTTCTAGCACTGTTTACATCTGGCTTGCATATTAAGTACCTTGTTGCGTCCCGCTGAGAACCTGATTTTTTTTCCAGGTTGGCTGTGTAGATTTGTGGAGCTCCGTGCTGGATTATTGCTGGTGTTATTTTATTTCAGGTATATACTCTTTCGAAGCTTCATTTATGCTATTACATATCTGTTCGATTGCGTAGTATTTATAGACTCATGTTATTTATTTATTCTGAGTTTATTCGGGCAAGTATGATTATTGGACTGCAGACTATTATTCATATTTTTTTCTTCTTATGTTCTGTTACTTGGATTGAGATATAGAGTTGATTGTAGTGATAGTTACACATTCGAACAGCTTATACATATTCTAGTCGAACTAGAGTCTGGTTGAATACGTAACTGGCCAATGCCACGTAGCTCGGTCCCGCATATTTTGGGACCGGGGCATGACAGATGTCATATATTCTATTCTTCTATAGTTATTTCTTATTATAGCTCATAGTTTAGTTAGTGTTGTGGATGATATTATGATTACATGGACACTTGTTCTGATTTATAAAAATTATACGTATTTGAGTATGGCTAGATTCTGGTTAAATACGTAGGTGACATATTTACGTATTCTAGTCCTACGTATTTTGTGGCTGGAACGTGACAACAGTCACCAAAGCCCCTAAACTTCGTTGTTGAAATTTACTTTCATAAATGATAATTGGTCAATCATGCCTTGGAACTCACTAAGGTGATCTATAATAGACGTATCATCTTTTTATTGCATAGCCATCATTTGTTGGATCATGAATAACTTTTTATCCTGGTCTGCTTCGCATACAAAGTTTCCAGGTTCTCCCAAAGTGTTCTTGCATGCTCTATATTGCAACATAATTATACACGTTCTCGTCAATAAACTATCGTATATACCCACATACATCTATGTGCTCGAATTTTTAGTCCTCCTCGAATTTATCACTGGCCTCTCGAAAGCAAATATCGGTAGATGCTTCTTGATGAACAATAAATCTTTTATCTTGCTCCACCAATATTGGTAATTGATATCGTTTAGGTTTACCATGCATACCGACTCCGCATCCATTTTTTCTCCTTGGCTTGATTTTCAACCCTGACACCCTTTGGAAACCAAAGCTCTGACACCACTATGTGGGTATCAGTAGAACTAAAAGCTCTGATACCACTCTGTTGGGAACACGATGTGACTCGAATCGGAGTTTGGCCCATAAAGGATGATATTTGATTGGACCCATATGTCTTAAAAGAGAATTCTCATGTACTATACCTCATGATCCTACCTCCTACCCGATGTGAGACTAAATTACCAACTCCATTTTCACCCCCCTACTTTGAGCGTCCAATTATAAATAAGATACAATCCAACACAAGCATTAATAATCTTTCAAATGCTTCTGTTAATAATAATAAACCATAATTTGAATTTTGGGAAATATTGTACCTAGAAAAGGGAACCCTAACCTCGAGATAACAACTGATGGTGGTGACGACGGTGGATGATAGGTGCGACATGGCGATGATCGGCATCTACTTGTACCATTCCTCCACGGTGTAAGCTATCCTCCTCGAACCAAAGAGGAGGCCGAGGAAGACCAGGTTGGTCCACCTCAAGTGCCACGATTAGTCGAAGGAGCCTGATCATGATAGCGAGCCAGATCAACATGGCAAATAGGAAAACGTCGATGACGGTCTCGACCACTATCGGCTTCTTAATAAGCTCCATCATCTCCGGTCACGCCGTTGTGGGTGGTGAGAACGTCAAATTTGGAATGAGGAGGAGGTGATCATTAGGAGGGGGAAGAGGGAGAAGAGAATGATTAAGCTCGGAAGGATAAAGTTATCAAATGAAGTTTTATATATAAAAAATTAAATTTTCTTCAGGGATTTTTTAGCCCTATAATAATAAAGTTTGTGAAATAACCGTTAACATAAAAATAGACTTTTATTGACCGTCATTCCAAAATCATCAACAATACTCACAAAATTTAGTAAATATTCAAGGAGTAAGTGTATTCATGACAGATAGCCAAAATGGTCAAAAATAGGTTTTTTGATAGTTTCGAATGACTGTCAAAAAATCGACCATCAAGAAAGATCTTTTTTTTACTTGTAGTGGTACAAAATTGTTCAACCAAATGAAGTCTTTTAAACAAATTTCAAAGTCAAGATACTCACTCGCGAAAAACAATGAGATTCATATTCAAAAAAAAGACGAAGGCTCTACTATCTATCGTGTTCTGCATTTCAGTAATGTAAAAAGTCTTTAGGTTTATTTGTAACACAATGTCAAGTGACAATTAAAGGCTAAAACTAAAAGCAAGCCCAGACACACAAAGTCCTTACTTGGAGTACAAACGATATGTTGTCGGTATATTGTTAAAGCTTATTCCATTACAGCAAGTTTAAAATGCCAGAAAAATAATGCAACGATATACCGACGGTATACCACTGGTTGAATTTTAATCACCATTAGATGTTGTAACAACTAGAAAACTAGTCTTTTCTAGCTGTTATTGTGCATAGCAGTATACCGATTGTGTACCACTTGAACATTTATAGTTGTACTAAACTTGTTGTTTTGAAGGGCTTCCTATAAATATCTTGGTTGGGTTCATTTATAAACAACTTCTTGACCATTGTTACGACCCGCTTCCAAATAATCGGACACGCCCAGCCTACGTTGGAAGACTCAACGTAGAAAGCTGTACCAAGCTAGGGAAACTAATAAGTCAATATGAATAAGTATAAATCACAGTATCTATAAACGATCCCAGAAAGTTCACCATAATCCACAAGTCCATATAACGTAAAGGTACCAGAGTCAACAGGAATAAAATACGCTATGAAGTCTAAAAAATAATATCTAGGAGTAAAGCTAACAGTTTTAACCTGAAGCCTCTAGCTAAGTCATGTCTCCATTCTGCTCAGCTAAGATCTCGGGCTCTAGCCCATAAGGTAGAACAATATCCTGCAAATACACCTGCAACTTATCCAGTTAGGAGCGGAGCAAAGTACAATTCTAGGTAATGAACAAGAACATCATGATATGAAAATGAATACAGGAGAACATGAAGTATAAAGTACATAAAAAGAACATGAAAGTACATGAATGTAAAGTATAGAAAATAAAGTACAAGAATGTAAACCATGAACCTAAAGTACAAGACATGACATGTGCACAATGTTTGAAATACAACTAGCCTATGTGACCGGCTGGGGTATGTACAGGAATAAGCATAGGAGCACAGGAATAATGGTACGGCTTAAGGCCCGCGTGCACGATGCGAGGCCTAAGCTATCAACATGAATTTTTTGATCTCTGGGTTTGGTCACATAGCTAGTGTATTTTCTCTCCCCGACCACAAGTAAGTACAAGAACATGAAAGTACATGAGAACAAGATATCGTGTCATGACGTGTCACAGGAAAAGCACAGGATATTAATATAAATGAACATAAACCATAGAATATACTTGCCTTACTCCGGGAAAGTACGGATAATGAATGGATCTGGATGTCCTCCTTCTTAATAGGTACAAGTTAATTAATATCAAGTTCTAGTTTACCTTATAATTTCTAACCATGTCTAAACTATAAGTATTTATGAGATATACCAATAGGTTGAGTTTTATCTATTCAATATCCTTAACAAATAGATTCCCTAAACTGTTCATTTACCATCATGTACTGCATACCAATACTACTTCAACAAACTAAACTATTTGCAACCTACAATTAAGAATGCTAAAGAAAAATAGGAGCACCAAGTCACCCTTAGTGTGACGGACCCCAATTCCTGATACCCAACTTAACTTGGCCTAACTCCTGTGGAGCAAGAATTAGCATTAATATTTGTAGGTCCTCTCTATAGGTAGTTTCATAAGTATCAACATTTGTCATACCAAAACATGCTCGGGTTGAGTATATTAAATACATTAAGTGATTTAGATGCTCAACAAACAGTATCCTGAACTTTTGGTTAGGAAACTTCACTCAACTTCTGTCGGGTTTCACAATTTAGGTTACAGTTCTTCAAAGTTTTTAGAGTTAAGGAAACATGTATCAAATCCTATCTGAAATTTTAGAGGAAAACCAACTATCTATTGACAACCCAGGTAAAGACCCTTCTACAATCTTACTGTTTCTATCTAACAATCGAATAGATAACAAAGTAAAACCTAAACATCTGTTGAAAGGAAAAGAAGTCACATACACAAGGTTAGTATATATCATGACTGATAACTCAAAAACAAGGTTAACATGAAACTGGCATGGAAATGGTATAGGAAACTCAATGATATTTATTAGTAAAAATCCCACAGAGGTCATTGAGAGCATGAGTTATGAAACATCTCTACGAATTCAAAAGTTATCTCAACTGCAAACAAAACTTCCAGTTCAAAACAACCCACAGGAAAGTCCGAATATTTAGTCTTGATTTAACCAATAACTAGATTAAACTGAAGACACAGTCTAAAACAATCCTCCGGTCCTTCTTTCAAATACCAATATTTCTATCAGGCAAGTTCTTCATACACTGAAGGTAACTCCCATCCTTCTCAAACCTGACCAAAAACTCCTATACTAGGCTTCTCTGTTATCAATAGAACAGTGAGTTCAACTGCAAACTCAACTGCTGAACTTCCAACAGTACCAAAAAGATTCTAATATGATCCATCCATAGCAGTTATCACTGCAGTCCTCTAAATGAGTGAACAAATCAGCTGGAAAAATGTCACCTCCGCTTTCTGTATACGTATTTCCAGTATACGTGTACGGGATCCTGTCCCGTATTTTTACTTGTCTTGTCTTGCTAGCTGATTTTGATTTAATCTTGTTTGGATTCATCATGGTTTAACTTGGTTTATTTTGGTTGGCTTGGTTTATTTTGGTTCTACATGCTAAACCCCCTACCTACCACCATCCCCCTTTATAAAGCCCCCTACTTTTCTCTCTCCTCATAATTCCTCATAACTTCTTCTTCTTCTCCTCCATTAAAACCCTCTCCTCCTCCATAGGCAAGTGCACCTTGCTCTCACTCAAGAACCCAATTGGATGGTTCCAATGGTTTCCTAGCATGATTCTCTTCCACTTTAGAACTTAGAATTTTTTATTTTGAAGCATGAATTTTTATAGATCTAAGAAATTGCCTTTTTCGGAAACTTGAAGTTTTGATCTATTTAACTTCTTCATTTGAATGTTTTGATGGTTCCATGTGGAATAGAATTTCTTTCTACCCCATTTTGACCTAAGGAAGTCCGAATTTGGACTCCGAATGTAGAAATGGCGGAGTTTTGAAGTTTTCGGCCAGGGTTCGTTCTTCCGGGATTCGTCGGAAAGACGAACAGTGCACTGCTGGGCGCATGGACCTGTCATGCACCCAAAGCATTTCCCCCACTCATATGGGCACATATGCCTCTATTTAGGTGCATAGATTGCCACATGTGGGAGCATAGTCTTGTGTTGGCGCATAAGCCTTCACGATTTGTCTCCTTTGCATTCATTTACCCTTAGCCTTTGGCCATAAGGGTCCAACTCATGACTTGGGCACATAGGACACCCCTCCTTGGGCATATAGTGTGTGTTCCCCCTCCTAGTGGGCACATACTATGTAACCAGTGTGGGTGTATGACTTGGCTATGGATTGCATCCCAATTGACTGTACCTGGAATGCTCCAGCAGAATGGTGTAGCCGAAAGAAGGAATAGAACTCTTATGGAGATGGTTAGATCAATGATGAGTTATTCAGATTTGCCAGATTCGTTTTGGGGATATGCCTTAGAGACTGCAGCTTATATTTTGAACTTGGTTCCTTCTAAGTCAGTACCTCTTACTCCCACAGAGTTGTGGATTGGACGTAAGCCTAGTCTGAAACATGTTCGCATTTGGGGTAGTCCAGTACATGTGCTGAATGGGAAAGCAGATAAGTTGAAATCTCGTACAGAAGTATGCTTGTTTGTAGGCTATCCAAGAGAAACGAAAGGAGGTTTATTTTATAGTCCTAAGGATCAGAAGGTCATTGTTAGCACCAATGCCCGATTCTTAGAGAAAGACTATGTGATGAACCATAAACCCACAAGTAGAGTTGTTCTAGAAGAACTGAGACATGAGACACCAAGTACTTTATTACCAACAGTATAAGAAGATGAACGACAAATAACTGCACAACGTGTCACAAATGTTACACCACAACCGATAGTGCCTCGTCGTAGTGGGAGGGTTGTGATACAACCTGATAGATATATGTTCTTGGGAGAGTCGTCAGACTTCGTCCCTGAAGAACAAGATTATGATCCCTGTACCTACAATGAAGCACTCCAAGATAAAGATGCAGAGTCTTGGCAAAAAGCAATGATATCTGAAATAGAATCTATGGATTCTAATCAGGTCTGGGAGCTTGTAGAACCACCCGTTGGTGTAAAAGCCATTGGATGCAAGTGGATCTATAAGAGAAAAAGAGGATCAGACGGTAAGGTTGAAATCTTTAAAGCTCGGCTTGTAGCAAAAGGTTTTACTCAAAGAGAGGGTATCGATTATGAGGAAACCTTTTCTTCTGTAGCCATGCTTAAGTCTGTCCGGATTCTTTTATCTATTGCAGCTCATCTCAATTATAAGATTTGGCAAATAGATGTCAAGACAGCTTTCCTTAATGGAAGTCTTGAAGAAGACATCTATATGAAGCAACCAGACAGGTTCATTGAAAAGGGCCAGGAGCATCTTATTTGTAAGCTCAAGAAGTCTATTTATAGACTTAAGCAAGCTTCCAGATCTTGGAATATATATTTTGATCAGGTGATAAAATCCTATGGATTTGATCAATGTCAGGATGAATCATGTGTATACAGAAAAATGTGGTGGTGTTCCTACTACTTTATGTGGATGACATCTTGCTCATTAGAAAAAATATGAAGGTGTTAACTGATGTAAGGGTATGGTTATCCAAACAGTTTGATATGAAGGACTTGGGAGAAGTAGGCCACATCCTTGGGATCAAAGTTCTATGAGATCGCAAGAAAAGGATGTTGGGTTTATCCCAAGCTTCCTAAATCGATACTGTACTAACTCGTTTTAGTATACAAAAATCTAAGAAAGGTTTCTTACCTTTTAGACATGGAATTACTCTATCAAAGGAGCAGTGTCCAAGGACACCTAAAGAGATAGAGAATATGAAGGCAGTTCCTTATGCTTCAGCAGTAGGAAGCTTAATGTATACAATGCAATGTACGAGACCAGACATCTGCTTTGCCGTAAGCATGGTCAGCAGATATCAGTCTAACCCAGGACAAGAGCACTGGACTGCCGTAAAGCATATTTTGAAGTACCTAAAAAGGACTAAAGAGTATATGCTAGTTTATCAGGCAGATAGTTTAGTTTTCTTAGGGTATACAAACTCAGATTTTCAGTCAGATAGGGATTCCAGAAAATCTACCTCAGGTTATGTGTTTACTTTCGGAGGTAGAGCCATTGTGTGGAGGAGTATCAAACAAAAATATATTGCTGATTCCACCATGGAAGCCGAGTATGTGGCAGCCTCTGAGGCAGCCAAAGAAGCGGTTTGGCTCAGAAACTTTATGTTGGACTTGGATGTGGTACCTAGTTTGCCTAAGTCTATTACACTTTATTGTGATAATAGTGGTGCATTTGTAAACTCGAAGGAACCACAAGCCCATAAGACAGGCAAACACATTGAGCGCAAGTACCACCTGATACAATATTTCATAAAGAAAGGAAAAGTTGTTGTGATCAAGATAGCATCAGCCAACAACCTAGCTGATCCCTTTACAAAGAGCTTACCAGCTAAGGCTTTTGATAGTCATGTTGAGGGAATGGGAGTCAGATGTGTAGCAGCATGGCTTTAAGTATAAGTGGGAATTTGTAATAATATACTGAAAAGCAATGCTTTGAGTATAAGTGGGAGATTGTTAGGGTTATATACTAAAAGCATCACTTTTGTAGTAACCTTATTTTTTTAAATTTTGAATGAGAATCATTTATATGGGCAAATGTTTGCATATTGTATTTGTTGCAAGTGTTAATGCAAATGTCTGATATTCTATATTATAGATAATATGGTGTGTGATGTCACACAGAAGATCATATTATCAGTTTCCTATGGAGTATATAAATAGTTCACAACCTAGATGGACTTGGACAATCTATTAAAAAGGTTGTAGTGTAATCTGGTATTAGTCTATCTTGACTATAGGTTTACACTAGTACACTTTGTGTGTATTGAACAGGACCACTTGAGGTTGTTCTCTTTGTACTGACTACATAAGAGAACAAACACTTCTGTTATTATGGATGCTTGTGCTCTTAATTCGGATATAATAACGGACATGTATATGCAGTGTGCATTACTTTGACTCATAAAAGAGTGAGATTCATTATGGATCAACAACCTCTATGAATTAGATAATAATATTGTATGTATGATGGGCTGTTGATTATAAATAGAATCCATGTCCCGATACATCGGATTGATGATGTCCCCATAAGAAGCTCATAAGGATTGTCATATAAACCCTGCAGGTGGATTATATCCGACATGACAAATAAAATAGAGCGGTACTACTTAAGGATAAAAGATGTCGAATCAATATAGTTGTCAGTAACTTAATTTGATCGACAGAGATACGATATCTTAACATGGGGAGCCAAACGAGCATATAATAAAAGAAGCCCACAAACATAATTTGGGATTAGGGAGGTAGTGCAACAATAGCTCATTAGTGGACCGAGCTATTGTTAATGGGCATGGATTATGTGTTCGGGCTGAACACGGGATATCCAGATCCGTTAGAAGGCCTAACCCTAATTTCTTCTCATGGTCCCTGCCGTAGCCTATATATATATCCTCTATTCTCTGGCCGCCAGATTACTGATTAGAAATCTGAAACTTTTTCTAAATTCATGATTCACTTAAGGAGACAAAGAGAGGGCTGCCAAGGAGAAAAAAAGGTTAGGAGATCGTCGCCCACACGATGTCCAACTCAAGAAAAGAATACGTACAGAAGATCTTGGGGTCGTCCGCTCGAGATTGCCAGGAATTAGTTATCTCCTTTCCGTCGTAGGTATAATTTATGAACCCTAGTTTCCGCCTATGAAGGGTTAGAACACGTATTAGATCTGTTTAACTTTCTATCGATCAATACGCACACCAAAGGAAGGGTCCTGGGAATCTCCAGTTCCATCTAGATTTTGCTCGGATTTCAACGCCATTGACACAGTTGACCCGCAAGGATGTGAAGTTTGCTTGGACAGCAGAGTGTCAGAGTTCATTCGAGAAATTGAAGCAGAGATTGATGACGGCCCCCATTCTCACTCTTCCCGATAGGACTGGAGGATTTTCAGTTTATTGTGATGCTTCCGGCAGAGGATTGGGATGCGTATTGATACAGCATGGTAAGGTAGTCGCTCATACATCTCGTCAGCTTCGTGACCATAAGAGAAATTATCCTACCCATGACTTGGTGTTAGCAGCAGTAGTATTTGCATTGAAGTTGTGGAGACATTATTTATATGGAGATCGGGTGGAGATTTTCACCGACCACAAGAGTCTTAAGTATGTGTTCATCCAGAAGGACCTTTACATGCGTCAGATGAGATGGCTAGAGCTACTTGTGGATTATGACATCAACTTGCAGTATCATCCTGGGAAGGCCAACGTTGTAGCAGATGCATTGAGCAAGAGAGCCGGAGCTTATTTTCTAACAGCACAGCCTGAGTTGTTACCAGATCTTCAGAAGATGGATACTGAAGTTGTTCTTCCTTCCAGTGTGGCATTAATGACCAGTATGCAAGTTCAGTCCAGTATAGTGGAGAGGATCAAGTTAGCTCAGTCAGTAGATTCTAAGCTTCAGCGGCTTAGGACAGAATGTGTAGCAGGATGGAGACCGGAGCTATGTATTCATAAAGATGGTACACTCCGACATAGAAGACGTCTTTGTGTACCCAGTGAAGATATCAGACAGAAGATCATAGCAGAAGCTCACAGTTCTCAGTATTTGATTCACCCCGGTAGTACGAAGATGTACCGAGATATCCGTCAACATTTTTGGTGGAATGGCATAAAGAGGGAGATAGCCCGGTTTGTCTCTCGTTGTTTGGTTTGTCAGCAAGTTAAAGCCGAACATCAGAGACCAGTTGGACTTCTTCAACCTTTACCGATTCCAGAATGGAAATGGGAGCATATTACCATAGATTTTGTGACTCGATTACCTAGATCCCTAGTTGGAAGAGATGCTATCTAGATTATAGTCGATAGACTCACGAAGGTAGCTCATTTTATCCCTTTCAGAATCGATCAGTCGACGGATCAGCTTACAGAGATGTACCTCAGGCAGATAGTTAGATTGTATGGAGTGCCAGTCAGTATTGTGTCTGACAGAGATTCAAGATTCATCTCACACTTTTGGCAGAGTCTTCAAAAAAGTTTGGGGACTCGCCTCAAGTTCAGTTCAGCCGACCATCCGCAGACACATGGTCAGTTAGAACACACGATCAAGACTCTTGAAGATATGCTACGGTCATGTACACTCGACTTTGGTAGTTCATAGGAAGATCACCTGCATCTTATGAAGTTCTCCTACAATAACAGTTTTCAGGCCAGTATCCAGATGGCCCCCTTTGAAGCCTTGTACGGCAGAAAGTGCAGATCTCCCTTGGCTTGGGATGATATTGGCGAGAGGCAAATGCTTGGACCAGAGATGGTGACGCGGACTGTTGAGGTGGTCAGACAAGTCAGAGATCATCTTCAAGTTGCACAAGATCGTCAGCGTTATTGGGCCGATTCTCATCGGCGTCCCCTTGAATTTTCTGTCGGCGACCATGTATTCCTTAGGATCTTGCCTACCCGTGGCGTCATTCGTTTTGGCGTACGGAGAAAGCTTAGTCCTGGGTATATAGGGTTGTTCGACATCTTGGAGCGAGTAGGTGATGTGTTCTATCGTCTCGTTCTTCCACCGTCGTTACGTGAGGTACATAATGTCTTCCATATATCCTAATTATGACGGTATATCTCAGATTCGAGTCATGTTCTTGATCATTCGGAATTGGTTGTTGGTACCAACCTTTCGTATGAGGAGAGACCCGTATCCATATTGAACCGAAGAGAGAAGATACTCAAGAACAAGACTATCAAGTTAGTTCGTGTTGCTTGGGGTCATCACTCTTTGGGTGAGTCAACATGGGAGCATGAGGATGATATCCGATCGCGATATCCTGACCTGTTTGACTCGTAAGGTATAATGTCTTCTTGTGCCTTACTCCTTTAATTTCCTTGCTTGCATGAATGATTGCTTGATTGATTGCTTAGTTATAACTTGCCTGTGACTAGTATAGCTTGCTCGACATCTCTAGTCTCTTGATTAAATTCCGAGGATGAAATTCTTTTAAGGTGGGTAGAGTTGTCACCTCCGTTTTCCGTATAAGTATTTCCAGTATACGTGTACGGGATCCTGTCCTGTATTTTTACTTGTCTTGTCTTGCTAGCTGATTTTGATTTAATCTTGTTTAGGTTCATCATGGTTTAATTTGGTTTATTTTGGTTGGCTTGGTTTATTTTTTTTCTACATGCTAAACCCCCCTACCTACCACCATTCTCCTTTACAAAGCTACCTACTTTTCTCTCTTCTCATAATTCCTCATAACTTCTTCTTCTTCTCCTCCATTAAAAACCTCTCCTCCTCCATAGGCAAGTGCACCTTGCTCTCACTCAAGAACCCAATTGGATGGTTCCAATGGTTTCCTAGCATGATTCTCTTCCACTTTAGAACTTGGAATTTTTCATTTTGAAGCATAGATTTTTGTAGATCTAAAAAATTGTCTTTTTCAGAAACTTGAAGTTTTGATCTACTTAACTTCTTTATTTGCATGTTTTGATGGTTCCATATGGTAGAGAATTTCGTTCTACCCCATTTTGACCTAAGGAAGTCCGAATTTGGACTCCGGACGGAGAAATGACGGAGTTTTGAAGTTTTCGGCCATGATTCGTTCTTCCGGGATTCGTCCGGAAGACGAACAGTGCACTGCTGGGCGCATGGACCTGTCATGCGCCCAAAGCATTTCCCCCACTCATGTGGGCACATATGCCTCTATGTGGGCGCATAGATTGCCACATGTGGGAGCATAGTCTTGTGTTGGCGCATAAGCCTTCACGACTTGTCTCCTTTGCATTCATTCACCCTTAGCCTTTGGCCACAAGGGTACAACTCATGACTTGGGTGCATAGGACACCCCTCCTTGGGCAGATAGGGTGTGTTCCCCCTCCTAGTGGGCCCATACTATGTAACCAGTGTGGGTGTATGACTTGGGTATAGCACAGGGCCATCACCCGTAATGCACAAACCCCTTCTCCATTCCTAGGCACTTGGCCATGCAAGTGCCTTGGCCATGTAGGCACCAATGTTTAGGCGCATAGCCACCCTCATGTGGGTGCATAGAAATCCCCATGTGGGCGCATAAGTCCCCTTCACTTGGGCACATGGATGCCCATGATCCTCATGCTTTGGTTTTGCATTGTTTCGGCTTATCGCATCTTTTACGACTTGTGATTTTATGTGATTTTCTCGCAATTGATCTTCATGACACGACATGACTCGTGCGTGCCACAGCTAGGCATGGCATGACTCGACCTGGCACGACTTGTGCAAGTCGCAGTACGACTTGGCACGATTTTGCACGATTTTGTTTAATCGTGGCACAACATTCTATGTTTTTGCTAAATAGAAAATCGTGGCACGACTTGTGCAAGCCGTGGCATGGCTTAGCAATGATTTGGCATTTTCTCTTTTGTCATGACATGTACTTTCCTCTATATGTTCTCTAAGCTATGTTGTCTTCCTTACATCGGTGGCCCGTTGGGTGCACTCAGGATATGTCTCTTTGCTTACATGATGATCTGCTATGATCATAACCATGATGTGTGAACACAAAATGATCAATGACATGTAATGAAGCATGATAGTGGCCCATCGTGGTGTACTCCAGACAAGAACATGACAAGTAACATGACATGATGGTGACCAGTTGTGGTTTGCCCCTGGCAAGTAACCTTGACATGTAATCCATGAACGCTGTTACGATGGCTAACTTGATACGCTAGTAAATTCTCTTCTTGAACACCGTGGATGATTGTATTGAATGTGCTTGTATAAGCTACTAGTCTTGTCATGCATCATGTCTAGGACATGTATCCCTGGCTACCACGGTCAGGGATTCATACTGAATCTGACTAGGTTAATGACTAGATTGATCAAGTAGAGCATATAGAGAGGTATTTCGGCTACAGGCAATCCCGTTATCTGGACGTCTTCTTTGATGGACTTGTAGCCTGCCGACGAGTAGGGCACATTTCCAGCCCACTGTTATATGGGGCACTCCTTGAAAAAAGTAATATGCACACTGTCATGTGTTGCACCCCCAAGTCACCTAATAGGGTACATTTGTCTCCGGGGCGATGTACCCACTATTATATGAACAAGGGATATATTTGTCTCCTGGGCGATGTATCCGCTACCAACTATTACATGAACCTTGCGCCTGGGTAGTCTGCAGGGCTTGTGGCCGTAGGAATCTTTATTGCATCTTGCTAGTAACTAGGCTTGTGATAACCCTAGCTAGTTAACTATCAAGCCGTACTCTTGTTTGGCCGTGAATGTTGGATGGAGTCCCACCTTGTCTAGTCTTGTCTAGACCCAGTACGTGGCTATCTCTGGACATGATTGTTTATGCTTTACTCTATCGATAATTGGTCAGAGGCTAAGTTCTGTTCAGGCGAAGGGTTACAACCCCGGTCATTGTTTGGTTTACGGGTTGTAACTTGGTTACCGGAATAGTCCTTTAGCTATCTTATCGTTTATCACCCTGTTCTCTTTACTTATGTCTTATGCAATTTCTTCTATGATTTTATGTGCTGATATGCTGGTTTTTAGTTCTTAAGTGAAGCCTCCTTTGCGGCGCTTGCTCTTTCTGGGGTCTGACCCAGCTGGTATTGTATGGCCAAATTTTGGAGCAGCTTTCGAGGATCTTCCAGCCTTTCTGCCAGATGGTGACCACTAGAAGGAATCCTGACAACGAGTGGGTTTTATTTTGCTCTCCCACTCTATTGTAAAAATATTCTTTTGGGTATTTAGCCGTCGAGCAAGTGTTAGCTCGTTTGCAACTTTACTTACTGTCTGCCTACAGGCTGTAACATGATTAACAAATCCTAAGGTTGATCATGTATGACTTAAACTCTTGCTAGTCTTCGTATTTTGTATGACTAGCTTTATGATTATCTGAATATGTAATGTATGGGACGCCTTACTTTGTATGTCTGATGATCTACCATCTTATTACATTTACTTGCTTGCTTGAGATTGAGACACTAGGCTTGTTCTTGACCCTAAGAGACTGATGGCTTGTAGTAAACCCTCATGCATCTAGATAGCCGTGATCGTATTGCGAGGTGGAAATTCACTTCAACGTACGTAGCTGGCTGTGTCTGTCCCCCGCTCTCTAGTATTCTGGATCTGGGGCGTGACAAAAAAGAAAGAAGATTTTATCCATATCAGATAGTCCAATCTTCCTACAAGTCCAAACAATAGTCCTTACAAAATAATATGTCCCAGACAAAAGAATTCAAACTCTAAAGCATCAGCTATGCCTCACAAGGCTAAGAAGGAACAGAGCAAAAAGAGGAACTCGACAACTAGTGTACTGCACTAGTCTGCAACCCCTCTCCAAGATCTTGACACCTATCCGACACAACAACCAAATTCGTGTCCAAACCAGTCATGTAAATCCACCCATCATCCTAAACCCGTATAACAATTACCTTCTTCTTGGAATCCAGATAACCCAACAGTTCTAAATAAATGTTCCAAAAACTTGCAAAGTAAAGTCTGGCCAACACTACTGTTTGTCATTCCAAAACACAACAAAAAATGAAATATAACAGCACTCTCTCTATATTACAAAAGAACCTAAGTTGAAATCTGCAGGAGCTAACGGCTTCTATTTCAAAACACAACAAAAATCGAACAAACCACACTAATTGATATTTAACTGGATTAAATTCCAAATTCACCACAGCATCACAGCAAAAGAGGGAGCAGAGTAATACCTGGATGTAAGGTC
Organism: Iris pallida; assembly: GCA_029216955.1. Classification (NCBI taxonomy): domain Eukaryota; kingdom Viridiplantae; phylum Streptophyta; class Magnoliopsida; order Asparagales; family Iridaceae; genus Iris; species Iris pallida. The sequence goes on from JANAVB010012598.1 coordinate 1,330,207, forward strand.
GTGTCCTGAAGAAGAATTACGGATTCAAGAAGCGAATACAGTCTCTTTGGTCCAAGAATAAATCACAACTCTGATCATGCATTTCGACGAACACACATGGTATAAAAGAATGGAAAGAGATTAGTATGTCCTTACTGAGTTCTTCAGGAAGCATCAAGAAAATGAGATTGCACTTACGAGAAGGACTCGATTCAAATCCAAAATAGATCTCCGATGGAACCAATGATCCGTCGATCTAACATACAGAGTATTCTAAGAAAAATTCAATCACTACTGTATTCAAAGCACTCAAAAATTTAGATCCAAACAATTTAGGTCAAGTACTCACCGACTGCTCTTGTTCCATCACAGATCAAGCTTCCTACACAGAATTTGATCGACGAGGAAAAGGATCGAAAATCAGTTCGTGTGATCAAGAAATTAAGTTCGATCGAATTATCAATGTGCTTACTGGGATCGAGCTTGACAAAATGAACTGCACGGTCGTTGCCACCACTGGAATGTCGTCGAGGAGTGTCCTTCCAATTGTTGATGCACTCGCCTTGCCGTTGGACGAAAGCTCACCATCGAGATCTGTCGCTCCGATCTACTGCTCGTCGTCGATAAGGAGAATTGCCATTGTTGTCATGCTCCATCGAAAAATTTGCGGGGATGATGATGAGAGAAGAGGGAAAAATGAGCTCTGAAAAAAATAAAAGGAAAAAATAAAGGAAAGGAACGTTTAAATAAGCCAAAAATCCTGATGAAGGCCAGCACATGCTCTAACCAACTAAGGGGTTTTCGGAGGGAAAGTTTAGAAAAGAAAATTTGAGAGTTAGTTGGAGAGTTTGAATAACAGTTACAAAATTTGAACTCTCTCTCCCTAAAACAAAGACAAAACCCAAAATTAAAGGGGGAAAGTAGTAGGCTAGCTGAGAAGCCCAATAGATTGGTCTAACCGAGCCCAAGAAAATAAATGCAATGTAAATGAAATATATTTAAAACTTAAACCATATCAAAAACCCTAATAATTTCTATTAAAAAAATATAATTCTTTGAAATAGGGAAAGCGGGGTTACAACCATAAATTCTCTCAACCACTCAACCGAAGCCTCCCACTCTCAAAGCTTTCAATTGCCAACTACCATTTTGCTAGAGTAATTAAGTGTTGTAACATGAGATCTTCAAAGTTTTTAGAAGATAAACTTTTCTTACTTGAGGTTGAAGTCATCGACCTATTTCTATCAAATCTCGAGTGTAAAAAGTTGACAAGTGTTTCAGATCAAAGCTCGTGTTTGTAAGCTATTCTCAATAGTTGATTAAAGACGGAGAGAGTTTAATTTCAGGACTAAATTGCCTTCAAAAGGAGACCATGATACATCGAGCATTTGCTTCTCTCACATTTTCTGCAAATTTACCTTGTATTTGCTCTGTGATAGTTACTTATAAAATCATATTCACCCCACCCCCTCTAGGGTTTGGTTTTATTTTTCGCTGGAGGAGGATCAGTCCCAAGCATCCTGATCCCTTTAAGGATTCTTATCTAAATCAAGCTTCTACGTCGCAAGACACGTCTCGTGCCATGTTGCATGCTACATCTAGTACTATGTCAAACACTATGCTAGAAGATTATTAAGAGGCAGAAGAAGATATGCATCTTGTCATCGGATGGTTAATAGAACAAAGTGATTACATACTGACCACACTTCTATCAGCACACTTTTCTAGAACCATTTGTAGGAGATTAATTATAAACTGTCTCCACTGCGACTATTCTTTATAATTTTCTTCATCAATACAAGTTTTCTATCTTCAAAAATAGGAAAACAATTTTATCAACATGTTAAATTATTAAGATTAAGTAAAATGATGAAGGAATATACGTCTCAAATATTGGTTTATTTTTGGAAATACATTATATTTGTTCATATGTCAACTTCTCTCCTAAATTTTACTTCAATGCTTATTAGCATGTGAGTGAATTTCAATGTGGAACAATATACTTGTGTCCTTTTCTATGCTTAGCTGACTTAATCAGTAATTTGTTATGTTGTTCTGAAACAATATGGGTTCAAATTTTTGTATTCCTAGCAATTCATTTTGTATTCTTTTTCTATGGAAAATGAATTCAACATTTTCATATCCATGTTTAGTTAGGTTGGAAATATGTAGTTAGGATGGAAATATGTAGTCCGATGTGAGCACCCTGAATTTCGGGTTAATTTTTTTTAATTTTTCTGATTGATTTAATTTCAATAAATAAATTATTTTGTTTATTATCTTTAAGTGTACTTTTTCGTGCCTTTGATATTTCGAGTGTCAGGGATGTTCAACTCTGGAAACTTTCTTCATGAGTTTTGTAGTGGACAGGATTACCTTCATGACGGTATATAATGTCCCATCCATACTTGTTTTCTTGTACTCTTTTTGCTTCGCACAACTTCGGGTCGAATTAGACCATTTGATCATTAATTAATTTTCCCACTCTTTTCCTTGATCATTATTAGCACGTTACCGTGACTTTTGAATTGGGAGCACAAGACCAGTCATTTTCTTGAAACCAACTCATCATGCATGATCTACTCGAGACGCTCTTCACCCATGACCTTCGTGTCCTACTCAGACACACTACTTTGTGCTCCATTTGCTTCACACAACTTTCCTGACACGTGACCCGATTTTATTTCACCCCACGGTGTCACATTTATTTTCCAACTTGATTTGTGGGTACCCTGTCGACCAAAACCTGTCAACCCTGAATATGGACATAGCCCACATTGAGCCTACTACCCGCATGATACTTGTGTCCCATTTATTAGAATCCCCATATGCTACTTATTTGCCCATGATTATCAACACCAATTTTAATTTAAATATTGTGCCATGTCCGATTTTGATCCAACCCGGCTTGACCGAATCCAGTCCAAGCTTCATGTTTCTTTCTCTCATGACATCCTCACTTTTTTTGTCCAAAAATAATATTGAATACCCTATTCTACCTATTTTTAATATTTAATAGAAATTCCGTTATAAAATCCCTATAGGAATAACCTAACTTTCCTATAATTAATCCTAGCCCTCAATTTCACATGTTATCATCACCACCCTACAAACTTTCCCACACTCTCACAATTTTTCCCCAATAGCCGGCCATAACTCCCATGTTACTTTTCTCTCTCCTCTTTCATTAATACCATCATTTTTCTCTCTTCCTAAAGAAGAATTCCCACAACACATCACCAACACCATTCAGCCACCTTGGCCGAACACCATTCTTTTCCTCCTCCTTCATTTTTTCCCGAGCACACTTCACCTCAACCTCTTCTTCCACCTGAGCTCCCCCTCTGGACGAGCTTCCTCTTCTCCTCTTTTTCATCAATATTCACCACAACCACCAATAAGTCCAACTCCACCCAACACCATTGATCGGCCACCACCACCTCATCTGCGTGCCACCACCTCCACCGTGTGGCACCGTCGCGTTCGCCGCGCCACCCCGCCGCGCGTCTAGCTGGCCGGCAACCGTGGCCAGCACAGCAGCAGTAGCTGCAACTGCAGCTAACAGCCGTGCGCCCCTTGGCCGGCAGTGCAGGCGCCACCGCCGGCGCCATGGCCACCGTGGCCGGCATGGCCGACCTCCCCTTGGTCGGGCGCACCCCCGGGACAGGCCCCATGGCTATTATTCCTCTCCTCGACGTGTATCGGAGGCGATCCGTGCGTTTGGCACGAGTTCCCGTCGTGACGAGCCCGAAAACGAAGTTGAAATGGTATTTCGTCGCAGAGACTTCGCACACGATTTTCGAGAAATCTGACCATTGGATCGGCAATTTCCGTGCTCCGTCACAATCTCGGTATATCCACCTTCACTCCTGTCAATTTTTGTCCGTTGATTTTATCGTTTGATACATCAAAACCGGCCACCAAGTTGACCGTTTAAATTGTATAAATTTTGGACAGTTTCGCGGAGCCAACTTTGTCAGCTTGTACCTCCTCCACCGCAGCTCCATTTGGCATGCTACCAGTTCCTGTGCGAATCTGGTAACCCTCTTACTACCCCTCCAGTTTCGTTTCATTGTGAGCTTGTTGATTTGTTGAATTCGACGCCAAAGTTGGCCGTTCGAATTCGTAATTTCCAACTTGTAAAATTTTATTTTTGAACACGGGACTCCAGATTTCATTTTTGACACCACCAGTAGACTCGTGGCGTCATTCTGGCATGTTTTCATATAAAATTTGTTAGATTTGGAGGACGTGGACCCTGCCACGTTTTTTGGTACAAAGTGGGTCCCACAGTCCGGGTCAACGGGACTTTTTGATGTCGGCTCATCGAAATCTAATTTCGGATATACCGTTGAGTTCGTATCGTCATTCTGGACTCGTTGACATATAATTTGCTAGGTTTTGGTGGACATTGGACCCGACACGCATTTCGGTGCAAGTCGGATACCAATATCCGGGTCAACAGGTCATTTTGAGATCGGCTCATCGGAATCCAATTCCGGATATACCATTGAGTTCGTATTATCATTCTGGACTCGTTGACATGTAGTTTGCTGAGTTTTGAGAACATTGGCTCCGGCACGCATTTTCGTACAAATCGGAATTCTAATATTCTGGTCAACGGACCAAATTGAGATCGGGTCAACGGAATCCAATTCTGGATATACCGTTGGGTTCGTATCGTCATTCTGGTTTCGTGGACATATAATTTGTTATATTTTGTAGACTTATTTTCTTGCACATTTTTCGGTGCAAAACGGCTCCGACACGGATACCGTTTTGACCCAAAATTACCTTTTTGCCCTTGTATCCAAATTGGACCGATGGGTAGGCTATCCTAGCTAATTTGACCATTCTGGGCACGTTGGCAATGTTTATTTCATCATCCGACAATGTTGTAGATAGTTCCTCAATGTATCACATTTTATTAATAATTAATTCTTATAATATTCGTATTTCGGGATTAGCACAATGGAACTGAGTTCAGTCAATTCCAGTGATCTCACATCGCTGAAATTGGCAAGATGGACACGTGGATCACTATAATAAGATTATTAACTTTACCGTTAATCATCTTATCTCGATTTGCGTGTCGTAAGTTTTGACGTACGAATAACGAAGTACACTTTATATCTTTAATAATTAGACTAGAATTGACCATGATTGACCAGAGTTGACTTGTTGACCATAGTCAACTATAAGTCAACACTTGACCTAGTTTGACTAGATTATTGACCGGAGTTGACCTAGAGTTGATTTGACTTAGAAAAACCTAGGATAATATAGATTGCTTGTAGAGATTTATTTATTACAACTTGAACACCTCGTAACCTGTGTTACTTTTAATAGGACTCTGTGGCTTCAGTTGGACCCCTATACCTATCAGCTGTTCAGGTTATCAGGCGAGTACATTCTCTGATCATTTTATATCCTGCTTAGAATTATTTTTCTGCTTTAAATTACTTTACTTGATACTGTCACGTTGGTCAAACAAATTAGTACTATATGGATCCCTTCTTGAGATGTTATCCCTTCAGGGAGCATCGGGTACTTCATGTTCTGTACGTTTCACTTACATGGCGTATCACTATGCTTCATTGGTTCATTGAATCACTTGTGACATGTACCCTCATGATCACAGAGTCTTCCTTGAATCCTCCCATTTATTGGGCTTCTTAGAATCCCTATTTATGGGACTATCATGTACCACCCTTCGGGGGCCGTTGCATGAATCATAACATAACCTGGCTGGATCCTTGTGTATTGATTGGGGGTATGGGGGAGTAGAAGTAGACATGTGAATAATATCCAAGTAGTATCTCATCAGAATCATTCCGTAGTGTCTCATCAGAATCATCCTATGCCATTTACATGTCTATATTGTACTCTGACTCACTAGCCACTGTTAGTTCTCTATTGTATAGTAGATATTTCTATTACAGTTCTCTCTTTCTGTTTACATACTGTATTTCCTTTAGTACCTGTATCTTACTTTACTGCATGATTATATTCTCTAACCTGCTATGAACTGTTGAGATGTAATGTGCTCGCTCCTGTCCTGACTGGACCTGTTGATAAATTTTACAGATAGCTTGGAGGTTGCCTGCTAGCCTAGAGGAGATACATTAGAGGTTGTTAGATAGTTTTTCAGTTATCTTGAGTTGTATTTATGGATTACTGTATTTGAGCTTTGAGATGTATTTCTGGGTTTGTGTATCTTAGACACTTAGACTTCTATCTGCTGTATCTTTTTTGGATTTCATGTTTTATCTATCTTCCATTATGCTCTACCTTAGATGTGATTGAATTTACATTCTGCTATGTCACCCCCATTCGGGGAGTATAAACTGCTTAGCCTTATACTGTTAGATGCATGAGATCTAGGACAGCGTTCTACCGCCGATACTGCGACGTAGGCTGGATGTACCCACGTCTCGTGCCCTTACTCTAGTTGCGGGTCATGACACATTTTTAGTGGTGGCCCATGCAGGTCGAGTTTGTGTAGTGGTATTCGAACTAGAGTACCACTACAGCCTGCAGTAGGATTAGGATATATTTTGAAGGTGCTCAATCACAGTTAGGATCCCTTGAGAGATTCCTGGGAGGACCCTTGAGAATCTTATTTTAACTTCGATTTGAAAACTCTTTTTACCTTGATTTGATTTATCTTTACTTTCTGTTGTTGAATTTGATTTTGATGGATTATTGTTGAATTTGAGTTTGTATTTATTGATTTTGATGGATGATTGTTGAATCTTGAATCTTGATGTTAGTTGAGGCATCCGAGTTTGTATTTATATGATTTGAAGGATTTTTTTCATTTTTGAATCTTGATGTTCGTTGATAAATTTGATTTTTGGGTATTCATTGTTGATTTAATTTAATTTTTGTCAAGATGAAATTATATGGGCTAGGTCATCTAAGTTTTGGAATCTAGTCTTCTACAGTCACATTAGCCTACATGATGAGGACATATAGTCTGATTTTGGATATATTTCTCGGGTGTGGGAATTTAAGGTTTTCGCAGCCAAGCTAGCGGCATCGCGAAAATATTAAATACCACAATTCTAGAGGTATGTGCCTAAGTCGAGGACTTTATGATTATCGTAGCCTTGCTTACTAGTATAACGAGGATTTAGAGCACCATGATTTTGGATAGACGCATATGATTATCAGATTGTACCTTAAATATTTTTGAACATGTTTTCTCTACTTTTGTTCCAGTATTTTAAAAAAAAAGAAGAATTATTATTGGCTTGTTTTGTTTTGTTTCTTGTTATTTAACTTAGGAGTAGGTTTAGCTGTTTTATAAACCTTTGTGTAACTTCTTACTATGAATTTCTTCTTAATACAATGAATCGATGATTTTGCTAGACCTTATCTTGGATTTGATATTATAGCTCTGGTTTCAAAATGGTTTTCTCTTTTAAACAGAAAAGCAGAACAGGTTCTATTATCATTCTCCTCCTGCCAATATTTTATTACCATCATTCCTTGTCTTATATAACTGTCCTGATTACATCAATTTTCTGTCTCGTATCTAATTCTGTCAGCTATACCTTGAAACCCTTGAATCTTCATATCATTTTGCCTGAGACATGTTGAGGAAATAACGTAAATTATCTAGTTCGAAAATGACGTAATTGGTTATCATAAGATGATTTTGTAGGAATCAGAATGTTGGATGTCAAAAATGAAAAAAAAAAATCGAGATGGAGATGTGGTAAAGGTTTAGAATGGAATCGAGAGATAAATGTTATCAATTTAGAGACAATCGCAGAAAATTTTGGTTATGAGTAATTCATGGTTGTATTTCAAAAAAAAACTAATGAGGATATCAGAGGTCAACCTAGTTTGGAGAACTTAGAAAATCTCGGTTATTGATTCTTGGGAACTTTTATTCTAAGACTATGTAGAAATTTAGTAATGGAAAGAGAATTTAATTGTATTCGATGATCTTGCAAAATTGAACTAAATATTGTAAGAGGGTGACTAGAGACAGAGAGAACACAAGGATTTTAAGTTATAAGAATTAATTTTTGATGATTGGGAAAAATTATAGAATTCAAAAAAAAAGATAATATTTGAAGGTGAACGTTGAAGAAAATATGAAGGTTGATTTATAAATAAGAATAAATTTTGTATGACATAGTGGTATTAGGGTTGAATAAATACGAGACTTGATTTAAACAAGTACAAGGATTTCATAAACTGGATTTAGAGGTTTCGGATCTAATTTAGAACGAGGTGAAAGAATTTGGAAATTTGATTAAATGAATAAGTGTTGATACCTAATTAAGAGTGGTATGCTTCGTGGGAAATGTTTTAGAAGTTTGGAATTTTGTCTATGGTGATCGTGGTAAAGGTTTAGATGACTGAAGTTATAAAAATTTTGAGGGTAGTCATATAAAGGTTGATTTTTATATTGGGACTTGTGAGATAAAAATATGATTGGCAAATGGTAACTGATAGTATCAGAGAGAGATGATTAACTGACTTTCGTATGAAATCTTTCTTGTTTTTCCCTAAAAGGGTTTTTCAATATCATTGAATCCTAGTTCCTTAATCACGACCAAATCGACTTCGATCATCTTTTCTTATCATATTAATATCTTGGGGTTGTACTCAATTGAATTAAATTTGATTATGAGCTGAATCTCCATCCTTGTATGCTCGTTCTCAGACTTTGTTGAACCTGTCCTCCATATTGTCCAAATCTTGATTTCCCCAATTTGATCAACTTAGATCGTATCGAGACTAAATATTCTTAATATATATTGTGATTGGATTTTCATGCAATTGACTTTCATTCTTTAACTTCTGATTTTGATTTTTTTTTCTTGAATAGTACCCCTTTATAGATAATTGGTAGTTATCCTTATTTATTTTTTGATGAGTACCAGTTTTCATGTAGGATGGTAGACTGCCTTACAATTTTGATGATTTGTTATTTCTGTAACTTTTCTAGTTTAGCACCCTAGATTGCTTGTGTGTTTTGATACCCTATGACCATTTTGGTTAGCATGACTAGTATACCTAGATGAGACTACACGGCCACCATATGCCATGACCCTGTATGCCGTCCTTTTTGATGGTATGATTTGTTTAAGTTCTAGGACTTGATTGTGGGGGTTTGACCTAGAAGGAGTACGAACATTTTAATTTCGAGGACAAAATTTTTATAAGGTGGGTAGGATGTGAGCACCGTGAATTTCGGGTTGATTTTTTTTAATTTTTCTGATTGATTTAATTTCAATAAATAAATTATTTTGTTTATTATCTTTAAGTGTACTTTTCCGTGCCTTTGATATTTGGAGTGTCAGGGATGTTCAACTGTGGAAACTTTCTTCATGAGTTTTGTAGTGGACAGGATTACCTTCATGACGGTATATGATATCCCATCCAAACTTGTTCCCTTGTACTCTTTTTGCTTCGCACAACTTCGGGTCGAATTAGACCATTTGATCTTTAATTAATTTTCCCACTCTTTTCCTTGATCATTATTAGCACGTTACCGTGACTTTTGAATTGGGAGCACAAGACCGGTCATTTTCTTGAAACCAACTCATCATGCATGATCTACTCGAGACGCTCTTCACCCATGACCTTCGTGTCCCACTCAGACACACAATTTTATGCTCCATTTGCTTCATACAACTTTCTTGACACGTGACCCGATTTTATTTTACCCCATGGTGTCATATTCATTTTCCAACTTGATTTGTGGGTACCCTGTCGACCAAAACTGTCAACCCCGAATATGGACATGGCCCACATTGAGCCTACTACCCGTATGACACTTGTGTCCCATTTATTGGAATCCCTACATGCTACTTATTTGCCCATGATTATCAATACCTATTTTAATTTGAATATTGCGCCATGTCCGGTTTTGATCCAACCCGGCTTGACCGAACCCAGTCCAAGCTTCATGTTTCTCTCTCTCTCATGACATCCTCACTTTCCTCGTCCAAAAATAATATTGAATACCCTATTCTACCTATTTTTAATATTTAATGGAAATTCTGTTATAAAATCCCTATAGGAATAACCTAACTTTCCTATAATTAATCCTAGCCCTCAATTTCACATGTTATCATCACCACCCTACAAACTTTCCCACACTCTCACAATTTTTCCCCAACAGCCGGCCCTAACTTCCATGTTACTTTTCTCTCTCCTCTTTCATTAAAACCATCATTTCTCTCTCTTCCTAAAGAAGAATTCCCACAACATCACCAACACCATTCAGCCACCTTAGCCGAACACCACTCTTTTCCTCCTCCATTTTTTCCCAAGCACACTTCACCTCAGCCTCTTCTTCCACCTGAGCTCCCCCTCTGGACGAGCTTCCTCTTCTCCTCTTCTTCATCAATATTTACCACCACCACCACCAAGTCCAACTCCATCCAACACCATTGATCGGCTACCACCACCTCATCCGCGCGCCACCACCTCGACCGTGCGGCGCCGCCGCATTCGCCGCGCCACCCCGCCGCCTCGCCGTACGTTGGCCGGGCGCCGCCGCACGCCTAGCAGGCTGGCAACCGCGGCCAGCACAGCAGCAGTAGCTGCAACTGCAGCTAACAGCCGCGCTCCCCTTGGCCGGCATCACAGGCGCCACCGTCGGCACAATGGCCGCCGTGGCCGGCATGGCCAACCTTTCTTTGGTCGGGCGCATCCCCGGGGCAGGCCCCACGGCCATCGTTCCTCTCCCCGACGTGTATCGGAGGCGATCCGTGCGTTTGGCACGAGTTTCCGTCGTGACGAGCCCGGAAACGAAGTTGAAACGCTGTTTCGTTGCAGCGACTTCGTGCACAATTTTCGAGAAATCCGACCGTTGGATCGGCGATTTCTTTGCTCCTTCACAATCTCGGTATATCCACCTTCACTCCTATCAATTTTCGTCCGTTGATTTTATCGTTTGATACATCAAAACTGGCCACCAAGTTGACCGTTTAAATTGTATAAATTTTGGACAGTTTCGCGGAGCCATATTCGTCAGCTTGTACGTCCTCCACCGCAGCTCCATTTGGCATGCTACCAGTTTCTGTGCGAAGCTGGTATAACCCTCTTACTACCCCTCCAGTTTTATTTCATTGTAAGCTTGTTGATTGGTTGAATTCGACGCCAAAGTTGGCCGTCCAAATTCGTAATTTCCAACTTGTAAAATTCTATTTTTGAACACGAGACTCCAGATTTCATTTCTGACACCTCCAGTAGACTCGTGGCGTCGTTCTGGCATGTTTTCACATAAAATTTGTTAGATTTGGAGGACGTGGACCCTGGCACGTTTTTTGGTGCAAAGTGGGTCCCACAGTCCGGGTCAACGGGACTTTTTGACGCCGGCTCATCGGAATCCAATTACGGATATACCGTTGAGTTTGTATCGTTATTCTGGACTCATTAACATATAATTTTCTAGGTTTTGGTGGACATTGGACCCGGCACGCATTTCGGTGCAAGTCGGATACCAATATCCGGGTTAATAGGTCATTTTGAGATCGGCTCATCGGAATCCAATTCCGGATATATCATTGAGTTCGTATCGTTGTTAGCACCCTGAATTTTGGGTTGATTTTTTTTCATTTTATTTTATTTCCTGATTGATTTGTTTTGATAAATAATTTATTTTGTTATTTTTCCTTAAGTGTACTTTCCCGTGCTATTGATATTTGGAGTATCAGGGATGTTCAACTCTGGAAATCTTCTTCATGAGTTTTGGAGTGGACACGATTACCTTCATGACGGTATATAGTGTCCCATCCAAACTTGTTCTCTTGTGCTCTTTCTGCTTCGCTGAACTTCGGGTCGGTTTAGACCATTTGATTGTTATTTATTTTCCCACTCTTTTTCTTGATCATTTTCAGCGCGTTACCATGACTTTAAATTGGGAGCGCAAGACCAGTCAGTTTCTTGAAACCAACTCCTCATTGATGATCTACTCGAGACGCTCGTCACCCATGACCTTCGTGTCCCACTAAGACACGTCATTTTGTGCTCCATTTGATTCGCACAACTTTCCTGACACGTGACCCGATTTTATTTCACTCCACGGCATCACATTCATTTTCCAACTTAATTTGTGGGTCCCCTGTCGACCAAAACCTGTCAGCCCCAACTATGGACATGGCCCACTTTGAGCCCACTATCCGTCCGCCACTTGTGTCCCATTTATTGGAATCTCCATGTGCTACTTATTTGCCCATGATCATCGATTCCTAATTTTAATTCGATTTTCGCACAATGTCCAGTTTTGATCCAATCCGGCTCCACCGAGTCCTGTCCAGCTCCATAATTTTCTCCATCATGACACCCTCATAATTCTTGCCCAAAAATATTAGTACTCATTTGCCTATTTTTCTATATTTAATAGAAATTTCTATTGATTTTAAATCTCCTTTGGAATGACCATTTTTCCAACCTATTGTTCCTAGCCATTGATTCACCTAATCAAATCTCATCCATTAAGTTCCCCCCATACACACTCTCACAGCCACAATTGGCAGCCGGCCCTAAAATATAGGATAACTTTTCTCTCTCTTATCCATCTCTTTCTCTCTCTCCTAACAACTAATTCCTACACCTATACAAACAATATAACAGCAACCACTCATATTTTCCTCCTCCAACCCGACAGCTCCATCCTCCTTCTCGACCCATGGCTGGCCCCGGCCACCCTCACTCCCTGGCCTCGCCGTGGTCGGCCATAGCCGAGACTTCCTTATCCTCTCCTCCTCCTCCTTTTTTCTCCTCTTCAACACAACCTCACCATCTCTACTCCACATCCATTCACAGCCCCCGACCACTCGACAAACCGAGCGCCACCACCTCCATCACCATTCCTCCTCCGCCAGTACTGCGTCGCCGTGCCGCCCCCACGTCGCCGCGCCGCCGTCGCGCTCGCCACAGCGCAGCAGCGGCATCGCGACGTCGCCGCCGGCCGGGAACGGCACAGCCGCGCGCGCACACGGCGCTGTCCGCCGCCGCCGGCCATCACGCCGCCGTGGGCCACCCTCCCCCAACGTCGGACGAACCCCGACGAGCTACCCCATGGCCGACGTCCCTCTCCCCGACGTGTATCGGAGGCGATTCGTGCGTTTTGCACGACGTTCCGTCGTGACGAGCTCGGAAACGATGCTGAAATCGCGCCCTGTCGTAGCAACTTCGTACACGTTTTTCCGGAGATCCGACCGTTGGATCGGTGATTTCTTTGCTCCGACGCAATCTCGGTATATCCACCTTCATTCCTGTCAATTTTCGTCCGTTAATTTTATCATTTGATACATGAAAACCGGCCACCAAGTTGACCGTTTAAATTGTATTAAATTTGGACAGTTTCGCGGGGCCAACTTCGTCAGCTTGTATCTCCTCCACCGTAGCTCCTTTTGGCATGATACCAGTTCCTGTGCGAAGCTGGTATAACCCTCTTACTTTCCCTCCAGTTTCGTTTCATTGTGAGCTTGTTTGATTGGTTGAATTCGACGCCAAAGTTGGTCGTCCGAATTCGTAATTTCCAACTTGTAAAATTCCATTTTTGAACACGGGACTCCAGATTTCATTTCTGACACCACCATTAGACTTGTGGTATCGTTCTGGCATGTTTTCATATAAAATTTGTTAGATTTGGAGAACGTGGGCCCTGGCACGTTTTTCGGTGCAAAGCGGTTCCACTTTCTGGGTCAACGGGACTTTTTGACGCCGGCTCAACGGAATCCAATTTCGGAGATACCGTTGAGTTCGTATCGTCATTCTGGACTCGTTGACATATAATTTGCTAGGTTTTGGTGGACGTTGGGTCCGGCACGCATTTCGGTGCAAGGCGGATACCAATATCCGGGTCAACGGGTCATTTTGAGATCGGCTCATCGGAATCCAATTTCGGATATACCGTTGAGTTCGTATCTCCATTCTAGACTCGTTGACAAGTAGTTTGCTGAGTTTTGAGAACTTTGGCTCCGGCACGCATTTCCGTGCAAACCGGAATTCCAAGTTCTGGTCAACGGGCCAAATTGAGATCGGGCCAACGGAATCCAATTCTGGAGATACCGTTGGGTTCGTATCGACATTCTGGTTTCGTGGACATATAATTTGTTATATTTTATTGACTTGTTTTCTTACACGTTTTTTGGTACAAAACGGCTCCGACACGGACACCGTTTTGACCCGAAATTATCGTTTTACCCTTATGTCCAAATTGGACCGTTGGGTAGGCTAGCCTAGCTAATTTGACCATTTTGGACACGTTGGCGATGTTTATTTCATCGTTCGGCAATGTTTGTTGATAATTTCTCTGATCTTAACCTTTTTATAATTAATTAATAATTAATTCATATAGTGTTCGTATTTCGGGATTAGTACAACGAAACTGAGATCAGCCAATTCCAGTGTTCTCACATCGCTGAAATTGACAAGTTGGACACGTGGATCACTATAATAAGATTATCAACCTTACCGATAATCTCCTTATCTCGATTTACGTGTCGTAAGTTTTGACGTACAAATAACGAAGTACACTTTATATTAGACTAGAATTGACCCTGTTTGACCAGAGTTGACCAGTTGACCCAAAGTCAACTATAAGTCAACACTTGACCTAGTTTGACTAGATTATTGACCGGAGTCGACCTAGAGTTGTTTTGACTTAGAAGAACCTAGAATAATGTAGATTGATTATAGAGATTCATTTATTACAACTTGAACACCTTGTAACCTGTGTTGCTTTAAATAGGACTCTGTGGCTTCAGTGGGACCCCCTTACTTATCAGCTGTTCAGGTTTTCGAGGCGAGTACATTCTCTGATCATTTCATATCCTGCTTAGAATTATATTCCTGCTTTAGATTACTGTACTTGATGCTGTCATGATATTATCACGGATTAGTACTATATGGATCTTCTCATGCGATGTTATCTCCCTCGGGAGCATCGAGTACATTGTGTCATGTGCGTTTCACTTTCATCGTGTACTTCTGTGCTTTTATTACATATGCACTCCTGTGAATCTTGTACTCTCATGTTCACGGAGCCCCCATGTATACTATCATGTGCACCCTATATGGGCCCCTATGTGATATCATGTGCAATAACATAACCTGTTTAGATCTTTGTGTATTGATTGGGGAAAACGGGGGAGTGCTAGTAGTCGTGTGAACAATTCTATTGTAGTGTAGATTCCTGTGCAACCTCGATATCCTGTGCAAATCTGTCCTGTTCACATGTGCTATCTCGTACTCTGACTCACTAGCCACTGTTAGTTCTCTATTTATAGTAGATATTTCTGTTACAGTTCTCTCTCTTGTTTACATACTGTATTTCTTCAGATCCTGTATTTTACTCTACTGCATGTTTATATTTTCTAACCTGCTATGAACTGTTGAGATGTATTGTGCTCGCTCCAGTCCTGATTGGACCTGTTGATAAATTTTACAGATAGCCTGGAGGTGCCTGCTAGCCTAGAGGAGACACATTAGAGGTTGTTTAGGTAGTTATTTCATTTTATCTGGAG
The DNA here is from genome assembly GCA_029216955.1 of Iris pallida. Taxonomy (NCBI): domain Eukaryota; kingdom Viridiplantae; phylum Streptophyta; class Magnoliopsida; order Asparagales; family Iridaceae; genus Iris; species Iris pallida. The sequence goes on from JANAVB010012598.1 coordinate 1,345,692, forward strand.
TTGTATTTACTTTGTGGATTACTGTATCTATACTTGAGTTTTGAGATGTATTTCTGGGTTTATGTATCTTAGACACTTAGACTTCTATCTCCTGTATCTCTTTTGGATTTCATATTTTATCTATCCTTATCATGCTCTACCTTAGATGTGATTGAGATTGTATCTGCTATGTCACCCCCATTCGGGGAGTATAAACTGTTTAGTCTTATACTGTTAGATGTATTGAGACCTAGGACAGCGTTCTACCGTCGATACTGCGGCGTAGGCTGGGCGTTGTTACGTTCTCGTGTCCTAACTCTAGGGCGCGGGTCGTGACACATTTTTAGTGGTGTTCCATGCAGGTCGAGACTAAAAGTGTAGTGGTATTCGAATTAGAGTACCACTACAGCCTGCAGTAGGATTAGGATATATTTTGAAGGTACTCAATCACAGTTAGGATCCCTTGAGAGATTCCTGGGACGACCCTTGAGAATCTTATTTAACTTCGATTTGAAAACTCTTTTTCCCTTGATTTGTTTTATCTTTATTTTCTGTTGTTGAATTTGATTTTAATGGATTATTGTTGAAATTGAGTTTGTATTTATTAATTTTGATGGAAGATTGTCGAATTTTGAATTTTGATGATAGTTGTTGCATTCGAGTTTGTATTTTGATGGATTGTGTTCACTTTTGAATTTTGATGTTCGTTAATAAATTTTGATTTGATTTTTGAGTATTCATTGTTGATTTAATTTGATTTTTGGCAAGATGAAATTATATGGGCTAGGTCATCTATGTTATGGAATCTAGTCTTCTATAGTTACATTAGCCAGCATGGTGAGGACATATAGTCTGACTTTGGATATATTTCTCGGGAGTGGGAATTTAAGGTTTTCGCAGCCAAGCATGCGGCACCGCAAAAATATTAAATACCATGATTCTAGAGATATGTGCATAAGTCAAGGGCTCTGTGATTATCGTAGCCTTGCTTACTAGTATGACGAGGATTTAGAGTACCATGATTTTGGATAGACGCATATGATTATCGGATTGCACCTTAAATAATTTTGAACATGTTTTCTCTACTTTTGTTTCAGTCATTCAAAAAAAAAATTTATTATTTGTTGTTTTGTCTAGTTTTCTATTATTTAACTCAGGAGTAAGTTTAGTTGGTTTTATAAACCTTGTGAAATTCCTTGCTAGGAGTTTTCATAATACAATGAATCGATGATTTTGCTAGATTTTATCTTGGATTTGATAATTTAGCGCTGGGTTTCAAAATGGTTCTTCCTTAATCAGATAAGCAAAACAGATTTTATCGTTAATTCCTTCTTGCTATTAATCTTGTATTAGATAATAATAAAACTGTCTTGATTTCGTCAATCGCCTGCTTGCAATCTTGGTAGGAATCTAAATGTTAGTCTTAACGTAGAATTAATTTTTATTGGGACATGAGAATATGTATATGAATATATATAGCAAACACTTTGCCTAACACGTATGCATGCTACACTTGATTTTTCCACATATCTAGATACATATTGATATGTTGTTGATGTCCAAATTTTCATAACCAATATTTCTGGTTCTCTGCTTTTCCATGTTTAAATTCGTAATTTAAATATAAATTTCATGTTATTAGTTTTGTCTACATAACTGCACATGTATGTTATACGTAGGGTTTCAATTCAAAAATTTTGGTTGAAAATTTGTGTTTAAATTTGTCAAATTTAAGACTGTGTACATATTAACCTTAATGCTGAGTTTCCAAATGTTTAGTTCAAATTGCTGTTTTGTTTCCTTAAATGGAACATTTGAGCTATATACCTTGTGGGAGGTAGGGATATAAATTTAGGTTTCATATTCTTACATGTTAGTTTGTGATAAACATTGAGTTGGTTTTTTTAATGTTCAAATTTCTCCAAAATCCTGAAAACTAGTTACATGTTAACATTTTCACATTTGATTTCTAATGTTTAGTTCAATTTCAGATTTAACATGTAATATTAAACTGTATGCGTAGGTAAATATATTGATAGTATGTTAGGGTTTCTTTTCTATCATGTTAGGATGTATTAGGACCATTGAGATTGGTTGTGATGTTTCAAACCCTAAAATCTGAGACCGCATTATGTTCATAATTTCCATGGTTTAAATGTTAGCTTGTTTTCAGATTTTATATGTAAATGTTGAACTAAAACTGGATTTGACCTTTCAATACTAAGCTATAACCCTGTACAGGGACACACACACACACCCTAACTTAGTATACACTGTCATGTAACCGAACATTTCCCCTCTATGTTATGATTATATATCTAGATAGATATATATAGAGCTTAGGCATACATGTTATAATGTATATAAATACGTAACTAAGTCTCTACCTTTTATATATATATATGGTTAGCCATGCATGTTATGAGTAAATAAGTTGCGTATTGTAGATTGTTTAACCAAAATGCCATGATTAGCGTAACTTGATAGCTGTTGTTTTGGACCCAAATCCTCCTATACTCTTCATGTATATTTCACATACACCAATGTCTACTATCTAACCATATGAACCTGTTCACATACCCCCAGACACATGATGTTAGTTTTCCCTCTCTAACGCTCTCTCTGTATATATATTGTGATTGGATTTCAATGCAAGTGACTTTCAATTCTTTAACTTGTGATCTTAATTTTCTTGGGATAGTACTTTTTTTCAGATGATTGGTAGTTACCTTCCTTTATTTTTTTTATTTTTATGAGTACCAGTTTTCATATGGGGTGGTAGACAACTTTATAGTTTTGATGGTTGTTGTTTCTGTATCTTTCTATTTTAGCACCCTGGATTGCTTGTGTGTTTGATACCCTATGACCGTTGGTTAGCATGACTAGTAAACCTAGATGAGACTTCACTGTCACCGTATGCCATGACCCTGGATATTGTCTTTTATTTGATGGTATGATTTGTTTAAGTTCTGGGACTTTGATTGTGGGGGTTTGACCTAGAGGGAGTAGGGACATTTTAATTTCGAGGACGAAATTTTTATAAGGTGGGTAGGATGTTAGCACCGTGAATTTCGGGTTGATTTTTTTCATTTTATTTTATTTCCTGATTGATTGGTTTTGATAAATAATTTATTTTGTTATTTTTCCTTAAGTGTACTTTCCCGTGCCATTGATATTTGGAGTATCAGGGATGTTCAACTCTGGAAATCTTCTTCACAAGTTTTGGAGTGGACACGATTACCTTCATGACGGTATATAGTGTCCCATCCAAACTTGTTCTCTTGTGCTCTTTCTGCTTCGCTGAACTTCGGGTCGGTTTAGACCATTTGATTGTTATTTATTTTCCCACTCTTTTCCTTGATCATTTTCAGCGCGTTACCATGACTTTAAATTGGGAGCGCAAGACTAGTCAGTTTCTTGAAACCAACTCCTCATTGATGATCTACTCGAGACGTTCGTCACCCATGACCTTCGTGTCCTACTCAGACACGTCAATATTTTGTGCTCCATTTGATTCGCACAACTTTTCCGACACGTGACCCGATTTTATTTCACTCCACGGCGTCACATTCATTTTCCAACTTAATTTGTGGATCCCCTGTCGACCAAAACCTGTCAGCCCCAACTATGGACATGGCCCACTTTGAGCCCACTATCCGTCCGCCACTTGTGTCCCATTTATTGGAATCCCCATGTGCTACTTATTTGCCCATGATCATCGATTCCTAATTTTAATTCGATTTTCGTACAATGTCCAATTTTGATCCAATCCGGCTCCACCGAGTCCTGTCCAGCTCCATGATTTTCTCCATCATGACACCCTCATAATTCTTGCCCAAAAATATTAGTACTCATTTGCCTATTTTTCTATATTTAATAGAAATTTCTATTGATTTTAAATCTCCTTTGGAATGACCATTTTTCCAACCTATTGTTCCTAGCCATTGATTCACCTAATCAAATCTCATCCATTAAGTTCCCCCCCCCCATACACACTCTCACAGCCACAATTCGCAGCCGGCCCTAAAATATAGGATAACTTTCCTCTCTCTTATCCATCTCTTTCTCTCTCTCCTAACAACTAATTCCTACACCTATACAAACAATACAACAGCAACCACTCATATTTTCCTCCTCCAACCCGACAGCTCCATCCTCCTCCTCGACCCATGGCTGGCCCCGGCCACCCTTACTCCCTGGCCTTGCCGTGGTCGGCCATAGCCGAGACCTCCTTCTCCTCTCCTCCTCCTCCTTCTTCCTCCTCTTCAACACAACCTCACCATCTCCACTCCACATCCATTCACAGCCCCCGACCACTCGACAAACCGAGCGCCACCACCTCCATCACCATTCCTCCTCCGCCAGCACTGCGTAGCCGTACCGCCCCCACGTCGCCGCGCCGCCGTCGTGCGTGCCACAGCGCAGCAGCGGCATCGCGACGTCGCCGTCGGCCGAGAACGGCACAGCCGCGCGCGCGCACGGCGCTGTCCGCCGCCGTTGGCCATCACGCCGCCGTGGGCCACCCTCCTCCAACGTCGGACGAACCCCGGCGAGCCACCCCATGGCCATCGTCCCTCTCCCCGACGTGTATCGGAGGCGATTCGTGCGTTTTGCACGACGTTCCGTCGTGACGAGCTCGGAAACGATACTGAAATTGTGCCCCGTCGCAGCGACTTCGCGCATGTTTTCCCGGAGATCCGACCGTTGGATCGGCGATTTCTTCGCTCCGATGCAATCTCGGTATATCCGTCTTCATCCCTGTCAATTTTCGTCCGTTAATTTTATCGTTTGATACATGAAAACCGGCCACCAAGTTGACCGTTTAAATTGTATTAAATTTGGACAGTTTCGCGGGGCCAACTTCGTCAGCTTGTATCTCCTCCACCGCAGCTCCTTTTGGCGTGCTACCAGTTCCTGTGCGAAGCTGGTATAACCCTCTTACTTTCTCTCCAGTTTCGTTTCATTGTGAGCTTGTTTGATTGGTTGAATTCGACGCCAAAGTTGGTCGTCCGAATTCGTAATTTTCAACTTATAAAATTCTATTTTTGAACACGGGACTCCATATTTCATTTCTGACACCACCATTAGACTTGTGGCATCGTTCTGGCATGTTTTCATATAAAATTTGTTAGATTTGGAGAACGTGGACCCTGGCACGTTTTTCGGTGCAAAGCGGGTCCCACTTTCTGGGTCAACGGGACTTTTTGACGCCGGCTCAACGGAATCCAATTCCGGAGATACCGTTGAGTTCGTATCGTCATTCTGGACTCGTTGACATATAATTTGCTAGGTTTTGGTGGACGTTGGGTCCGACACGCATTTTGGTGCAAGGCGGATACCAATATCCGGGTCAACGGGTCATTTTGAGATCGGCTCAGCGGAATCCAATTTCGGATATACCGTTGAGTTCGTATCTCCATTCTGGACTCGTTGACAGGTAGTTTGCTGAGTTTTAAGAACTTTGGCTCCGGCACGCATTTCCGTGCAAACCGGAATTCCAAGTTCTGGTCAACGGGCCAAATTGAGATCGGGCCAACGGAATCCAATTCTGGAGATACCGTTGGGTTCGTATCGACATTCTGGTTTTGTGGACATATAATTTGTTATATTTTATTGACTTGTTTTCTTGCACATTTTTCGGTGCAAAACGGCTCCGACACGGACACCGTTTTGACCCGAAATTACCTTTTTGTCCTTGTGTCCAAATTGGACCGTTGGGTAGGCTATCCTAGCTAATTTAACCATTTTGGACACGTTGGCGATGTTCATTTCATTGTCCGGCAATGTTTGTTGATAATTTCTCTGATCTTAACCTTTTTATAATTAATTAATAATTAATTCATATAGTGTTCGTATTTCGGGATTAGTACAACGAAACTGAGATCAGCCAATTCCAGTGATCTCACATCGCTGAAATTGACAAGTTGGACACGTGGATCACTATAATAAGATTATCAACCTTACCGATAATCTCTTTATCTCGATTTGTGTGTCGTAAGTTTCGACGTACAAATAACGAAGTACACTTTATATTATACTAGAATTGACCCTGTTTGACCAGAGTTGACCAGTTGACCCAAAGTCAACTATAAGTCAACACTTGACCTAGTTTGACTAGATTATTGACCGGAGTCGACCTAGAGTTGTTTTGACTTAGAAGAACCTAGAATAATGTAGATTGATTATAGAGATTCATTTATTACAACTTGAACACCTTGTAACCTGTGTTGCTTTAAATAGGACTCTGTGGCTTCAGTGGGACCCCCTTTACTTATCAGCTGTTCAGGTTATCGAGGCGAGTATATTCTCTGATCATTTCATATCCTGCTTAGAATTATATTCCTGCTTTAGATTACTGTACTTGATGCTGTCACGACATTATCACGGATTAGTACTATATGGATCTTCTCATGCGATGTTATCCCCCTCGGAAGCATCAGGTACATTGTGTCATGTGCGTTTCACTTTCATCGTGTACTCCTGTGCTTTCATTACATGTGCACTCCTGTGAATCTTGTACTCTCATGTTCACGGAGCCCCCATGTATACTATCATGTGCACCCTATATGGGCCCCCATGTGATATCCTGTGCAATAACATAACCTGTTTAGATCCTTGTGTATTGATTGGGGAAAACGGGTGAGTGCTAGTAGTCGTGTGAACAATTCCATTGTAGTGTAGATTCCTGTGCAACCTCGATATCCTGTGCAAATCTGTCCTGTTCACATGTGCTATCTCGTACTCTGACTCACTAGCCACTGTTAGTTCTCTATTTATAGTAGATATTTCTGTTACAGTTCTCTCTCTTGTTTACATACTGTATTTCTTCAGATCCTGTATTTTACTCTACTGCATGTTTATATTTTCTAACATGCTATGAACTGTTGATATGTATTGTGCTCGCTCCAGTCCTGGCTGGACCTGTTGATAAATTTTACAGATAGCCTGGAGGTGCCTGCTAGCCTAGAGGAGACACATTAGAGGTTGTTTAGGTAGTTATTTTATTTTGTCTGGAGTTGTATTTAGTTTGTGGATTACTGTATCTATACTTGAGTTTTGAGATGTATTTCTGGGTTTATATATCTTAGACACTTAGACTTCTATCTCCTGTATCTCTTTTGGATTTCATGTTTTATCTATCATTATCATGCTCTACCTTAGATGTGATTGAGATTGTATCTGCTATGTCACCCCCATTCGGGGAGTATAAACTGTTTAGTCTTATACTGTTAGATGCATTGAGACCTAGGACAGCGTTCTACCGCCGACACTGCGGCGTAGGCTGGGCGTTGTTACGTTCTCGTGCCCTAACTCTAGGGCGCGGGTCGTGACAATCGTCATTCTGGACTCGTTGACATGTAGTTTGCTGAGTTTTGAGAACATTGGCTCCGGCACGCATTTCCGTACAAACCGGAATTCTAATATTCTGGTCAACGGACCAAATTAAGATCGGGTCAACGGAATCCAATTCTAGATATACCGTTGGGTTCGTATCGTCATTCTGGACTCGTTGACATATAATTTTCTAGGTTTTGGTGGACATTGGACCCGGCACGTATTTCATTGCAAGTCGGATACCAATATCCGGGTCAACATGTCATTTTGAGATCGGTTCATCGGAATCCAATTCTGGATATACCGTTGAGTTCTTATCATCATTCTGGACTCGTTGACATGTAGTTTGCTGAGTTTTGAGAACATTGGCTCCAGCACGCATTTCCGTGCAAACCGAAATTCCAATGTTCTGGTCAACGGACCAAATTGAGATCGGGTCAACGGAATCCAATTCTGGATATACCGTTGGGTTCGTATCGTCATTCTGGTTTCGTGGACATATAATTTGTTATATTTTGTAGACTTATTTTCTTACACGTTTTTCGGTGCAAAACGGCTCCGACACGGTACCGTTTTGACCCGAAATTACCTTTTTATCCTTGTGTCCAAATTGGATCGATGGGTAGGCTATCCTAGCTAATTTGACCATTCTGGGCACGTTGGCAATGTTTATTTCATCATCCGACAATGTTGTAGATAGTTCCTCAATGTATCACATTTTATTAATAATTAATTCTTATAATATTCGTATTTCGGGATTAGTACAACGGAACTGAGTTCAGTCAATTCCAGTGATCTCACATCGCTGAAATTGGCAAGATGGACACGTGGATCACTATAATAAGATTATTAACTTTACCGTTAATCATCTTATCTCGATTTGCGTATCGTAAGTTTTGACGTACGAATAACGAAGTACACTTTATATCTTTAATAATTAGACTAGAATTGACCATGATTGACCAGAGTTGACTTGTTGACCATAGTCAACTATAAGTCAACACTTGACCTAGTTTGACTAGATTATTGACCGGAGTTGACCTAGAGTTGATTTGACTTAGAAAAACCTAGGATAATATAGATTGCTTGTAGAGATTTATTTATTACAACTTGAACACCTCGTAACCTGTGTTACTTTTAATAGGACTCTGTGGCTTCAGTTGGACCCCTATACCTATCAGCTGTTCAGGTTATCAGGCGAGTACATTCTCTGATCATTTTATATCCTGCTTAGAATTATTTTTCTGCTTTAAATTACTTTACTTGATACTGTCACGTTGGTCAAACAAATTAGTACTATATGGATCCCTTCTTGAGATGTTATCCCTTCAGGGAGCATCGGGTACTTCATGTTCTGTACGTTTCACTTACATGGCGTATCACTATGCTTCATTGGTTCATTGAATCACTTGTGACATATACCCTCATGATCACAGAGTCTTCCTTGAATCCTCCTATTTATTAGGATTCCTAGAATCCCTATTTATGGGACTATCATGTACCACCCTTCGAGTGCCGTTGCATGAATCATAACATAACCTGGCTGGATCCTTGTGTATTGATTGGAGGTCCGGAGGAGTAGAAGTGGACATGTGAATAATATCCAAGTAGTATCTCATCAGAATCAATCCGTAATGTCTCATCAAAATTATCCTATGCCATTTACATGTCTATATTGTACTCTGACTCACTAGCCACTGTTAGTTCTCTATTGTATAGTAGATATTTCTATTACAGTTCTCTCTCTGTTTACATATTGTATTTCCTTCAGTACCTGTATCTTACTTTACTGCATGATTATATTTTCTAACCTGCTATGAACTGTTGAGATATATTGTGTTCGCTCCTGTCCTGACTGGACCTGTTGATAAATTTTACAGATAGCTTGGAGGTTGCCTGCTAGCCTAGAGGAGACACATTAGAGGTTGTTAGATAGTTTTTTCAGCTGTCTTGAGTTGTATTTATGGATTACTGTATTTGAGCTTTGAGATGTATTTTTGGGTTTGTGTATCTTAGACACTTAGACTTCTATCTGTTGTATCTCTTTTGGATTTCATGTTTTATCTATCTTCCGTTATGCTCTACCTTAGATGTGATTGAGTTTACATTCTGCTATGTCACCCCCATTCGGGGAGTATAAACTGCTAAACCTTATACTGTTAGATGCATGAGACCTAGGACAGCGTTGTACCGCCGACACTGCGGCGTAGGCTGGACGTACCCACGTCTCGTGCCCTTACTCTAGGGTGCGGGTCGTGACATCCAAAAAATTCAAAATTTTCATTTCCATGTTTGGTTCACACAGAGGTAGAAACCTTATTTTTTATTTTTTTAGTTTTTCATAAATATCCTTTCATTTATTTTATGATGCTACTATTACCTAAATTTACATGTTTGGAATAGAAGTTGAAATTTTGAAAGTAAATGGAGAGTACTATCGTGCAAACAAAATACCCAAACAACATTCCTACGAAAGCAAAATTATTCTCAAAGGGGGGGTGCTTGGGAATAGTTTTTCCACATCAATAGGAATATGAAGCCCCTTATATTTACCCTAATTTCGAATCCTAGACATACCAAACATGGGTGAAGAATTCAAAATCCATTCCTAAGCCTCCAAAACTTGAAACAAACGCCCCTATATTCTTTTAAATAATAAAATGGTTGCAAATTTTAGTGCTTATGTTTTAAGTTGACTGACAATAATAATAATATTTATTATCTGGTTCTCTACATATACTACCTACACCAACTATAGGATGAACCTAACAGAGGTTCATTATTTTTATAGCAATTATTATTATCCGTAGTGCTCAGTGAAGTTCACATTTTTTAATCTCTCTCCTTTCTACATAAAATCATTACACCATTTGGAGCTAACATTCATTGACACTCCTTGTGAACTAGTCTTCTTGATTGACATTGTACTATTTGAAGGTTAAGTCATCTTGGATCTTCATATGAGACATGGAGTTGCAATTGCAAAGAAAAAACAATTTGAACTCTTATGTGTATGGTATGTCAATGAGGATAGTTCTAGGTTAATTGAGGGAGATGAGATTTAGCCCATAAGAGGGTCATTGACAATGGCATTCGAATCTTTGTGATTGGATTTCCGTGAATAAGGTTCAAGGGGTAGAAGCAAGCTAAACGGATGATTGCTTTGAGCCCGGACCTTGGAGTTACACTCCTATAGAAAATTGTACTACAATACAAATTCTTTTTTCATTTCCATATGACAATGCTCATACATGTGGTCAGTTATATGGAGTTAACTAAGAAATCTAAGGCAAGAATTTTGTGGAAATAATGAGGGTTTTAAATCCAAAAGATCAAAAACCAATAGTTAAAGGTACACAATGCAAGGGAAAAAACAAATCAATTTTAGAAGATGATGATTTGGATCGTATTTTTCAATTTTAGAATGGTGAAAAAGACACGAAAATATGTATCCTATACTTTCTTCTAATGTATCCTATAGTTTCTTCTAACGTATCATATACTTTATTCTTTAGCACGTGATCATCTAATGGTCATGGTGTCCACGATAGCATCGGAATCTTGTTTTAGTGCAGGTTCAAGAATGTCAAACAAAGAAGAGGAGCAGGATGTGTCAGATATTTTGGAAGTCTGCATCTGCGTTCACTATTGGGTTTGTGTAAAAAAATAAACAATGCTTAAGATTGAGTTTAAGAGATAAAACTGCCGATATCAATAAGCTGGACTTTTAATCTCTTACTTTGGACGAAGCTACTGAAGGAAGAGCTAAGCAATAAACATGGACGGAAGACAGATGACGACGTAAAACAAAAGAAAAGACTGTATATTTTATTACAAATTTTGTGGAAATAAAATCTCAATTTCTTTTTTTCCTTTGTTAGTTATAAAAAAATGTTATACTAGATTTTAATTATAACGACATTAATAAAATTGGTCCAATTTTTTTTCTTCTAAATAAAGGGAGTCAAATTTTTTTTTTAAAACGGCCGGGCCAGTAGCCCTGCCTGCCCCTTCTCCAACCGGCCCGCTTACTCTCTCAAGCTTATCCGGTCCGAACCCGATCAAACTCGGTCTAATCAGGCTGTAGGCCAGCCCGGCCCATTACACACCTGAGATGTACTTGAAGTATTGAGTTTCAGTGAAATATGTCGGTAGGACCAATTAAGAATATGTAGCAATTGTAAAATTATTTTCTCTCCGATCCTGGGCTCTACTTGCTATTATTAGTCAAGACGGCTGGCTCCTTTAGGTCCAACTAAAGAAACTAGTTACCAACGCATCTGTAGGTACATATACACCATATTGTCATATTCTTGTAGTCTCGTAAACAAAACATAACCATGGCAGAATGTAACAACCAAGAGGAAAAGTTGGACTTCAAGTAACATCTATGACACTATTGCAATCTTATAGAAACAAACATACACACACACAGACAAGAAACTGCCTATAATTTGTGTCCAACCCCACAATAATGAAAAGCTAAACCTAGTGATAGTGCACCCATGTCGTTTTGATTCCCTAACCTTGATGCCGGAGCTAAGACTTACGGTGCGGCGATGGCAAGACCCAAGCCAAATGGGGCACCGAGTTGCTAAGTAGCCTTCTATCTATTCTCTGGCATGCTACTCAGACCCCTTTTGGTTCACTGTAATGTAATCGTAATTCCAATGTAATCAAATAATTTTTTTATTTGATTACATTGCGATTACGATTACATTACAGTGTACCAAACGAGGCATCAGTCTCAGTCCCAAAATCACTTGTGGATCCTGTTAAATGCATCACCAACGAATCTGTTGTATTGGGGCAAACAGGACCCTGGGACCCCTGGGACCCCTGGGTCCAAAGCAGCAAGGCCCAAAAATGAGTAATATATAGTATATAATATTAGTATATTATAAAAAAGAAGAATAACTACTTCTCTTCCAAATGCTGAATTGATGGCCAATAGTAAATATTCTTGGAAATTCTTAGTTTTAATTAGTATATTATAATTGAATCACAAATTCCTAAAAGAAAATTTCAATCTTTTCTCCTTCACATTCCAAATTTTAAAATATACTTAGGAATTTGCAACTGAAAATTGAGGTTTTACAATGCATTTGAACGTCCCTCTTTTTCTATAAAGAATTTTAAAATCTATTTAAAATTTTGAAGTTGAAAATTGAGGTTTTACAATCATTGAATTTGCATAAACAGCAAGTTGAAAACAACTAACTACTCACTAAAATAACAATGCAATTTCTATTTGTTAGTATCAGGCCAGAACGAACAAACCTCGCTCTGATACCAATTATTGGACGCGTACGGAAGCGTTTGCCAACCCACCTGATCAAAACCAACTCCCATCTAACGAACACCAAGCACAGATAAAGACAAGTATATGGCGGTGACGTACGTCACCTGAACAAATCCCCACATTTAATAACTCAGATTAAATTACAAGATTGATAAAAGTTGAACCCTTTGCCTTAATAGGTTCAACTCCCTCATCACTCTCAAGAAGAAAAATAGAAGATTACAATTGAGATCACTCACCAACCCGTAGCAATCTTCCTAACCGAAGTTGACGACTCTTCGATTAGATCTTCTTCTTCCTTCTGTCTTGGATGGTGAAGTATTGTTGGGTTGTATCTCCTTTCCGGTTGAGTGCTCAAAAATGGGGGATGACAATGGAGTTGGTAATTTAGTCCCACATCGACTAGAAGGTGTGATCATGTGGTGTAGATAATTGGAATTGGTTCAGGCCTTACATGAGAATTCTCTTTTAAGGCATATGGGTCCAATTCAATATCGCACCTCATGGGCCAACTCCAGTTCGGGTCACACCACATTTCCAACAAATGGTATCAGAGCGAGGTTCGTTCGTTCTGATCTGATACCAGCAATTGGTATCAGAGCTTTGGAGGTTCTGGTAACATGTCTACGTAGCAGATGAACACTCGTATGATCACCCTCACAGGAGAAAACTAGGCGATTTGGAAGCCAAGGATGGGGGATCTACTCTAGTACAAGGATTTGTATGGTCCGTTGGAGGACGACAGCGCAAAGCCATCAGACAAAGCTGTTGAAGACTAGAAATAACTGGATCGGAAGGACGTTGGATTCATCCACTAATGGCTGGACGATTCGGTATTTTACCACGTATCCATGGAGAGTTCGACAAAAATATTGTAGGAGAAGCTGCATTCATTGTACGAAAGGAAGACGGATAGCAACAAGGAGTTTCTTATTTGCCAACTCGTCAACTTGAAGTACGGAGGGCGCCTCAGTAGCACAACATTTGAACGAGGTTCAGGGTATGATCAATCAACTATCTACGATGAAGATGATAATTGATAATGAGCTTCAGGCCCTATTTCTCTTAAGTTCTCTGCTAGAAAGATGGAAGACGTTGGTGGTGTCGGTGAGCAACTTCACGTCTGATGGAGTTGTCACGATGGAGGCAGTCAAAAGTAGTTTGTTGAATGAGGAGGTCCGGCGCAAGCAAGTGAAATCATCGCAGGAGTCCGCTCTGGTGGCTTCCTACGGAAAGGGAAAACCCAAGTCACATACGAGGACATGACGGAGCTCTCGGGATCTTGCGATTGTGGATCGCAAGGAGGGCTGCTATAACTGTCGTGAAAGGGGTCATATCAAGAGGAACTGCATGAAGCTCAAAGCTGAAAAGGCCAAAGGCAAGGATGATCAGGAGGATCTCACGACGTTTAGAGATATCATTATCGCAGCGACCGACACAGAGAAACCTTGTGGCATGTGTCATGATGGCGATTGGGTCATGGATACGGGGGTGTTGTACCCTGCCATTCCACATAGGAGGATCTTCACGTCATACCGCGGTGGCAGGTTTGGACATATGAAGATGGGCGACAAAGGAACGACTGTAGTTGTAGGCATCGGTAATGTGCACTTGACGATAGAGTTTGGTGAGAAGCTCGTCCTCAGGGGTGTGTGACATGTACCGAGTTTGCGCTGTAACTTGATTTCGTTAGGGAGGCTGGCAGATGATGGTTCTCATAATCTATTTGAGAGCAAAGATTAGATGCTTGTGAAGGGTTCTAAATAGCTAGTAACACTCCTAAATTTTTGGAATTATTTTTTTATAATTTATTTGATTTAAATAGGATTTTGTGGAATTTATGAATATTTTTGATTAAATAGTTATTATTATAGATGACCTTAGCCATGGTTAAGATTTGGAGTACAAGACGACTAAGAATTGTGACACGGATAGTGTACTTGTGTGCTTTAACTAGTATCCTAGCCATGTTAGGAATGTCATGGTCATATTGTAGTCTCTTACATGTTAACAATTTAAATTATGGCACAAGTCATACTTTTATTTAATTAATTAGTTAATAAAGCCTTTATGGCTTTTTAGGAGATCCGGTCGCACCAAACCTTCCCAAACCTCTTCCAAGCCAAACCCAAACCTATGTAGACATTTTGGCATTAATATATATTAATAAATATATATATTATATTTAATTCAGATTTAATTGTATTTATATAAGATAGATTTAATTAGTCTATATTAGGAAAGACCTTTTTAATCCTCAATCAAATCAATTAGCCAACTCACCAATAACCCAAACAAATCAAAGGGGGCCACACTTGGTTGATCAAAATAGCCCTCCCCTATCTATATTCAGCCAATATCCCATTAGGAATAGGTTTCCTATTATACTACATGTATGCAACCCAAAAAAAAAACCCATATATATACCTACTTTTAGCCAAACCCAAACCCTAACTTAATTCTCCCTTCCTCTTCCTCTCTATAGCCGACCAACCCCTCTCCCTCTCCAAATTTTGGCAGAACCTCCTCCATCCAAACCTATCATCTTCATCCCCTCCATCATACAATTCTTTCTCCTCCATAAAAACTCATTCTTTCATCTTTCTTCCATCCAAACTCCACCAAACAAACCCTAAAAACTCCATCTTCTCCATCCAACAATCTAGAGCCATTGCCAACTCCTCTAAACTCATCAAAAGAGGATTAGCAAGCCAGGATAGCAATAAAGGTGAGAGCTTTGGCAAAGAGAAGTCTCCACAACCCAACTAGCAAGGACTTTTGGTAAGAAACCCTAATTTTTCCATCTCAAATCTAAGCTATAATTCTATAGAAATTCTATTATTAAATCTATAAAAATATTATTTTGGTACCTTTTGTTATGTATTTTCACCCATAAAAGTTTCATGATTTATAGTCGTAATATTCATGCTTCGGTAGGATCAAATTTAACCCTCATTGTGAAGGAACTATAAGTTATTGGTGGTTATTTTCGAAACTAAATTTTATGTGTTTTCATATATAGAAATTAGGATTTTTTATGTATTTTTTCATGAACTTAGCAACTCAAATCTGATCGAAAAAATTATAGGTCAAAACTAGATTTTTCAGGTAATCTGCCGACTTAGAATGTTCCAAATTAGTAGCATAACTTAACTCTTGTATTCATGTCTTAATTTTGAGATATAATGTACTTTAAATTCTGTATAAAATATATTTTGGGTATTTTAGCTATTTTGAGTAATTGGCCATGTTCAGGACGAGTTTCGGGTAGACTAGCTGACGTAGTAGTCAACTAGTCACATAATTCTTTATAAATCGTAATTCTAGAATTTTAGATTTAATACTGTAGAAAATAGTTTTAAATATTATTTTTAGGAATTTTCTATGATTTTTAAGTGTGTTATTGACGTGGGGTCATAACCGATTAATTGGAAGGTCGAAAATCATAAAACTGTGTTCCGATGTCTCGTTGGACACGTATGTATGTTATACAATTTAAGTAGTCCTACGAGATATTTGAATATCGTTAAAGTAGTCTAAAACACTAATTTAATTAATTAATTTTTGTTATAAGTTTCATAAGTAGTTAAATAAATTATTTAGGAGCATTGGATTCCAGAGGCGTGGACATGGGAGCGAGACTTCATCTTCACATCACGAAACCAGGCAAGTACACCTTGCCAAACTTTACAGTACTTACATGCTTTTCTATGCTGCTATTCTTTTATATCTCACTTGGTACATATTTCTCTCCTGATTCATGTCATGGTTATTTCAAGTTTTACGTGCACGTAGATTGTTACTCTCTTTTTCTATATTGCTTGTTCTATTTTCCTAATCTTGTTCATGTCTAGTGATACTATTGTTATGCCTATACCATGATCCCCTGACCTGTTTGACTTGGACTTGACCTTATCTTGATCCGATTACCGTACTGGATTGACTTAACCTGGTTGTGATTGTTTTCACTTGACCCTGACTTGTTATTAGACGCGACTATACCTGACCACCTCGTTCGTGAGCTCCCATCGAGTGCGAATGAGCCTTACTATAGTTAGGGATTCTCCATCGGCTACTAATTATAGGACTGTACGCTCCCATCGGGCTGCGGTTACCCCGACTTACTTTTAGTCACGCTTGATAGCACTATCCTTGACGGTATGCCATTTATACTTATTCTTTAGTCTCATATTGTTTCCTTGTACCATTTTTCTATTTTTCTTACATGTTATTTATTGTATAGTAGGCATGTATATTATCTGTCTTGCTAGTCCCCTGAGGACCTGGTGATTTCTCCAGCCTTAGTTAGAGACGAGGAGTACCCGGAGGTTTATGGCTCTGGCGTCGAGACTGGTGACATACCTTCGTAGGAGGACGAAATAGTGGCCGAGGACTTCTCTTGAGACATGTCTCTTTATTTTAGACTTGATACATTATTTTCTTTCTTTTCATAAGTGGACATGTAGTTGATTATTTGTTTCTTATTAATGTGGTTCCGGGATGTCTTATCCACACAGTTATTATTTCTATTTTATGATGGACAGATTTTTATCATTATTATTATTTTATTGGACTTGATATCTTGTGTCTTATTTATGTGTGGATGAGATTAGCTGTGACCTATGACTTGTATTGTATTGCTGGATTGTTATCATGATTTATAGCTTAAGCATTTAGCTAATGGATTTACTTTGAGATTTGGCCCACTGGTGAAATGCTACTGGCATGTACCGTATCCTGGTCCTATACGTATTTTGGGACTGGGGCATTACATGTTTTTGTGATGGTCCATGCAGGTCTACGTTAATCACTTCAGTTACGTTACTGTACCGACGTGAGCCTGCGAATAGGATAGAAAGGACACATAGGAACTCATCCACATACTTGACCTCCTTTTTTTATTCCATTTTCGAACTCTCTTTTGATTGCCATAAATTGCATCTTGCTTGATTCCTTTCCTACCGTGAATCTTATTTCTCGTACGATAGAATTTAGCAAGATGACTCATCCTAGGTATATATGCTCTATTAATTCAGTTACACTATTAGTTAAACTCTTAAAAGTTGGGTAGAAAGCCTCACCAAGTAGCTTCCAATGTCCTTATGACCCAATTAATGAAGTATAGTTGAATGACACTAAATATAAGATAGTGTAGAAGGATAGGCTTACCTAGACTCTAGAGTCATAGAGGCCCATACCCCAATTGGACGATCAAACCCTTAGACAAAATGATGGTAGGGAAACTGTAGAAACACAAACACCAGACGAGTCTTAGACCTTGATGAACTTGAACTACTTGTGCTTTCTTTCAAATCATATTCTCGCGTACTTATATTATTTAACTATCTTGACTGATGCTGTTATTATAGCCTATTTTTTGTAAGCTTATTCTTTATCGAGCTTGTTCAGGACATATGTTTTATTGAGGACGCCCACTAACATATTGTCTATTTAGAATCAGTGTATTATGGTCTGATCAACCTAGTGCACTTGGTTCGCTCTTCTTATGGTTATTCTACGTGGATTGAGATATAGTTAACAAATACTTGCCCTCTAGGATTTCATCCACAACTGCCTTAATAACTCTCTTTTTTTCGAACTATTCAATCACCTTTGAAACCCCGCAATTGTATTCGACCCTTGAACTCTCTATTATTTTATGTCTTCACCTATTCCTAGAAGACAAACCCTTGTGTTTGAGGGAGGGTATCCGCGTGGACCGCTTTCCGACCAGGCGATGCAGTTTTTGCAAGCTAGACAGCAGGCAGGAGCCCAACAACCAAGACAGGCCTTTGCCATGAGGATTGAAGACGAAACAACGACACAAGAGGCAACGGAAGGTAATAACTTGATTTTGTGTTAATAATAGAAGTAGATTATTAGTTTACGCTAGTTTGGTGCATGTTTGCAAAGGAATAACCATAGAGACAAAGCACATTTTAGAGACATCTTAGAACCATAGACATGTTTTCCTTTACCTTAGTGAGTTATTTTAATTTCGAGGATGAAATTCTTTTAAGGAGGGTAGAATGTAACACCCCTAAATTTTTGGAATTATTTTTTTATTATTTATTTGATTTAAATAGGATTTTATGGAATTTATGAATATTTTTGATTAAATAGTTATTATTATAGATGACCTTAGCCATGGTTAAGATTTGGAGTACAAGACGACCAAGAATTGTGACACGGATAGTGTACTTGTGTGCTTTAACTAGTATCCTAGCAATGTTAGAAATGTCATGGTCATATTGTAGTCTCTTGCATGTTAACAATTCAAATTATGGCATAAGACATACTTTTATTTAATTAATTAGTTAATAAAGCCTTTATGACTTTTTAGGAGACCCGGTCGCACCAAACCTTCCCAAACCTCTTCCAAACCAAACCCAAACCTATGTAGACATTTTGGAATTAATATATATTAATAAATATATATTTTATATTTAATTTAGATTTAATTATATTTATATAAGATAGATTTAATTAGTCTATATTAGGAAAGACCTTTTTAATCCTCAATCAAATCAATTAGCCAACTCACCAACAGCCCAAACAAATCAAAGGGGGCCCCTCTTGGCTGACCAAAATAGCCCTCCCCCATGTATATTCAGCCAACACCCCATTAGGAATAGGTTTTCTATTATACTACATGCATGCAACCCAAAAAATGCCCATATATATACCTACTTTTAGCCAAACCCAAACCCTAACTTAATTCTCCCTTCCTCTTCCTCTCCATAGCCGACCAACACCCTCTCCCTCTCCAAATTTTGGCAGCACCTCCTCCATCCAAACCCATCATCTTCATCCCCTCCATCATATAATTCTTTCTCCTCCATAAAAACTCCTTCTTTCATCTTTCTTCCATCCAAACTCCACCAAACAAATCCTAAAAACTCCATCTTCTCCATCCAACTATCTAGAGCCATTGCCAACTCCTCCAAACTCATCAAGAAAGGATTAGCAAGGAAGGATAGCAATAAAGGTGGGAGCTTTGGCAAGAAGAAGCCTCCACAACCCAACTAGCAAGGACTTTTGGTAAGAAATCCTAATTTTTCCATCTTAAACCTATGCTATAATTCTGTAGAAATTCTATTATTAAATCTGTAAAAATAGTATTTTGGTACCTTTTGTTATGTATTTTCACCCAAAAAAGTTCTATGATTTATAGTCGTACTATTCATGCTTCGGTAGGATCAACTTTAACCTCGTTGTGAAAGAACTATAAGTTATTGGTGGTTATTTTCAAAACTGAATTTTATGTGTGTTTATATATAGAAATTAGGATTTTTAAGTATTTTTTCACAAATTTAGAAACTCAAATCTGATCGAAAACATTATAGGTCAAAACTATCTTTTTAGGGTAATCTGCCGACTTAGAATGTTCCAAATTAGTAGCATAACTTAACTCTTATATTCATATCTTAATTCTGAGATATAATGTACTTTAAATTCTGTATAAAATATAATTTAGGTATTTTAGCTATTTTGAGTAATTGGCCATATTAAGGACGAGTTTCAGGTAGACTAGCTGACGTAGTAGTCAACTAGTCACATAATTCTTTATAAATCGTAATTCTAGAATTTCAGAGTCAATACTATAGAAAATAGTTTTAAATATTATTTTAGGAATTTTTTATGATTTTTAAGTGTGTTATTGATGTGGGGTCATAACCGATTAATTGGAAGGTCAAAAATCCTAAAACTGTGTTTCGAGGTCTCGTTGGACACGTATACATGTTATACAATTTAAGTAGTCCTACAAGATATTTAAATATAGTTAAAGTAGTTTAAAACACTAATTTAATTAATTAAGTTTTGTTATAAGTTTCATAAGTAGTTAAATAAATTATTTAGGAGCATTGGATTCAGGAGGCATGGACACGGGAGCGAGACTTCATCTTCACATCACGGAACCAGGAAAGTACACATTGTCAAACTTTACAGTACTTACATGCTTTTCTATGCTGCTATTCTTTTATGTCTCACTTGGTACATATTTCTCTCCTGATCCATGTCATGGTTATTTCTAGTTTTACGTGTACGTAGATTGTTACTCTCTTTTTCCATATTTTTTGTTCTATTTTTTTAATCTTGTTCATGTCTAGTGATACTATTGCTATGCCTATACCATGATCCCCTGACCTATTTGACTTGGACTTGACCTTATCTTGATTCGATTACCGTACTGGATTGACTTAACCTGGTCGTGATTGTTTTCACTTGACCCTGACTTGTTATTAGACGCGACTATACCTGACCACCTCGTTCGTGAGCTCCCATCGAGTGCGAATGAGCCTTACTATAGTTAGGGATTCTCCATCGGCTACTAATTATAGGACTGTGAGCTCCCATCGGGCTGCGGTTACCCCGACTTACTATTAGTCACGCTTGATAGCACTATCCTTGACGGCATGCCATTTACACTTATTCCTTAATCTCATATTGTTTCCTTGTACCATTTTTCTATTTTTCTCGCATGTTATTTATTGTACAGTAGGCTTGTATATTATGTGTCTTGCTAGTCCCTGAGGACCTGGTGATCTCTCTAGGCTTAGTTAGAGACGAGGAGTACCCGGAGGTTTATGGCTCTGGCGTCGAGACTGGTGACGTACCTTCGCAGGAGGACGAAATAGTGGCCGAGGACTTCTCTTGAGACATATCTCTTTATTTTAGACTTGATACATTATTTTCTTTCTTTTCATCAGTGGACATGTAGTTGATTATTCGTTTCTTATTACTGTGGTTCCGGGATGTCTTATCCACACAGTTATTATTTCTATTTCATGTTGGACAGATCTTTATTATTATTATTATTATTATTTTATTGGATTGATATCTCGTGTCTTATTTATGAGTGGATGAGATTAGCTGTGACCTATGACTTGTATTATATTACTGGGTTGTTATCATAATTTACAGCTTAAGCATTTCGCTAATGGGCTTACTTTGAGATTTGGCCCACTGGTGAAGTGTTGCTGGCATGTACCGTATCCTGGTCCTATACGTATTTTGGGACTGGGGCGTTATACTAGCTCGGGGAGATTTGTGTTGTGGTATGTACAGGTTCAAGTCACTGAGCTGTACAGACAGACCACAGACACCGGAAGGAGGCTCGAGGGGTGTACGACAGGAGGTGGATCGTCGAGAACTTGCTGAGGCAGGGCTTATAGATGCTTTAAGGAATACAGAGGATTTGGTTCATCGAGACAAAGCGATTGTCGGTCCCATGACAGCTGGTCGGTCTCCAAGTGGGGGTTACTCTACGGATTCAGTTTTGGCGACAGGTGGTTTACCAAAGCTTCACGGAGCGACATCAGTTTTGTTGACCCATTAGTCATGGTCAAACCTAATTTTGACAATTGATCTAACCCTGTCTCGATATAAGGACGACTTGGACGATCTGCTCAAACTGCTACTGCTACCGTTCAAGACTTGAAGTTATTTTGCCATTGAGTCTGTATTGTCATTATCAATGTATTTTACATAATTTATTGAGTCTAGAAATACAGTATATACCGAGTCGTACTGGCAAATAGGCTACCTATAAATGTTTTCAAAATACCCTTTCATTCTGAAAATAAGTCCCATTTATAAAAGCCCAAACTACTTCATAACTGCTTGAATTCTCAAAAAGCCCAAAATCCGATTTGTAAAACCCTAACCAAACCAATTCTGGACCAACATAATTCAGACCGAGTTCGGCCCAAATTCGGTCCGAGTTCGGTTAGTGGAACGTTGGCTTTCAAACCCAGTCTTTCCGTAGTTATAGATTGTAGCTCCCCTTCCCGAAAATTTTGAAAATATTTTTATTATTTTATTTATTTGATTTAAATGGTGGTTTTTAAATCTTTATAAATAATTATTTAGTTAATTATTACGGTGGATGATTTTAGCCATGATGGAGTTTTGAAGTACAAGACGACTAGGAATCAAGGCACGGATAGTGCAGTGACGTGCCTTGACTAGTGTATTAGTCATGCCAAGGAAGACCGAGCCATAGTGATGTCCTAACTAAGAAAACCAGGCCAAGTTACGACTTAACCCTACCGAAGATTTTATTTATTATTTAATTATATTATTGATTTTTCGGGAACCCGGTTGTACCGAACCTGTCCAGATTGGACCCAAGTCAAACCCAAGCCCATGTAGTCATATAGTGGGACCAAATACGACCTTGTAGACATGTTTGGTAAATACAAATATTTTGTGTATATAGTTAGGAATTGGCGATTTATATCTATTAAATTATTTATTATAATGATATGTGTGTGTATATATATTTCTATAAATAAGACACTATATTATGAATATATATTATTGGGATATATTTTGGTTGTCGTAAATATTTATTGTTGT
Source organism: Iris pallida (assembly GCA_029216955.1). Taxonomy (NCBI): domain Eukaryota; kingdom Viridiplantae; phylum Streptophyta; class Magnoliopsida; order Asparagales; family Iridaceae; genus Iris; species Iris pallida. The sequence continues at coordinate 1,368,670 of JANAVB010012598.1, forward strand.
AATGGTAGGTATGCATGGAAGTTATGTATAAATAAATAGATATTACATATGTGTGTATGCGTATGTATATATAAATATATATTATACGTGTATATGTGTATATATATATAAATATATTATACGTGTGTGTATGGATATACATATATATAAATAGATATTATATACGTGTATAAGTGTTTGTATATATAAATATATACATAAATATGTGTGTATATGAATATGAATATATTGGAATATAAATATATTGTACGTATACGAATATAAATATATATGAATATATATTATGATCGTGTAGGAATAAGTAAATAAATAAATATAAATGTATGTGTATATATATATATAAATATATATATGCATACGTGTGCAGGCATAGAAGTATATACATAAATATGTGTGTATGTGTAGATATAAATATAAATTAATATATATACATATAAGAGAAAATATATATAACACCATATATATTGGTTGATAGAGTATAAGCAATAGCAACCGAGCCCATTTCTCAGCCCAACAATATTTTTCCCAAAGCCTTTCCAATATTTCCCCCGCACAGGACCCAGCTGAACTCCCCAACTGCGCGAAGCAAGCAGCCCAAGTCCTCATCATGTTTTGTAAACAGAGTTTATATAGAAATTATCGAGACCGAGAGGGGGAGAGGTGTGTTTCCCAGAAACCCTAGCCACGCCCACCGTCCTAGTACCTGGGCGAACCTTCCTGGCCATCTGCGCATATTCCCCAATCCTGAGCACCACCGCAGCACCTCCCAGGCCGTCGTGGATCGCCTGCAAATCGCCGCGAACAGGGGAAGCTCTGTTCTGACATGCAGCAAGGTGCCTCCCTTTGCAAACCCCTTTCTTCTTGTAGGCGCGATCAATTCTAATGCTATAAAATCCTTTACGAAGCCAACCTAACCCCCTCCGACATCAATCAAATAGTTTCTATTTATTCGTGCTAAATCGCGAGAAAACAACCTACGAAAATCGTGAAAAACCACGATTTCTAACAGTATTAATTAGATGGATGGGCACTATTTGGAAGGCGAATCGCTATCAACCCCGAACGAATTATCGAAATCCATCTAAACAATATTGTAGACAACCTATCAGAGTTTGAAAACCTTCTTGTAGTTTATGTTTTCATTAAATATAGTTTAAGTTATTTGTATTTGAAAATCGGAAAAATCTATGGTACACAGTTTTTGAAAACCTAGAAAACTCATCCACACGACGTGCGTCCCGCCAATCCGGGCAACGTGGTCACGGACCGAGAGCATCAAAAGCTGTGTAACAGCTTCGTGGTCGTGTGGGCTTTGACGGAATTCAAATTGGTCGCGTGTGCGCGACGAATTTGATGCGTATCCGTCGAAATTCACCGTATCGGCTTATGTGCAAATTTCTTAATTACTTTGTGCACGCTCGTCAGATCGAGACGAAACTTGCGCTAATAGGACCGTATCATTTTTTTGGTCCTGTATGCCAAGTTTGGTCTAATTCTGAGACAGTTGTTAAAATCACCGTTTTGCGGGCCCCACGGTCCTACTCAATGGGCGATTTTGTGCACGGCCCGCCGGAATCCAACTCTGGACATACAGTTGGGTTTGTATCAGAAAACCAGATCCGTAAACATATAGTTTGACGACTTTAGAGACCATTGACTCTAGCACACTTTTCGGTGCAAAGCGGGTCCAACGGCGGACTCCGATTTTGTCCGAAATTACCGTTTTGTCCCTGTGTCCAGAATTGGACTTAAGGACAGGCAATCCTAGCTAATTTGACTATTTTAAGAATGTTGGTAATGTTTATTTCAGCATCTGGAGACTTTTGTATGTGTTGACTAATTATGGCTCATTGAGTGGTATATTATTATTGGTTTCACCAGCTAAGGACCTCAGGCAGGTGCACTTTCTGATTGCTTTCGATTCATAGTAGTCTTTTTATTTCATGTCTATACATATATCTTGCTGCTTGTTGACACGCTCGTCACACGGAGTAGTCGGGAGGGGAAATATCTTAGTAAACATGTGAACTACCCAGAACTATCCCATGAGTCTATTCTTGAATAATAGCACCTGTACACGATACGTGTAGGTACCGGATTTACCCCCTAGCCGTTCACATGTTGAAACAGATATTTCACACCACCTAGGTAGATGTCTTTTATTTTTCCTTTACTTCTCTATCGTGCTATGTCATCAGTTATCTTCTAGTTTTCACATCTCATATGTTATTTTCATGTCTTGTTAATTCTATTGTGTTTTCGTATTATCGTCGATTTGTGTACTTGTTCCATTCCTGACTGGAAACCAACATTTTTTAGGTTTAGCCGCGATCACTCTTAGCATTGGGAAGGCTTGGGTATGCTGAAGTCAACCTAGAAATAGATAGCAGTTGTACTCAATTTCATTAATTGTAAAATCTTGTATTTTCTTTAATTATAAATATTGTAAATGTTATAACAATTTAGAAATGTGAATGAGCAGCAAATGTTGTATTTGAGCATTTATTTCTTGCGGGATTGACAGCGTTCTACCGCCGACTCTGCGGCATAGGCTGGCTTGGACACGTCTCGTATCCGAAAAAGTGGGTGCGGGTCGTGACAAGTTTTTGTGGGGGGCCATGCAGGTCAGTATTCGCAAAATATTACGAACTCGTGATGGTACATTAGTCGTACCATTGCGAGCCTGCGGCTAGAAAATGCTCATTCATAATTAGGGTTAAACTAATTTAAGAGAATGACTAGGACTAGGAGTCCCTTGTTCAAATTGACCGTTGGGTAGTTAAGGTTGTTAGATAGGCCATGCTATTTAGAATGCTTGCCAGGTCTCTATAAGATACACTGATACTTTTGATATGACATTATGATCCAATGTGGATCCACTATTCACTGGTAAGTTAGGCTTACCTATAATTAAGGCTTTAATCATGATAAACTGTTCGATTTATCTTTTGCTCTATTTAGATATAAACATCATATCATAAATTAGAACTGTCTATTTAAATTCTATTTTGTTGTAAGGAATTTATTCTTAATTCATGATTCTGTTATTCGTATGCGAATCTCGAGGTAGATTGACTTGAGATTTTCCATCAACCATTGAAAAGCACATGAAATAGATACTAGAATGTTTGTATTACTTTCGTCTTTAGTTATTTCCTCCATGTTAACTTTTTTATTTTAAGTGTTGTGACTGATAGGACAAATACCTACGCCTTATTTTTGTCAACCTGTTTGAATCTCTGGAAGCCCTTGAATTTTACGGATATAGTTAAAGGAATGGTTAGACAGCAGCACACTGTCGTCAATTATCTGAGATTGGAGATATGGGTTCACTGCAGCCAGCAGCGCACTGGCGAGGCACAACCCATAGAAATAAAACTATTTTGAGGATCATAGGTTATAGAACATTGCTAAAACTATGTCGTAGTTGACCTATTAGATCTTAGATACCCTTGTGTCAATATAAGGTGGAGTACCTGATAGCTTATCACACCTGAATCACAGAACAAAGGGTTTGTCACAGCCAGAGTATACAGGCGAGGCATAATTCCCAGTGAAATGATTTCAGACGTGATTATAAGTTTAGGATGCTATAGAGGACAGGGACTGTCCTGTATGACCCTAAGATCCAAAACCAATACTAGTGTAAGTTCTGTAAGTTGAGTAGCATGTCTCCTAACCTAGCATTTCGTGGTCCTTGTGACCCATTGACGAGGTAATTGACCGGCACTAAAAGGTTTACTTAGAAAATAGAACTCAGAAGTCCATAACCCATTAGTCGACCAAGGCCTTAGAGATAGGAAAATAATAGGTTGACTGTATAGGCAAGAACACCAGGTAAGGATTTGATTTTCTCAAAACTCAAACTACTTGCATCTCTTTTCAAAAATCTCGCGTACTTGTATTCTGATTATCTTGACCAGCGCTGCTATTACAGTCTAGTTTTTGCAAGCTTACTCTTTTATCGAGCTTGATTCAAGACATATGCTTATTGGGGACGCCCGCTAACATATTATCTAATCAGAATTATTGTATTACGGTCTGATCAACCATGATGCAATTGGTTCACTTTTTATCTAATTACCCTACGCGGATTGAGATGTAGATGCCTCTAGGATCTCATCCGCGACTGCTTTAATAATTCCTCTTAAATTATACATTCGCCTTTGAATCACGTAATTGTATTCAGTGACATCTCTCTTGAACTCTTTATTGTTTTGTCTTTCACCGATTAGAAAGACGAAAGCTCGTAATTGGTAGATAGATACATAGTATCCCCATGGCTAAGATAGTTGTATACGCAAGTGTAGCTACCATCGGTCAGCCCTGTGACTGGAACCTTGCCTTGAGTTACTCGTCCTCCCTTCGACACTAAACCTGCTATCTTAATCTTTTAGTCATTTGAGTCTGAGAATGACTAGGATCTTTCTCTTGATCAAATGCCAACCTAGGAGACTACCTATCCTCCAAAGACCAAATATTGTGAGCCTCTAATCATGTGTTTGAAGTTTGGTTTAACTAGAACCCTTGTGACAATAGTCTGGCAGACTTGATATAAATAGAAAGTTCACGACCCAGTTGTTAGGAATCTTTTCATATGATGTGCCTTAGAGTTGGTTACCCTGTTGATAACTCATGTATACTGGACAAGTAGAATCACTCTATTTTATCGACCATGGGTTATTGTACACACTCATTTCCATTTATTGGGGAACGACCCTTGGTTTGACTTACATCTACTGTATCCCGTTACGCCGTGCCTTATTATTCATTAACAAAAGTCGAGGTGCCATACCCGGACTTTAAAAATTTTCTAACCTCATCATTCCTAAAACCATATCCTAGCTTCTAAGGTGGGTAGACTGTGAGCCTTCTAAAATTTTAGGATTGACGATTGATTAGATTAACTTCCATTAGGATAATAATTAGTGTCTCATGGACTCCCACTTTCCACCTAGATCATTTTGTGTCCCCGGCCGTGTCATTAATATTCGGAGCACGAGACCAGCTGTTACCTTCTAACAGATTTCACATGCAAGATCTAGATGAGTCCACCTTAATCCAGGTATATCATGTCCCACTCAAACTCGTCCCCTTGTACTCTATTTTGTGTTACGACTTCCAGGTTAAAAGGACCAACTATAACCCATACCATGATACCAGTATACTTTCCGACTAGCAACTAGCTCAACCACTTGGGTTGAAACCTATTCCAGGTCACCCTAATCTAGTAGGAATAGTTTTATCATTGGGATCTTGTCTAGTCCATATAGATTGAAACCTAATGTTCATCCAACCAACGACTGATGTCAAAATAGAGAACCCAGTAAGACCACAACCTTGATTTCTCAAATTTCGTTCCATTATGGAACCTTGTTTGAATTAGAACTTTGAGAACGGAACTTCTGTATTATACGGATTACAAGACCCTCTGGGAAACTTAGCAAGTGACTGGACTAGAGTAACCCAATCTAGCGAATAAGACTATAGGTTCATAAATACTCTTTCTATCTGTATTATTGTATATCCCCTACCACTTTTTAAACTTTATGTTTGCTCTTGATTGTTCTTCCTTATTTTTCCTGTCCTTCCTATTTCGGAGCGACGAATGGCCAAGCTTATAGAATTTATCAATATATTTTAGCTACTTGTGTAAATTCGTTTGCTTGTTAAATTTTTGGTTGCTTGACAAATAGGAGAGGATTATAGATACCGTGTGCCTAGAAATCTGTTGGTAGGATTGTCAGCAACTAGTTAGAAGATTATAAGATTTCAGTTAGAAGAGTAGTGTCACCAAAGGTGGGTAGAAGTCCTAGAGTTTATGTAGTTACAAAATGGCCAGGAGGAGGATATAAACTATTCTGAGAAATTAAATTCGAGGATATTATGGTAATAATGGATTTATTTATTTTTATTTTATTTTATTAGTTTTAATATTTATGTTTGAATTTTGGCCTGTTTGTGAGTTAGAATTTCGAGGACGAAATTATTTTAAGGTGGGTAGATTTGTAGCTCCCCTTCCCGAAAATTTTGAAAATATTTTTATTATTTTATTTATTTGATTTAAATGGTGGTTTTTAAATCTTTATAAATAATTATTTAGTTAATTATTACGGTGGATGATTTTAGCTATGATGGAGTTTTTAAGTACAAGACGACTAGGAATTATGGTACGGATAGTGCAGTGACGTGCCTTGACTAGTGTATTAGTCATGCCAAGGAAGACCGAGCCATAGTGATGTCCTAACTAAGAAAACCAGGCCAAGTTGCGACTTAACCCTACCGAAGATTTTATTTATTATTTAATTATATTATTGAGTTTTCGGGAACCCGGTTGTACCGAACCTGTCCAGATTGGACCCAAGTCAAACCCAAGCCCATGTAGTTATATAGTGGGACCAAATACGACCTTGTAGACATGTTTGATAAATACAAATATTTTGTGTATATAGTTAGGAATTGGCGATTTATATCTATTAAATTATTTATTATAATGATATGTGTGTATATATATTTCTATAAATAAGACACTATATTATGAATATATATTATTGGGATATATTTTGGTTGTCGTGAATATTTATTGTTGTAATGGTAGGTATGCATGGAAGTTATGTATAAATAAATAGATATTACATATGTGTGTATGCGTATGTATATATAAATATATATTATACGTGTATATGTGTATATATATATAAATATATTATACGTATGTGTATGGATATACATATATATAAATAGATATTATATACGTGTATAAGTGTTTGTATATATAAATATATACATAAATATGTGTGTATATGAATATGAATATATTGGAATATAAATATATTGTACGTATACGAATATAAATATATATGAATATATATTATGAACGTGTAGGAATAAGTAAATAAATAAATATAAATGTATGTGTATATATATATATAAATATATCTATGCATACGTGTGCAGGCATAGAAGTATATACATAAATATGTGTGTATGTGTAGATATAAATATAAATTAATATATATACATATAAGAGAAAATATATATAACACCATATATATTGGTTGATAGAGTATAAGCAATAGCAACCGAGCCCATTTCTCAGCCCAACAACATTTTTTCCAAAGCCTTCCCAACATTTCCCCCGCACAGGACCCAGCTGAAATCCCCAACTGCGCGAAGCAAGCAGCCCAAGTCCTCAGCGTGTTTTGTAAACAGAGTTTATATAGAAATTATTGAGACCGAGAGGGGGAGAGGTGTGTTTTCCAGAAACCCTAGCCACGCCCACCGTCCTAGCACCTGGGCGAACCTTTCTGGCCATCTGCGCGTCGTCCCCACGCCTGAGCGCCACCGCAGCACCTCCCAGGCCGCCGTGGATCGCCTAAAAATCGCCGTGAACAGGGGAAGCTCTGTTCTGACATGCAGCAAGGTGCCTCCCTTTGCAAACCCCTTTCTTCTTATAGGTGCGATCAATTCCAATGCTATAAAATCCTTTACGAAGCCAACCTAACCCCCTCCGACATCAATCAAATAGTTTCTATTTATCCGTGCTAAATCGCGAGAAAACAACCTGCAAAAATTGTGAAAAACCACGATTTCTTACAGTATTAATTAGATGGATGGGCACTGTTTGGAAGGCGAATCGCTATCAACCCTGAACGAATTATCAAAATCCATCTAAACAACATTATAGACAACCTATCAGAGTTTGAAAAGCTTTTTGTAGTTTATGTTTTCATTAAATATAGTTTAAGTTATTTGTATTTGAAAATCAGAAAAATCCATGGTACACAGTTTTTGAAAACCTAGAAAACTCATCCACACGACGTGCGTCCCACCAATCCGGGCGACGTGGTCGCGGACTGAAAGCATCGAAAGCTGCGTAACGGCTTCGTGGTCGTATGGGCTCTGACGGAATTTATATTGGTCGCGTGTGCGCGACGAATTTGATGCGTATCCGTCGAAATTTACCGTATCGGTCTCTGTACAAATTTCTTAATTACTTTGTGCACGCTCGTCTGATCGAGGTGAAAATTATGCCAACAGGACCGTATCATTTTTCTGGTCCTGTATGCCAAGTTTGGTCCAATTCTGAGACAGTTGATAAAATTACCGTTTTGCGGGCCCCACGGTCCCACTCAACGGGCGATTTTGTGTACGGCCTGCCGGAATCCAACTCTGGACATACGGTTGGGTTCGTATCGGAAAACCGGATCCGTAAACATATAGTTTGACAACTTTAGAGACCATTGACTCTGGCACGCTTTTCGGTGCAAAGTGGGTCCAACGGCGGACACCGTTTTTGCCTGAAATTACCGTTTTGCCCCTATGTCCAGAATTAGACTTAAGGACAGGCAATCCTAGCTAATTTGACTATTCTAAGAACGTTGGTAATGTTTATTTCAGCATCTGGAGACTTCTGCATGTGTTGACTGATTGTGGCTCATTGAGTGGTATATTATTTTTGGTTTTACCAGCTAAGGACCTCAGGCAAGTGCACTTTCTGATTGCTTTCGATTCATAGTAGTCTTTTCATTTCATGTCTATACATATATCTTGTTGTTTGTTGACACGCTCGTCACACGGAGTAGTCGGGAGGGAAAATATCTTAGTAAACATGTGAACTATCTAGAACTATCCCATGAGTCTATTCTTGAATAATAGCACCTGTACACGACACGTGCAGGTGCCGGATTTACCCCCTAGCCGTTCACATGTTGAAACAGATATTTCACACCACCTAGGTAGATGTTTTTTATTTTTCCTTTACTTCTCTATCGTGCTATGTCATCAGTTATCTTCCAGTTTTCACATCTCATTTGTTATTTTCATGTCTTGTTAATTCTATTGTGTTTTCGTATTATCGTCGGTTTGTGTACTTGTTCCATTCCTGACTGGAAACCAATATTTTTCAGGTTTAGCCACGATCACTCTTAGCATTGGGAAGGCTTGGGCATGCTGAAGTCAACGTAGAAATAGATAGCAGTTGTACTCAATTTTATTAATTGTAAAATCTTGTATTTTCTTTAATTATAAATGTTGTAAATGTTGTAACAATTTAGAAATGTGAATGAGCAGCAAATGTTGTATTTTTGAGCATTTATTTCTTGCGGGCTTGACAGCGTTCTACCGTCGACTCTGCGGCGTAGGCTGGCTTGGACACGTCTCGTATCCGGAAAAGCGGGTGTGGGTCGTGACGTAGATGTAACGGCTATCTGCCGAGATTTTCTCAAAGAATTCTGCCCGAATTCTTCCTTTGAAAAACTTATAAATAGATAAGAACTTCTACCATTTCAACACACCAATTCATTCTTACTTCTCTTCTCTCTAAGCATACTACGGACTTCCAAAGCCTTCTAAGCTTTCATTTTTAAATCTCAAGCCAGTTACAATCCTCTAGTCGATTTGCCAGTACGGTACGGTCTTGATTAAAGATAGACACTTCACAATTGATGTTGGTCGAGTGCTTCGGATCAAAGCTCGTGTTGTAGAAGTTGTAAGGACTTCGCTTGAAAACTTGCATTTTTTTCATAGTGGATTTCAACTGAAATCTGGAGTTCTTCCGACTAGATTAGTCCTTACAAGAGAAAAACTAGTATACACCCTTGTGTTTGTGTTTGCTCTCTGTACTCTATTTTTACATTTTTATATCTGTGATATATTTCTGTGATCTTGCGACTAATAGTTTTTAATAGCTAAATTTTTACTACCTACTCTATTCACCCCACCCCCTCTAGAGTATATTGCTTTACATCTCGTTCCTACAATTGGTATCAAAGCCAAGTTATACAGGTAAAGCAAGGTTGTTGACCCAAACCGGATCACAGTCAACCTAATCTTGACAGTTAACAAAACAATATTTGTTATAGTCCAATTTGACACATCAGGCTCAAAATCAATCTACTCAGCTCATTGGTTCAAGATCACAGCTGCTTGAAGTTTTTACTATTTTGTGTATACTGGAAGTCTGTATTTTTATTATTCTTGAGTATGGGATGATGTATGGGTCATACTGAGCACTTTGGGCTAGCCGTAGCTTTATAGGTTCACTTAGCCCAAATCCCAATCAACCCATTCATCCAAAGCCCACAAAAGAATATTCTGTCCATAGAAGACAGAGTTCGGGATGAACTCTGCCTCACACAGAGTTCGGACCGAACTCGGTCCCCTAAAATTCAGGATGCTGATTTTTAGGTATTGCTCACTGCAAGTTGTCCAACGGCCAAAAATTTGAATTATTTATACCGAATTCTGGCCGAATTCTGCCTACCCCGAACCCTATAAATAGGCCTTGGTTTCTCTCATTTGAAACCATCCACTCTTCTCTTCTTCTTCTTCTCTTACATAGCCTATATATATTCAAGAGCCTTACCTTCTCATCCACTTAGCATTCAAACTTCCCAACCGTCCAAGTTGCTCGGTACGATCCAGCTAGAAGTTTGAAGTGCAAGAAGTTGTAAGCCACTTGGAAAAGTCCAAGTTTTGCCAAAGCGATCATTGAAAGAAATTTGGCGTGCTCTTCTGTGAAAAGGTACGTGGTTGTAACCCTATTTCACAAATAGTGGATTTCAATCCTGAGCTAGAGTTCTCAGGCCTGGACTAGTCCTCCACGAGGGAAACCAGGTTAAAAATCTTATTATGTTTGTGCTTGCTCTCTACTCTTTATTTCTGTATCTATTTTACTCTGATTATTTAGTTGGTGAAGAGAGTTTAATTTTTAATTGATCATTTTTTGATATAAACTCTATTCACCCCCCTCTAGAGTTGCCAACTTGTTCTTCAATTGGTATCAGAGCTCTGTTCTCTTGTCAAGGACTAACATCCTAAGAGCTGATCCATGGCAACCACTCAACCCATGCTTTCCAATCATGGTGAAGGGCAGTCTACTCATAGGCCTCCCCTATTTGATGGAACTAACTACACCTATTAGAAAACAAGGATGAGTTTTTATCTCAAGTCGCTAGACTTCGACCTGTGAACCATTATCACCGATGGTTACAAAAAGCCCGCCAGGATAGTTGTCAATGGTGATCTAGTTGAGAAACCCCAGGACAAATATTCTGACGAGGAGAAAAAATAGACGAGTCTAGACGCGAGAGCTATTAATGCTTTATTTTGTGCTATAGACAGGAATGAGTTTAACAGGGTCTCAACATGCACCACCTCTCATGAAGTATGGAGACTTCTAGAAGTGATGCATGAAGGAACCACCCAAGTCAAGGAGTCAAAAATAAGTTGTCTCACTCAAGAATATGAGGCTTTCAAGATGAAGCCAAATGAGACGATCACACAAATGATTACAAGATTCCTCGACATCATCAACCCCTTGTCTTCTCTCGGCAAATAATATACAAATCACGAGAAGATCCGCAAGATACTTCGGGGGCTACCAAAGATTTGGAACCCTAAGGTGACAGCCATCATAGAAGGAAATGATCTCACTACAATGTCCATGGAGACTTTGATGGGAAAGCTGATGACTCATGAGCTTGACCTCAAAGGCTTCGAAGAGCCTGCTCCTAAGGCAAAGGAGATTGCCCTTAAATCTCACCGGCGAAGGGCTGATCCTGAAGAGACGGATGACGACAACTCGAAAGGTGATGATCAGGCTCTCCTTGTCCGCAACTTCAAGAAATTCCTTTGCTTCAATCGAAGAAAGAAGGAACCACAAGAAGATGACGAAGAAGAGCCAACATGCTACAGCTGCAAGAAGACTGGACATGTCCGAAAAGACTGTCCATTCGCAAAGAAGAGCAACCGATATGAGAAACCATACAAGAAGGCTTCCTCAAAGAAATATGCCAACACAAGCATTTGGCATGAAAGCGAAGCTAGTGACTCCGAGGAAGAAAAGGACTCTCCTCAAGATACAGCCAATGTATGCCTAATGGCAACATTCGACAAGGTAACAAGCGAAACTCTCGATGATTTCACTTTTGATGAACTTGGCGATGCATTCAATGATTTACTCGATGACCACAAGAAAGTCATTGGTAAATATAAACACGCCAAGGAGAAGATCAAAAGTTATGAAGTCAAGATTCAAAGACTCTCTTCATTGCTTGATAATTTTAGAGACACTTCACCTACGGAAGTCATAAATGAGGTATCTAAGCTTAAATTAAGCCTATATGGTACCGAAGCACGTATTGAAAAACAAACACAAGAGATCATAGCACTCAATACTGAGCTTGCAGAAGAAAAGAATAGACACAAGATCTTTATTACTAAAATCTATGGTTTGAATGGTAAGATCAGTGAACTACAAGCTGCCTCTAAGAAATTAGAGACTAGATTGGGAAAACAGGTTGTTCAACCTCAAACCCAATCACATGAGACACACACAAGGAACAACACTGCTCAAACTAGTCAAATACGACATCCACCTGCAGCACGCAAACATACTTACATGTACACCCACTTCCATAAAGCACACAAACCACATGCACGTAGATATTTTTCTCATCATGCAAATATGACACATCATCACCATGCTACACATAGATACAATCATCACCATGTTGCACATAAACAAAATTACCACCATACTGCATATAGATACAATCATCATCCTGCTGCTACATATAGTCATCATCATACTGCTCCACACCACTCTTATTATGCTACTCCACGTTACTCTTACCATGCTTTATATAGAAATCATCAACATGCTCCTAACATAAATAGGAATGCTATATGTACCTATTGTGGATTACATGGACACATTTCACCACAATGTAGAGTTAGAAGATTAGTAGATAGGAATATATATTCATGGTTGCCAAAAACTAACTTTTCAGGACCCTCAAGAAATTGGGTACCAAAGGTCACATCTACTCTTGATGTAGGTGGACCTTTCCTCCTCAACTAAGAGTAAGTGGATTCTCGATAGTGGATGCTCGCGGCATATGACGGGAGACGTAAATCTTTTCGTATCACTATAAATGAAGAGAGGAGGATATGTATCCTTCGGCAACAACCTAAAAGGATATATTATAGGTAATGGTACTATTGGTCATCCTTCTTCTCCTGTAATAAAGGATGTCTGCCTAGTGACCGAGTTAAAGCATAACCTGCTCAGCATAAGTCACCTTGCTGATCATGGATATGATATTAACTTTGGACAAAATAAATGCTATATTTATAATAGGTCAACGGAAGACATCGCTTTTGAAGGGATAAGAGAGGATAATATTTACATTTTTTATCTATCTAGAGATGCTAACAGTGCAGGACGATGTCTCTATGCTCACAAGGATGAAAGATTATTGTGGCACCAGCGTCTTGGTCATGCCAATATGGATACTATATCCAGGCTATCGATTAAGAAGCTAGTTAGAGGCTTGCCCGACATCACATTCAAAAAGGACACGGTATGTGCCGAATGTGAGTTAAATAAGGCAACCAAATCCTCATTTTATTCCATAAACTCTGTAAGTACTACTTGACCCTTGCAATTACTTCATATGGATTTATTTGGTCCTAGTAGAGTAGCCAGTCTTGGTGGAAAACTCTACGCTTTTGTTATAGTAGATGACTTTTTGAGATTTACTTGGGTTTTCTTTCTTCCAAACAAAAGTGATACCATTTCTATTTTCAAAATATTTGCTAAAAAGGTTCAAAACGAAAAAAGGCTACATGATTACTCGAATCCGAAGTGATCATGGAGGCGAATTCGAAAATACTGATTTTGAAAAGTTTTATGATTTAAATGGTTTTAATCATGAATTTTCTTGTCCAAGAACTTCTCAACAAAATGGTGTTGTGGAGCGGAAGAATAGGACTCTTGGCGATATGGCTAGAGTCATGTTAAATAAATTCTCTCTTCCGAAATATTTTTGGGCTGAAGCTGTTAGTACAGCGTGCCATATTTTAAATAGGGTCCTCATTCGTCCTATTACGAAGAAAATACCCTATGAGCTTTGGTTTGGAAGAACTCCAAATGTTTTATATTTTCGAGTTTTTGGTTGTTGATATTTTATCCTTAACACCAAAGACAACTTAGGCAAATTTGATGCTAAAGCTGACGATGGTATATTTCTTGGCTATGCGGCCAAGAGTAAGGGATATAGAGTGTTCAACAAACGCTCATTAATTATGGAAGAGTCTACAAATGTGACTTTCGATGAGGATAACAATGCAGCAGCTACTCTTGATGATGATGTTGAGCCATCAACTTCTACTCCGATGAATACCACCACTGAAACCAATTCTTTGGAGGGCTTGCCAAAGAAATTCTCTTTCAAGCCGTCACATCCAGAAAATTTGGTTATAGGTGAGGTTTCACGCAGAGTAAGTACTAGATCATCATTAAGAGACTCCATTGCTAGTACTGCCATCATTTCACAAATTAAGCCGAAAAATATTTTAGAAGCTTTTAATGATGAATTTTAGATTTCTGCCATACAAGAAGAACTCAACCAATTCGAGAGGAGCCAAGTTTGGGAACTCGTTCCTAGGCCAGCAAATCACTCGATTATTGGTACGAAATAGGTTTTTCGTAACAAAGTAAATAAAGATAGTTCAGTGACACGCAACAAAGCTCGTCTAGTAGCTCAAGGATACAACCAAGAGGAAGGTATCGACTACGATGAGACGTATGCTCCTGTTGCAAGACTTGAATCCATTCAGATGCTTTGTGCATTTGCTAATTTTCAAAACTTTAACTGTTTCAAATGGATGTGAAAAGTGCCTTTTTGAATGGATTTATTAAGGAGAAAGTTTTTGTAAAACAACCCCCTGGTTTTGAAAATCACAAATTTTCCGACCATGTTTTCAAACTCAAGAAAGCGCTATATGGCCTCAAACAAGCCCCTAGAGCTTGGTATGAAAGGTTAAGCAATTTCTTGCTTGAAAAAGGTTTTTCAAAAGGAAAAGTTGAAACTACACTCTTTATAAAATCTTTCAACAACACCATTCTCTTAGTACAAATTTACGTTGATGATATTATATTTGGTTCTACTGATAAAACTCTCTGTCAAGATTTTGCTAAGTGTATACAGACCGAGTTTGAAATGAGCATGATGGGAGAGCTCAATTACTTTCTTGGACTGTAAGTCAAACAAACATCAAATGGAACTTTCATCTGTTAGTCAAAGTATACAAAGGACATGCTGAAGAAATTTGACCTTGACAACGTCAAACCAATCGGCACCCCAATGGCTACTACGACCAAACTAGAACCAGATGAAAGCGGCAAACCTGTTGATCAACGTAAGTATCGAGGTATAATAGGCAGTCTACTTTATTTAACTGCTAGCCGCCCTGATATTATGTTTAGCATTTGTCTGTGCTAGATATCAAGCAAATCCTAAGAAATCACATATGACCGCTGTTAAGCGTATCTTTCGATACCTTAAGGGTACGGTTATAGTAGGCCTATGGTATCCCAAATCAACATCATTTAACCTCATTGGGTACTCTGATGTTGATTTTGTTGGATGTAAGGTAGATCGTAAAAGTACAAGCGGCACATGTCATTTATTAGGAAAGGCTCTAGTCTCTTGGTTTAGCAAGAAGCAGAATTCTGTCGTACTATCCACAACAGAAGCTGAATATATCGCAGATGGTCGTTGTTGTGCACAAATTCTATGGATGAAGCAAACCCTTGTAGACTATAACTTATCTTTTCTGCACATTTCCATTTTTTTGTGACAACACTAGTGCTATAAATCTTACTAAGAACCCCATATGTCACTCACGCACGAAACATATTAAAATTCGTCACTACTTTTTGCGTGATCACCAACAGAATGGCACTATTAATTTAGAATTTATTGACACCATTCATCATTTGGTCGATTTCTTTACAAAACCATTATCCGAGGAGCGATTCGATTTTCTTTGTCAGGAATTAGAAATTTTAGATGAAACGGTTATACATTAAACTTGACCTACGTAATTATCGATTATGTCACGATTCTCTATGCTGACTTTGCTATGGGTACAAGCCGAAAGGGTCCTTCTGACAACAAGGCGTAAAAGCCTAAGCGACACGGTGCACTAGTCTTCGGACTACCGCTAGCTGAGATCCGGCCCCTGCAGCTACCCCATAGCAGCTTTATCATATTGATTTATGTCATAACTCCTTAGTTATTATATGGTTAAATTTTATTTATAGCCTGCCTCATTTGAAAATCCGAATTTTTAATCTTATTCTTTTCATATCTTTGACATTTATTCATATTTATTGTAAAAAAAATTTCTGATTGAAGTTCTGGCCCAAGGTACCAGAACTCGGGCCGAACTCTGCCCCACCCAGAGTTCGGGTCGAGTTCGGTATCCTCGTTCCAGAACCTCAAATCATTCTCAGCCGTCCATTCTTTCTACATCCGATGGCCCATATTTCACCCGACCAGTCGACCAAGGGACCATAAATTCGAAACTTGGTCTCTCTCTCTCTCTCCTCTATTGTCTTCTTCTTCCATCTCCACTTATATTTTCTTCAAAACCCTAACCCTAGAAAGCTCCAATCCTTAGGAATTTGCTTTCCACACTCAAGGAAGTCATTCTTGGAGTTGTTCACCTCCATCTTAGGTCTCTTTTAAGGTAAATCTCTCTTTCTTTTCACATCTCAATTTTATTTCCATGGCTCCTAGGTTGCTTGGTAGGGGTAAAAGACCAAGAAGAAGTATTGGTGAATCCTCTACTAATCCTAATCCAAACCCTCAACCTAATCCTCCACCACAACCTATTCCTCAACCTCCTCCTCACTTGGTGCATCCTCCTTTTAATCCATCTCCACCCATCAATGTCGACACATACGATGACCGTCATTTTGTGTCCTTAGATGCGTCCAACGCATGGTTCGTCGACTTCCGTCATCGTCGTGTCTTTGCGGGACACCCCATTAAATTTACGATGTTTTCCAATTTTCTTCCTAATTTTCGTGACTTATGTCTTGATGAGCTTGTTGCAACTCGTAAACCAATATATGTGAATGCCATACAAATGTTTTATTGTAACATGACTTATGACCGCACACGCATCTATTCACGTGCCTCCCGTGTAGACATATCTTTTGATGATTTTGAGTTAGCCGACCTACTTGGTTTGCCCGACCCTAACACTTGGGAACGGCTTGGTGATGCTTGGGACTTTGTTTTTCCCGGCGAGACCACTTTGGAGAGTTTCAAGGGTGATCTTTGTTCTCCAAATCCTTCCCCTCGAAAACTTATGGCTAAACATCTCAACAATCATTTCTATGAACTTCATCGAATTATCTTTTCTTCGGTCTTGCCAAAAGCTGGATCAACAGATGAAGTTACTTACTTTGAGATTACTGCTCTCTTCTTTCTTCATTTTTGCGTCCTCTTCAACTTCCCTCGCATGATGATGGATTGGATGATTCGTGCTTGGCCTAAACCAAAATCTTTGGTTTATTCTATGTATCTTCCTTTCATCTTTCGTGCCTTCCATATTCCATTATATCAGTGTCAGTCCTTGCCCCCTCCTGTCTTTCTGACTAAGGCAAAGAGAACTGTTGCTGCCATCGCCTCTTCTGAGTCTGATGATGATGAGGAGCCTGCATCTCCTGGTCCCTTTGCTGCTCCTGATTCACCTGCTCCCGAGTCCACTGCTATATTGGACTCTCTTCAGACTATGCTTCACGATCGCTTCCGGTTAGAGGACGAGCGCTGGGCCAAGATGGATAATCGCTGGACACAGATGGACTACCGTACTACTCTGCAGATGAGTGCGCTCAGCAACTCCATCCACGACATTCAGTACTCCATGGCCTCCCATCCGACGATACCGATTCCGATGATGCGTGATCCGTCTCGCGACGGTTATCGTATTAACGATTCGTGGGTTCGTCGCTATCTTGATCCGGCTTCAACATTTGTGGATCCCCGTCGTACTGGTTCTAATGGTGCGGGGCCTTCTCATGCTCCTTGATGGATATGGCCATTTGTACTGCTACTGATGATTAGGACTATTTATTTTGGCACTTTGTTTTGCTCAGTTTGCTTATATTGTTATGTCTTTAGAACTCTATGGCTCAGTTTATTTTTATCAGTTTATGCATGCTCTCTTTCATTATGTGGTTGGTAGTTTTATCTCTATATTTCTGTCTCTATTTTTGCTGATTGTCAAAATGGGGAGAACCATTGATATTTATCTTGATACTATGACCATTGCTATATGTTGTATCCTTGGATATGTATATTTGGATAAGTATTTACAGAAAATATCAGTTTATGGGGGAGTACGATTGTGTAATGCTTGTGGTCCGTATTACGTATTTCTGGAATACGTGTACGTATTTTATTCTGTATTTGCATGATTCCTTGTTAGCTTGTATCTAGGCTTGGTTATTTCTTGGCTTGGTTCAGCTTGGCTCGGTTTTCTTTGGTTCAATATGAACCAATGTGAACCCCCTACCTACCACCACCACTGTATTTATTAATCTATTCTCTCTATTCTCTCTTCATTAATCATCTTCTTCTTCCCCATTACTCCCTACCTACTAGAGAGAGAAGAGGGAGGTCTAGGCAAATGCAACTTGCTTCATGGAGGAACTCTGATTTTATTGCTCCATTCTCTTCTTTATTACATTCTAAAGCACTTTAGTATTTGACATTTCTCATTTCCATGGCTGGATTCTTGTAGATCTAAGTCTATTTCATTTTCAGATTTCTTGGGTTTTGATCTATTTAATCTTGTTATTTCCTAGTTTTGATGGTTCCATGTTGTAGAGAATCTCGTTCTACCCTATTTTGACCTATGGAAGTTCGGATTTGGGCTCCAGATGAAGATTTTATGGAGCTTGGAAGCTTGGGTTCATGGTGTTCTTCTTCTCTGAAATTTGGGGAAGAAGAACAGTGCTTGACTTGACCGCATGACAATTCATGCGGCAAGTGATTGAACCGCATGGAACTTAGTTTCAGTCGCATCGGCTGATTCTCATTCTTGGCCGCATGGACTTTTTCCACTTGGCTGCATATGCGCCCTTGTACTCTTCTGAGCCGCATAGATTATCTTAGCCGCATGAGCCCCCACTTGAGTCACAGCCGCATAGGCGTATGACCCCGCTTCCGCATAAGCCCCGCTCCTACCTGCGCCGCATGGACTCGATTGGTTGAGCCGTATGGACTCGATTGGTTGAGCCGCATGGACTCGATTGACCTGAGCCGTATGGACTCAATTAATCGGGCCGCATGGATCCAAATTGATTCCAGCCGCGAGGGTTTTGAACCCTGCGCTGTATGGATTCGATTGATCTCAGCCGCGTGGGGCCATATACATCCTCAGCCGCATGCGCCCTTGTCCCCCTGGCCGCATGCGCCCTTGCTCCCTTCCAGCCGCATGCGCCCCCTGTCTTGGCCGCATGGGATCCAGTGACCCTGGCCGCATGTGCTCTTCTAATTGGGCCACATGAGTCTTACCCTTTCCTGACCGCATATGCTTTAGCCGCATGGCTCTTCTATAGCCCTGAATATTGATATTTTATTAGATATTTTACGTCCATTTTATATCCTTACGCCTTTTGTCATGAACTTGATAATCATGGATTTGTTTAATATGTTTGAAAATGATACCTGAGCATGACACGATAGTGACCCGTAGTGGTGCACTCCTAACATGACTAACCTGACATGACCTGATAGTGGCCCGCCGGGGCGCACTCCTGACAAGTACACTTGACATGATAACCTGACATGATATATCTTGAGAAGCTGTTGCGACGGCTACCTAACATGACATGACCTGTATAAATTACATGGACACCGTGGGCGATTGTGCTTGTACAAATAAACCAGTCCTGTCTTGCATCATGTCTAGGGAGGGACTCCTGAGTACCACGGTCAGGAGTACCTATTGAAATGGACTAAGGTTAATAACTAGATTAACACATTAGTCATGAAGAGATTTCCCAGCTACTGGCAATCCCGTTACCTGGGCGCGCCTGGGATCTGTAGCCTGCCGTCGAGTAGGGCACATTTCCAGCACACTGTCATGTGTTGCACCTTTCAAGCCACTTAAGGGTACATGCGTTTCCTGGACGGTGTACCCACTTGAATTCAACCCCTAATTTCGACCTGGGTAACCTGGATGGTCTGCAGGGCTTGTGGCTGTGGAATAATCTCACTGCATCTTGTTAGTAATTAGGCTTGTGACAACCCTAGTTAGTTAAAGTATCAAGCCGTAGTTCTTGCTTAGCCGTAAAATGATTGGATAGAGTCTAACCAGTCTAGCCTTGTCCTGATCCTGTTCCAGATTATTGAATGACCAGAATGCTTGTATTTATTTTACCGATAAATGGTGAAAAACCAAGCTCCGTTCAGACGAAGGGTTACAACCCCGGTCCTTGTTTGGTTTACGGGTTGTAACCTGGTTATCTGAATAGTTTCATGGTTATCTCGTCGTATATCATCCTGATGTGTTTTCTTTATTTTCCAATTTTTACTATTATTTATATTCCTGTGCTGATTGCTGGTTTTAGTTCCTAAGTGAAGCTTCCTTTGTGGCACTTGCTCTTTCTGGGATCTGACCCAGCTGGTTTTGTATGGCCAGATTTCGGAGCAGCTCCAGAGGATCCACCGCTTTTCCAGCCCGATGGTGAACACCAGACGTAACCCGGGCAACGAGTGGGTTTATTTTTGCTCTCCCACTTTATTGTAAAAATATTCTTTTGAGGCGTTTAGCCGACGAGCACCTGTTTAGCTCGATTGTATTTACTTACTGTCTGCCTACGGGCTGTAACATGATTGACAGATCCTAGGGTTGATCATGTATGACTAAACTCTTGCTAGTCCTCATATTTTGTAATGACTAGCTTCATGATCAGCTGAATATGTAATATTTGGGACGCCTTATTATTGTATATTTAATGATCATACATCTTGTAACATTTACTTACTTGCTTGTGATTGAGACACTAGGCTTGTTCATGACCATAGGAGACTGTTGGCTTGTAGTAAACCCTCATGTATCTAGACAGCCGTGACCGTATAGCGAGATGGAATCCATTTCAATATACGTAGCTGGCTATGTCTGCCCCCGCTCTCCAGTATTCTGGTTCTGGGGCGTGACATGGTTTAAGTGGTGGCCCATGCAGGTCTTGTAAATCAAGATATGTGAGGGTTTACCGAATAGATGTCTCAATCAGTATTCGTCCTTGATCTCTGCTCGTATCGTCCGAATCCCTGGATTCTTGTCCTGATCATATGCTTGTATCGTTGATCTGTCCCGGTCCTTCCTTATTGTTCCCTATGTCGTCTTCTTCAGCGGCATTGTTCGTGGACCTGCCGGCCAGCAAGGCAGAGCACCTCCCGTGGATCAGCAGCAACCTGGAGATCAAGTCCAGCACTCCGGAGTAGCCTCCAGAGTCGAGCCTATTGGAGAAGAGCCCCCAGTTCGGCCAGTCCAGCCTGCCGAGCCTGATGATGGCACATTAGTAGGACTCGTCAGGACCTTGATAGCTTCTCAAGATCGTCGTGGAGATGCCTTGCAATAGGCAGTGACGGATGCTTTGACCAGAGGAGGTCATCAGGGTAACAGCGCGGCCAACAGCTTCAAGCGCTTGAACCCTCCATTCTTTGACGGTAGTGAAGATGCTATCGCGGCAGATGCATGGCTTCAGGATACAGAAGTGATTCTAGAAGCAGCCCGGACTCCAGAGAACGAGAAGGTGGTAGTTGTGCGCCTGCAGTTGTTAGATCTTGCCCGCAGCTGGTGGGCAGCTCAGGCCGTTGGATTACCAGCACCCATTCCATGGGCAGTGTTCAGAGAGAGATTCCAGACCAAGTATTTCGATGCCGTGGCTCGGTATGATCTGCAGACCAGGTTCACTAATCTGAAGCAAGGAGGCAGGACGGTCGATGGATATGCGGCCGAGTTTTCGAGACTCAGTCGGTTTGCTTCCACCTTAGTGGCAACCGAGTATGATAGAGCCCAGCGATTCCAGCAGGGGCTTCACCTGGAGATCTTGTTGGCAGTTGAGCAATTTGAGCATCAGACTTTTGATGCAGTCTTGAGAGCAGCCCGGAGGCATGAGTATACCTCCCAGAGGATTGTGGATAGGACCGGAGGTCGGAAGCGATCTCACGGCCAGATGAATCAGTCTTCAGCACCAGCCCCGGCAGCCAGGGCTTTGACTATTGGAGCTCCGAGGCGGGCGGCCTCGGTAACGTCGGTTCAGCATTCCACTCCGACGTACCCTCAGTAGCAGAAGCAGAAGCAGTCTTCCGCAGTGGGATGTTCTCATTGTGGAAAGCCAGGCCATGTAGTGGCAGAATGTCGCAGGGCGCAAGGATTGTGTCTGGCCTGTGGAGCACCAGACCAAAGGGTTGGATCCTGCCCGAATAGGGGTGGTTCATCATCGTCCAACCTTTCTAGCTCTTCGGTGAGAGGACCAGCTCCGGTCCAGCAGCAGCAGCAGTACCCATTGTCGAGGCCCTTGCCGCCTCAGTCCCAGATGTTCCAGCAGCAGAACCCCCAGCAGTATGCACAAGCCCAAGCCTTGAGTCAGAATAGGCAGCGAGGATTCCAGCAGAGGGGACCAGCACCCCGAGGGCACGGTCAGGCTATGGTGATGACCGCAGAGGAAGGATTGGCACCAGGAGAGGTAGTGGCAGGTACTATTCTCGTCAACTCCCTTCCAGCTTCAGCTTTATTTGATTCTGGTGCATCGTATTCTTTTATGTCTGCACGATTCGCGACACGGGTAGGATTGGAGCCCGAGTCATTATCAGTAAGGCTCAATATACTTACTGGTAACGGACTTGTGGGAGTAGATAGAGTGTTTTCCTCGTATCGGATCGTAGTTAGCGGTAGAGAGTTCCCCGCTAGATTGATAGAATTCCCGATGGCCGATTATGATGTGGTCCTAGGGATGGATTGGTTGAGGAACCAGTATGCTAGGATAGACTGCCATATTGGTAGGGTTATTTTTAGCATTCCAGGCGAGCCAGAGTTTTCCTTTTCCAGAGGTGCAGTTGAACCTTCTCCTCCGATATTGCGGATGGCAGTAGCAGCAGTGCAGTTGCCCAGGATAGTGGATGAGTTCCCAGATGTTTTCCCAGAAGAGCTACCAGGTATGCCTCCAGAGCGGGAGATCGAGTTCACTATAGACTTGATTCCCGGGACAACTCCAGTATCAGAGAGAGTCTACAGGATGGCGCCTTCAGAGTTGGAGATATTGTACAAGATGATTGAAGAACTTCGAGCCAAGGGATTCATTCGTGCAAGTGGATCGCCTTGGGGAGCCCCGATGCTTCTTGTGAAAAAAAAAGGATGGTACGTCCAGGTTATGTGTTGATTATCGTACCTTGAACTCAGTGACAATCAAGAACAGATACCCTCTTCCGAGGATAGATGACTTGTTTGATCAACTCAAGGGGGCTTCAATATTCTCGAAGATTGATTTGCGCTCAGGTTATCACCAGATCAGAGTCAGAGAGCAGGACATCCCGAAGACAGCTTTTAGATCGAGATATGGGCATTGGGAGTTCCTTGTTATGCCTTTTGGAGCGACCAATGTGCCGGCAGTATTCATGGACCTCATGAATCATATCTTTATGCCCTATTTGGATCAGTTTGTGATTGTGTTCTTGGATGACATCCTGGTCTACAGCAAGAGTGAGGCGGAGCATGAGCAGCATCTCAGAGTTATTTTTCAGATCCTCAGAGAGCACCAGTTGTATGCCAAGTTCAGTAAATGCGAGTTCTGGCTCGATCGCATTTCGTACTTGGGTCATATCATCACTCGAGGAGGAGTAGAAGTGGATCCCCAGAAGATTGTGGCTATTGAGTCATGGCCAGTGCCCAGCACAGTTGCAGAGGTTCGTAGTTTTCTTGGATTGGCCGGCTACTACCGGCAGTTTGTTTCGGATTTTGCTCGAATTTCAGCGCCATTGACGCAGTTGACCCGCAAGGATGCGCAGTTTGCTTGGACAGCAGAGTGTCAGAGTTCTTTTGAGCAGTTGAAGCGAGGCCTGATAACAGCTCCTATTCTCACGCTTCCAGATGGAACCGGAGGATTCTCAGTATATTGTGATGCTTCAGGCAGAGGCTTAGGATGTGTTCTGATGCAGCATGGGAAGGTAATAGCTTATGCATTACGACAACTTCGTGATCATGAGAGGAATTACCCAACCCATGACTTGGAGCTGGCAGCAGTAGTGTTTGCACTTAAGTTGTGGAGGCACTATTTATATGGAGATAGGGTAGAGATTTTCACCGACCATAAGAGTCTGAAGTATGTTTTCACCCAGAAGGATCTTAACATGCGTCAGAGAAGGTGGCTGGAGCTTCTTGTGGATTATGATGTCAACTTGCAGTATCATCCTGGGAAGGCCAACGTTGTTGCAGATGCATTGAGCAGGAGAGCAGGAGTTTATTTCCTAACAGCGCAACCAGAGCTGTTAGCAGATCTTCAGAAGATGGGTATAAAAGTTGTTCTCCCTTCCAATGTGGCATTGATGGCCAGCATGCAAGTACAATCTACTATAGTCGAGAGGATCCGGATGGCGCAGTCGGCAGATTCCAAGCTTCAGCGACTCAGAGCAGAGTGTGAGACAGGACGAAGACCAGAGTTATGCATTCATGAGGATGGTACACTTCGACATGGTAAGCGTCTTTGTGTACCCAGTGGAGATATCCGGCAGGAGATCATGTCAGAGGCGCACAGTTCTCAGTATTCTATCCATCCTGGCAGTACGAAGATGTACCGAGATATCCGTCAGCACTTCTGGTGGAATGGCATGAAGCGGGAGATAGCTCTGTTTGTCTCTCGATGTTTGGTTTGTCAACAAGTTAAAGCTGAACATCAGAGACCGGCTGGACTTCTTCAGCCCTTACCGATTCCAGAATGGAAGTGGGAGCATGTGACCATAGATTTTGTGACTGGATTACCTAGATCCCCAGCTGGTAGAGATGCTATCTGGGTTATTGTTGATCGGCTCACGAAGGTGGCTCACTTTCTTCCAATCAGAGTTGGTCAATCGACGGCTCAGCTAGCGGAGATGTACCTCAGGCAGATTGTCAGGTTGTACGGTGTGCTAGTCAGTATCACCTCGGACCGAGATTCCAGATTTACGTCGCACTTTTGGCGTAGCTTGCAAGAGAGTTTGGGGACTCGCCTCCAGTTCAGTTCAGCGTATCATCCGCAGATAGATGGTCAGTCGGAGCGTACGATCCAGACTCTTGAAGACATGTTGCGGTCTTGCACACTTGATTTCGGTGGTTCATGGGAAGATCACTTGCACCTGGTAGAATTCTCGTACAACAACAGTTTCCAGGCCAGTATCCAGATGGCACCGTTCGAGGCACTGTATGGTAGGAAGTGCAGATTCCCGCTAGCCTGGGATGATGTTGGAGAGAGACAGATGCTTGGTCCAGAAATGATTGCCCAGACAGTCGAAGTGGTCAGGAGAGTCAGAGATCATCTTCGAGTTGCCCAAGATCGCCAGCGCCATTGGGCCGATTCTCATCGGCGCCCTCTCGAGTTTTCGGTCGGCGATCATGTATTCCTGAGGATTTCGCCTAACCGTGGCGTCATTCGTTTTGGCGTCCGGGGAAAGCTTAGTCCTAGGTATATAGGACCGTTTGACATTCTGGAGCGAGTAGGAGATGTATCCTATCGTCTCGCTCTTCCGCCGTCGCTAAGCGAGGTGCATGACGTGTTTCATGTATCCCAATTACGACGGTATATCCCGGACCCGAGCCACATCCTGGATCATTCGGAATTGGTTGTTGGTACCAACCTTTCGTATGAGGAGAGGCCCGTGTCTATATTGGACCGGAGAGAGAAGATCCTCAAGAACAAGACTATCAAGTTAGTCCGAGTTGCTTGGGGTCATCACTCTTTGGGGGAGTCAACGTGGGAGCGTGAGGATGATATCCGATCACGATATCCCGACTTGTTTGACTCGTGAGGTATAATGTCTTTCTTATGCCTCATACCTTCGATTCCTTGCTTGCATGATTGATTGTCTGCCTAGTTATAGCTTGCATGTGATTAATGTAGCTTGTCATTGCTCCTCTAGCCTCTTGATTAAATTTCGAGGACGGAATTCTTTTAAGGTGGGTAGAGTTGTAATACTTGTGGTCCATATTACGTATTTCTGGAATACGTGTACGTATTTTATTCTGTATTTGCATGATTCCTTGTTAGCTTGTATCTAGGCTTGGTTATTTCTTGGCTTGGTTCGGCTTGGCTCGATTTTCTTTGGTTCAATATGAACCAATATGAACCCCCTACCTACCACCACCATTGTATTTATTAATCCATTCTCTCTATTCTCTCTTCATTAATCATCTTCTTCTTCCCCATTACTCCCTACCTACCAGAGAGAGAAGAGAGAGGTCTAGGCAAGTGCAACTTGCTTCATGGAGGAACTCTGATTTTATTGCTCCATTCTCTTCTTTACATTCTAAAGCACTTTAGTATTTGACATTTCTCATTTCCATGGCTGGATTCTTGTAGATCTAAGTCTATTTCATTTTCGGATTTCTTGGGTTTTGATCTATTTAATCTTGTTATTTCCTAGTTTTGATGGTTTCATGTTGTAGAGAATCTCGTTCTACCCCATTTTGACCTATGGAAGTTCGGATTTGGGCTCCAGATGAAGATTTTATGGAGCTTGGAAGCTTGGGTTCATGGTGTTCTTCTTCTCTGAAATTTGGGAAAGAAGAACAGTGCTTGACTTGACCGCATGACAATTCATGCGGCAAGTGATTGAACCGCATGGAACTTAGTCTCAGTCGCATCGGCTGAGTCTCATTCTTGGCCGCATGGACTTTCCCCACTTGGCCGCATATGCGCCCTTGTACTCTTATGAGCCGCATAGATTATCTTAGCCGCATGAGCCCCCACTTGAGTCACAGCTGCATAGGCGCATGACCCCGCTTCCGCATAAGCCCCGCTCCTACCTGCGCCGCATGGACTCGATTGGTTGAGCCGCATGGACTCGATTGGTTGACCGCATGGACTCGATTGACCTGAGCCGTATGGACTCAATTAATCGGGCCGCATGGATCCAAATTGATTCCAGCCGCGAGGGTTTTGAACCCTGCGCTGTATAGATTCGATTGATCTCAGCCGCGTGGGGCCATGTACATCCTCAGCCGCATGCGCCCTTGTCCCCCTGGCCGCATGCGCCCTTGCTCCCTTCCAGCCGCATGCGCCCCCTGTCTTGGCCGCATGGGATCCAGTGACCCTGGCCGCATGCGCTCTTCTAATTGGGCCACATGAGTCTTACCCTTTCCTGACCGCATATGCTTTAGCCGCATGGCTCTTCTACAGCCCTGAATATTGATATTTTATTAGATATTTTACGTCCATTTTATATCCTTACGCCTTTTGTCATGAACTTGATAATCATGGATTTGTTTAATATGTTTAAAAATGATACCTGAGCATGACACGATAGTGACCCGTAGTGGTGCACTCCTAACATGACTAACCTGACATGACCTGATAGTGGCCCGCTGTGGCGCACTCCTAACAAGTACACTTGACATGATAACCTGACATGATATATCTTGAGAAGCTGTTGCGACGGCTACCTAACATGACTGACCTGTATAAATTACATGGACACCGTGGGCGATTGTGCTTGTACAAATAAACCAGTCCTGTCTTGCATCATGTCTAGGGAGGGACTCCTGAGTACCATGGTCAGGAGTACCTATTGAAATGGACTAAGGTTAATAATTAGATTAACACATTAGTCATGAAGAGATTTCCCAGCTACAGGCAATCCCGTTACCTGGGCGCGCCTGGGATCTGTAGCCTGCCGTCGAGTAGGGCACATTTCCAGCACACTGTCATGTGTTGCACCTTTCAAGCCACTTAAGGGTACATGCGTTTCCTGGACGGTGTACCCACTTGAATTCAACCCCTAATTTCGACCTGGGTAACCTGGATGGTCTGCAGGGCTTGTGGCTGTGGAATAATCTCACTGCATCTTGTTAGTAATTAGGCTTGTGACAACCCTAGTTAGTTAAAGTATCAAGCCGTAGTTCTTGCTTGGCCGTAAAATGATTGGATGGAGTCTAACCAGTCTAGTCTTGTCCTGATCCTGTTCCAGATTATTGAATGACCAGAATGCTTGTATTTATTTTACCGATAAATGGTGAGAAACCAAGCTCCGTTCAGACGAAAGGTTACAACCCCGGTCCTTGTTTGGTTTACGGGTTGTAACCTGGTTATCTGAATAGTTCCATGGTTATCTCGTCGTATATCATCCTGATGTGTTTTCTTTATTTTCCAGTTTTTACTATTATTTATATTCCTGTGCTGATTGCTGGTTTTAGTTCCTAAGTGAAGCTTCCTTTGTGGCACTTGCTCTTTCTGGGATCTGACCCAGCTGGTTTTGTATGGCCAGATTTCGGAGCAGCTCCAGAGGATCCACCGTTTTTCCAGCCCGATGGTGAACACCAGACGTAACCCGGGCAACGAGTGGGTTTATTTTTGCTCTCCCACTTTATTGTAAAAATATTCTTTTGAGGCGTTTAGCCGACGAGCACCTGTTTAGCTCGATTGTATTTACTTACTGTCTGCCTACGGGCTGTAACATGATTGACAGATCCTAGGGTTGATCATGTATGACTAAACTCTTGCTAGTCCTCATATTTTGTAACGACTAGCTTCATGATCAGTTGAATATGTAATATTTGGGACGCCTTATTATTGTATATTTAATGATCATACATCTTGTAACATTTACTTACTTGCTTGTGATTGAGACACTAGGCTTGTTCATGACCATAGGAGACTGTTGGCTTGTAGTAAACCCTCATGTATCTAGACAGCCGTGACCGTATAGCGAGATGGAATCCATTTCAATATACGTAGCTGGCTATGTCTGCCCCCGCTCTCCAGTATTCTGGTTCTGGGGCGTGACAGATTGTTCAAGTACGGGGGAGCCATAATGTGTCCAGGTATGAATATTGGACATACGAATATCATGTTTTGTCAATTATCAAAATGGGGGAGATTGTTGACCCAAACCGGATCACAGTCAACCTAATCTTGACAATTAACAAAACAAAATTTGTTATAGTCCAATTTGACACATCAGGCTCGAAATCAATCTACTCAGCTCATTGGTTCAAGAACACAGCTGCTTGGAGTTTTTACTATTTTGTGTATACTGGAAGTCTGTATTTTTATTATTCTTGAGTATAGGATGATGTACGTTGGGTCATACTAAGCACTTTGGGCTAGCCATAGCTTTATAGGTTCACTTAGCCCAAATCCCAATCAACCCATTCATCCAAAGCCAACAAAAGAACATTCTGTCCATAGAAGACAGAGTTCGGGCCGAACTCTGCCTCACACAGAGTTCGGGCCGAACTCGGTCCCCTAAAATTCAGGATGCTGATTTTTAGGTATTGCTCACTGCTAGTTGTCCAACGGCCAAAAATTTGAATTATTTATACCGAATTATGGCCGAATTCTGCCTACCCCGAACCCTATAAATAGGCCTTAGCTTCTCTCATTTGAAACCATCCACTCTTCTCTTCTTCTTCTCTTACATAGCCTATATATTCAAGAGCCTTACCTTCTCATCCACTTAGCATTCAAACTTCCCAACCGTCCAAGTTGCTCGGTATGATCCAGCTAGAAGTTTGAAGTGCAAGAAGCTGTAAGCCACTTGGAAAAGTCCAAGTTTTGCCAAAGCGATTATTGAAAGAAGTTTGGCGTGCTCTTCTGTGAAAAGGCACGTGGTTGTAACCCTATTTCATAAATTATGGATTTCAATCCTGAGCTAAAGTTCTCAGGCCTGGACTAGTCCTCCACGAGGGAAACCAGGTTAAAAATCTTATTATGTTTGTGCTTGCTCTCTACTCTTTATTTTCGTATTTATTTTACTCTGATTATTTAGTTGGTGAAGGGAGTTTAATTTTTAATTGATCATTTTTTGATATAAACTCTATTCACCCCCCTCCTCCCTCTAGAGTTGCCAACTTGTTCTTCAAAGGT
This sequence comes from Iris pallida, assembly GCA_029216955.1. Taxonomy (NCBI): domain Eukaryota; kingdom Viridiplantae; phylum Streptophyta; class Magnoliopsida; order Asparagales; family Iridaceae; genus Iris; species Iris pallida. Next base: position 1,398,599 of record JANAVB010012598.1, read on the forward strand.
AACATTGTTATTTTTTTAATATATAACTGTTGTTACAAAAGATCACTGTATCACATATGGCAACTGTGAAATTCACAAGTGAAGGCCAAGCCACAAACAGATCGCCACTGTTTGATGGTACCAAGTACACATACTGGAAAACACGCATGAGTTTCTTCTTGAAATATCTAGATTTTGACCTATTGTCTATTGTTGTTGATGGCTATAAAAAGCCTCTCAGTGTTCTTATTGATGAAGAATTGGTTGAAAAAGCACATGACAAGTATACTGACTCTGAAAGAAAGAGGTCGGTCATGACGTACGTGCTATTAACGCTTTATTTTATGCTTTAGACAGGACTGAATTTAACATGGTGTCTACACGCACAACATCTAATAAAGTGTTGAAACTTTTCGATGTTACTCACGAAGGCACGATGCAAGTCAAGGAGTCAAAGATCAGTAGACTTACTTAAAAGTATGAGGCATTCAAAATGAGCCAAACGAATCAGTTATATAGTTGTTTACGAGATTTCTGGACATTGTAAATCTTTTGTCTTCTCTAGGCAAGGAATAAAATAGCCATGAAAAGATTTGTAAATTGCTACGAACTCTCACTAAGAACTGGATTCCAAAGGCTACTGCAATTATTAAAGGAAACGACCTTACTACCATGTCTCTTAAAATGCTCATAGGAAATCTACTCACTCACGAGCTGGAACTTCAAGACTTTGAAGACGTTGCACCAAAGGAGAATTCAATCACCCTCAAAGCTTAATACCAAAGAACTATCGAAGAAGATTCTGACGACAGTGACTCCGACACTGAGGATCAAGCTCTCGTAGTGAAGAAGTTCAAAAAGTTTATGAGATTCAACTGAAGGACAAAAGAAAACAACAACAACAACAACAACAACAATGAAGAAGAAGATCCTATCTGATACGGTTGCAAGAAAAAAGGACATACCAAGAAGGAATGTCTGACAGCATCATCATCAACTAAGACGGAAAATAAATATGAAAAGAATAACCTAAAGAAATCTACTTCCAGGAGATATGCTAACACAAGCATATGGCATGAAAGTGAAGCCAGCGACTCAAGAGATGAACAACGGGACGATGCTGCAAATGTATGCTTAATGGCATATGATCAGGTAAACAATAATCCCCTGTTTGATACTTATGATAATTTTACCTTTGAATAGCTAGACGAAGCCTTTAGTGACCTCTTAGGAGACTACAAAAAACTGTGTAGCAAATACCATAACTCTAAGAAGTTATTCAAAGAGTACAATGAAGAAATAGGAAGACTTACCGACTTACTGGATGAGGTTAGAAGTAGTGTAAATTTTAGTAAGACAGGTGAGTTTTTCTCTGTCAAGTTGCAACTACACGAGATTATTCGGTTATCCGAAGAAAAAGACAAGACCACTGCCAAACTTAAGAAAGACTTATCTAAAGAGAATAAGAGCCATCAATGTGCACTAATCAGAAATGATGCACTCACAGCTGACTACAATACACTTTATGACACTTCCAAAAAGTTGAAAATTAGGTTAAGAAAATAGCCTGAGGTTGCTGCTTCCTACCCTAACACGTGTCACTTATCGAAACATCGGAACACAGTCAAACCCAACACCCTCAGATTAAACCCAATCAAACCTTTGCCCAAGAAGATTAATCGGCACACATTTTATTACAAATACCCAACTAGAAAACTAAGACCTACCAATCATGCACAATATACTGCACCTAACTCTCAGTGTGCTAGATGTCACTATTGTGGCACCATTGGTCATATTTTTCCTGCATACAGTGTAAGAAGATTAGTTGATTTAAAGATGTGTATGGATACCAAAGACTAGCATATCAGGACCCTACAAGAAATGGGTACCAAAAGTTTCATCTGCAAACTCTTTTGTAGGTGGAACACCCTACTCATGCTAGAAGCAAGTGGATCCTCGATAGCGGTTGCTCACGGCACGTGACCGGTGATGCTTCTCTATTCGCAATATTATCAAAGAAGAAAGAATGATACGTCTCCTTCGGTAATAACTTTAAAGGGTATATAGTAGGTATAGGCAACATTGGTAAGGCTCCCTATCCTGTGATTAAAGATGTCTGTCTAGTAGCCGAGTTAAAACATAACTTACTCAACATAAGCCATTTAGCTGATCATGGTTATGGTATTAACTATGTCAAAGACAAATGTGTTATAGCTGATAGCTCAATTGGTAGTACTATCTTTGAAGGTATTAGGGAAGACAATATATATGTTTTCTATTTGTTGGAAGATGCCAACAAAGCAGGTAGATGCTTACTCACCAAGAATGATGAGAGTCAACTATGGCATATGAGACTCGGTCATGCAAATATGGACACAATTTTAAGACTATCTACGAAAAAACTGGTACGAGGCTTACCGGACATCACTTTCAAAAAAAATACGGTATGTAGTGAATATGAAAAGAACAAAGCTACCCGATCCACCTTTAAGTCCAAGAACGCTGTAAGTACCACTAGACCTCTACAATTATTGCATATGAATTTATTTGGGCCTAGTAGAATTGCTAGCCTAGGTGGTAAGTTATATGCATTTGTAATAGTAGATGACTTTTCTAGATACACGTGGGTATATTTTCTCGTACGCAAGAACGATGCATTATCTGAATTCGTCTTTTTTTGCAAGAAAGTCCAAAATGTGAAAGGATTCATGATCACTCGTATTCGAAGTGATCATGACGACGAATTTGAGAATGCAAAGTTTGAACAATTTTGTGACACATACGGTTATTTGCACAAATTGTCACTACCACATTTCTAGTTTGAGGGTATTCTTGTCATTTTGAATTTATTTGGAATTTAATATATATTATTTGGAATGGTGTGATTTTAATATTATTTAATTAATTGCCATGTGTTATGATTAGCCCTAACCTAGATTGGACCTAACCTAGATTAGTCATAGCTAGACTCAGTTAGCCATGGTTAGTATTAGTTAGTTATGATTAGTTTTGGTTAAGTCATGAATAGTTAGATCTAAATAGGTTGCAACTTAAGACTAGTATGAAACCTAGATTTTAGACCCTTGATTAGACTAGATGAAAGGAGACCAATTGATCTATTCCTAAAACCCTAACCCTAGATTTTTTGGCCAGCAACTAGGGACACCACCCCCCTATTTAATACCTCTCAAAAATAGTTGCCTCTTTTGTTCATTCCTTCATTTCTTCAAGAGCAAGGTTTGTTCTTCATTCAACCCTTTCTATTTTGATCAATATTCATCCATTTTTATTCAAACTTCTTGTATTGTAACCTAATTCCTGTTCTCCTACTGTTGGTGGAGGCTAACAACAGTTTTGGACTACTTTGGAGCTTTGAGCTAGCTAGAGGGAATCCCCATTGTTGAGCTTTCTTGAGAAAAGAGCACCACATAGGTAACTTCCTATCCACCCATTAGATTTTTGATTTCTTGGCATGGCTGCATAGCCCTAGGTGTCCTCTAACTGTAGGAATAGGTTTCGTATGGTTTCGTGTCCTTTATGTGTCCGTATCGGACACGTATCAGCGTAGGATCAATAGTGTTTGACGAAATGCCACAGTGGGCATTTCGATCCTGTTTTAGAAATGTTTTTGAATAGGAATACTCGTTTTTAGGTGGCTTATTAATTTCTACACGACTGAGCTGGATTTGAGTCCAGTTCGTGTCGAGACTGGACTCGTGGACACGCCACGTGCGTGCAGACAAGCACTGTCCTGCTACCCGCGAGTTCGTGTGGCTATTTCTGGACACGTGGACGCATGTCCATGGACACAGAGCTTGGGTCAATGTCTGACACGACACCCCCAAGGCCTCGTGTCCATTGAGTTTGTGTCGAGTGAGTAAATCAACTCGCACTGGACCCAGGTGCACTGTGGACTGAACCCAGTTCGTGTATATTGGATTTGTGTGGGTTTGGACACATTCGCGTCCTGTTTTGGACACGCTACAATATGAATAGCAATTACACATATTAGTTATTAATTACCAACCATTAACCTATTGTTAATTGTTATTTTAATATTGAAATAGGAAATTTCTATTTAACTGATACTGTCAAGTATCAGTGAGTGTGCTCACTGTTTTCTCCATTTTGATTCACTTTAAATGTTAATATCATGTAATTAGTTGTGGGTTAATTGCTGTACAATTAGATACCATGATAGGGATTCATTTCTTGGTGCTTTAGTTGGTTAGTGTATTCGAAATTACATTGGGTTGGCATTGATCCCAGCTTTTCCCAAAACTGAGTGTTAAGTTCAAATTCCTATTAACCCACTATTTGTTTCCATTTGATTTGCAATTAGATATTGTTAACATTTGATTAATGTGGTTTATTTACTGGTATATTGATAACAGTTAGAGATTAGGTTGGCATGGAGATTGGTTCCTATTTGTTTTCGAATTTGTATTGGTTGGGATTGCAATAACTGAAATTTGTCATATGAAATTTCTGAGATTGAACACACAGGCTCTCATGTACACAGACACCATATCACACTGTCACGTGTGCTTTCATTTAAACTAAAACCTGGAATATTGAATGCTTTCATTTAACTGAACCTAGGAACTAACCAGAGAATTTAGCTTGTATTTGTAATACACTGTCTTCGAAATCTGAGACACTGTTGGCTTATTGATACATTGATTTCCTTCCTATATTGAATGCCTAGGTTGCCTTAAACTGAGAACACATATATATATAAACTGGGAATGAATGAGTAGACTGAGATTGAATGCTTCCAATTAAACTGAACCTGGGATTTCCTGAGTTCCATTTCAGTTCCTAATGATTCCTGTCATGTCTAATTCAGTTTTACATATATAGATGACATGTTTCAATGATGTATGCACTGTCACTTTGTATCAAACCTGAGAATAATTGTTCTACACACCCACACACAAATCCTGAAATCTGGACTGCACTTGTAGACTGTTTAACACACAACTGAGACACATTTTCTGTCATACTATTAGCCTATATGCACCCTCACACAAACACACATACATTATTGACACCTATCTAAACCAATGCCCTGTCACACACATGACACTTTACACACACACTTATGCCTTGATTCCCTATTCACCCACACAAACACACATACACTATTGACACCTATCTAAACCAATGCCCTGTCACACACATGACACTTTACACACACACTTATGCCTTGATTCCCTATTCCCCTTTATATATATATATATTATATATATATATTATATATATATAATATCTAACCTAGTGTGATTGTGTAATGTGATAGTGTATCGTGAAATGAATATTTCCTTTGCCTATGTAGATATTGTGTATTAGTGTATGGTATATGGGTGTATTGGCCTATATGTGATATGGCCTATGGCCTATAACCTAGATAACATAGTCTATGGTAAACCTAGTGTGGTCTTGTGTATATGAAATATACACATGTGTAGAGTCATATAGACTTGTGTATGGTGTGTACTAGCTAGGGTAGACTGGTTAGGCCTAGTGAGTCTTCATTGAGTCTAGGTTGACCTAGTTGACCTAACTTTGACTTATAGTTGACTGAAGTTGACCAGGGTTGACTTTGGTCTAGGATTGACCTAATATCATGTAGACTGCATCATAGTAGCTTACTTTATTAGCTGGACATATTGTGACTTGTACTATTCTGATTAGGAGCCAGACACCACTCCTCAGGCAGTGTTTCACTCAGACGTTCAGGATATCAGGCGAGTATATTCTCTGACCGTTTCATACTTGCTAGAAGTATTTTCTTGCTCTAGATTATTTTACTTGATGCTGACACGATGGAAACACGGATTAGTACTATATGGATCTTTTCATACGATGTTATCCCCCTCGGGAGCATCAGATACATCATGTCATGTGCGTTTCACTTTCATCATGTATTCTTGTGCTTTCACCATTCATGTACACTCTCGTGATTCATGTACTCTCATGATCACGGAGCCCCCATGTTTATATTCATGTGCACCCATTTATGGGCCCCCATGTGAATTTTATGTAACATAACTTGAACGGATCCTTGTGTGTTGATTGGGGTACGGGGGAGTATAAATAGTCATGTGGACAATTTCCAAAGTAGTATAGTCATGTGCAAACTCTCATGTTTATTATCAAGCCGTTCACATGTCTAGCTTGTACTCTAAATCACTAGTTCAATGTAGTTCTTTACTTATAGTAGATATTTCATTACAGTCTTCTCTTTTACTCAAGTATACTCTTCAGCGTTTCATGTATTTTACTCTATTGCCTGTATTTTATTCCTGTCATGATATGAACTGCGTGAGATGTACTATGCTCACTCCAGTCCTGATTGGACCTGTTGAAATATTATAGATGACTTCGAGAAGCTGTGTCCCACCTATTACGGAGCAGGCTTAGACGACACACTTTGTAACACCCTGTTTCTGAAAATTGGAGATTTTTGAAAATTTATTATTTTTATTATCATATTAGTGGTATTTTAGTCATGGCATGATTTTCTGGTGAATTTAGTTAAGTTAAATCATTTTCTAAGTCATGCTAAGTCATGACTTATGACTTTGTGTTTTTGGTTAGTGTAACTTATTGTAAACCCTAGTTTCCTTAACCTAGACATTGCCATGACCATGTGAACTTGACCATAGGCTTAGAATATCATTTTAGTGATTTTTGGCCTAAGGGGTATTTTGGTAATTTTCTAGAAATTAAGGAGGATTAGTGAGATTTCACTATTCATGGACTTTTGTTTAGTGACTTGATAATCCCTAACTTAGATTACCCTAATCTATAGGTTAATCCCTAACCTAGAATGACTAGAGGGTGATATTTTCATTTAGTCAAAGAATGAAAATATCTACTTTACCTTTATAGGATATTTTCCTTAATTTGTGCAAAAGATCTACTTTTGGCACAAAGTCCTTTTCTTAACCACTAAGAGTTGAACCACCCCCCCCCCCATGCTTGGCCGGCCAAGGGGCACCCCCCTAGCTTGTGCACCCTCTATATAACCCCTTGTGTTCATCCATGAATTAATTTACATGAAATTAATTCCTAGAAAATCACATTTTCTTCAAACACCCATATCTTGATCATTCTTGATCCAAATTGACTCTAGTCTCTTGCATTGGGACCCTACAACACCAAGGGAGCTAAGGGAGGCTAGCAATCAAGAATTTGGAGGCTTTTGTCATCATCAAGTTGAAGAACAACACCCCCTCTTCTTTGAATTTCCTTGAAATTCACCAATAGGTAAATTTCCACAAACCTAGTCAAATTCCTATTTTTCTTTCATAGATGCATTCATATAGGGGTAACAATATTGTGGGTAAAGTTTGGTAGGATTTTGATGTGTTTTGGTGTCGTGTTGGACACGTATCCTACTAGTCTAGAACCCTAATTTTACTCACTGTTTGAGCACTGTCATTGTGTATTTTGATCACTGTTTTTCCAAACTCTTTGAACAAAAACCTAGCCTAACTAACCCTAACCCTAATCCTATGTCACTGGACACAATTCGACTTGTGTCATGTCCAAATTTGGACACACAAGCTCTCGGGACACAGGGCAGTACACAGGAATTGTGTCCTGCTGCCACAGTGTCCCCACGCACTGTAGAAGCCACGTGGACACGCCAAAATTGGCACGGAGCACGGGGCAATGACTGACAGGTCATCCCCAAAGTTTGGGATGACCTCGTGTCGTGTCGGACACGGAATCGACCCCGCAAGGGTCGTTCTAAACACTGTGTACACACGCACAGACACTGTACTTTGAACGTGTCGTGTCCACTGTACACGACACGTGGACACTTGGTACTGACATGGACACGAAGCCTGTATGTAGGCGAACACATTGGACACAACCACGTGGTGTCACGTGTCCCGTGTCGCGAGCACGAGACACGCGAAAACACGACGACACAGTCTGAAACACGTAAATTGGGGCTTCTGATACGTGTGTCGTGTCCCCTCTACACGACACGTGGACACGTATCAGGCCCATGGACACGAAGCCCAACCCTAGGCGCACCTTCGGGCACGAGCACGAGGCCTGTGTCGCTTTGTGTCGTGTCCTAGACTAATTTTGAATTTACACTGTAACAGTGTACACTGGTTTACCCGTGTGACTTTAAATCCTTGTGGACACGTCGTGTCGTGTCGTGACACAGTGTCAGGCTGCTAAGGACCTAGCCTAACCTAGGGGCTGTCATTACCAACCGAGCTTGGGTCACCTTAGTTCGGTTTAGGTGATGTTTGAACTAACCCAAGTTGGGTTTTCACTGTCCAATTTCCAGTTTTCTGGAAATTCCAGATTTTCGCAAAATCGATTTTTGAATCGATTTTGCTATTGATTTTTGCATTGTATTAGTGTATTTTAATGTGTATATGTGTAGTATATGTATATTTGAGGGTGTGGGTCGAATTTGAGGGGATTTGGATGTGTGTGTGTATAGTTATGTATATATATACATATCTATGTATATATGTTATGTGTGTGTGTGTTTGGGGGTTTGATTGTGGGTTCCAGGTTCTGGAATTTCCCCCCCTGTCTGATCTCTCACTCTTCCTCACAGTCTCTCTCTCTCACTGTCTCACTGTCTCACTCTCTCTCTCTCACTCAGTCTCTCTCTCTATGTCATATATATATATAGTATATATAGGTTTTATATATATATATATATATATGTATATATATATATTGATATATATATATATGTATTAGTATTAGATACATATATGTATATATATGTGTGTGGTTGTATTATATATGATATTCCTATATTGGGTATTGGGTATTAGATAGATTCATATATCTATATATATCATATATATATATATGTATATGTTTCCTACTATAGGTTATATAGAAACCCTATACTAGCCTATGGCCTATGGCCTAGGATTACTAGCCTATGGCTTGGGGCTAGCCCTGAATGACCCAAAACCCTTTGTGTTGACCCTTGTTGACTAAGGGTTGACCAAAGTCAACTGTAGGTCAAAGTTGACCTAGTTCACCTAGAAATGACTAGGAATGACCTAAATCAACTAGTTTAACTAGTTTGACTAAAACCCTAACTAGTTTGACTAGTATTGACTTAACCTTGACTAGTTTGACTTTAGAGTTGACCAAGAGTTGACTTTTGACCAGATTGACCTAGAATCATGTAGTATGCATTGTATACTTTATTTTTACCATTGTGGATACATTGTGACTTGTATTGCTCTGATTAGGAGCCATACACCTCTCCTCAGACAGTATATCTTCTTCAGACATTCAGTTATCAGGCGAGTACATTCTCTGACCGTTTCATATTTGCCTGGATTTATATTCTTGCTCTAGATTACTTTACTTGATGCTGACACGATTGTTATCACGGATTGGTACTATATGGATCTTTTCATGAGATGTTATCCCCCTCGGGAGCATCAGATACGGCATGTTTGTGCTTTTCACGAATCATCATGTATCTCTATGCTTTCATAGATTCACGAATCGCTTGTGACTCATGTACTCTCATGCTCACAGAGCCTCTCATGAATCTCCCATTTATGGGCTTATCACGAATCTTAACATAACCTGAATGGATCCTTGTGTATTGATTGGGGATGGGGGAGTGGAAATAGTCATGTGAATAATATCCAAAGTAGTGTAGTCATGAATCACTCTTAGTTGTAGCCATGAATCTCCTATGCCATTTCACATGTCTATATTTTACTCTGACTCACTAGACACTGCTAGTTCTCTATTATAGTAGATATTTCATTACAGTTCTCTCTCTTGCTACATGTATCTTCTTTCAGCGTTTCCTGTATTTTACTCTATTGCATGCTTTATATTTCCTATCTTACTATGAACTGCGTGAGATGTATTGTGCTCGTTCCCGTCCTGATTGGACCTGTTGAAAATATTACAGAGGATGAGGAGGAGGCCCTGGTGTCTACCTATTATGGAGCAGGACTAGATGATACCTATGTTGTGGACCCTCAGCAGGATCCACCTGCAGCTGAGGAGGATGTTCCAGTAGTCTAGACCAGTTTAGTCTAGGCAGTCTTTCTATATTATCTTTTTGTCTCACATCTGAGTTGTATTTTGAGATGTTGAGTTATGTATAGACTCTTAGACTTTTGTATTATGAGTTGACATTCTGGATGTTATGTATCTTAGACACTTAGTCTTATTTCATCTATGCTATGGTTCTCCTTGAGTTACTATCTATCTGTTCTTCATTCTCTACCTAGATGTGATTGAGATTATTTCTGTTTGTCACCTCCACTCGGAGAGTATAAACTGTACAGGTACTTGATATTGTTAGATGACTTACCTAGGACAGCGTTCTACCGCCGACACTGCGGCGTAGGCTGGACGTACCCACTTCTCGTGCCCTTACTCTAGGGTGCGGGTCGTGACACACTTGAGCTGGACCCTCAGGAGGACCCAGCACTTCCTGATGACACTACCCCTATAGAATAGGCTAGTTAGCTAGGCTATTTCTATTTATCCTCATGTTATGTCAGATACACTTGTATATATTGGAGTTGTACTCTGGATTTGTGGAGATGTTTATCTTAGATTTCAGCTATCTCTCTATCTTGTATTATTCATCTGTGGATTCTGTGTTTCATCTATTCTATCATTCGTACTTTCTTTCTAGTTGTGATTGAGTTGTACTTATTTATGTCACCACCATTCGGAGTGCATAAACTGTATAGGTACCTTATAAACTGTTAGATGTATATGACCTAGGACAGCGTTCTACCGCCGACACTGCGGCGTAGGCTGGACGTACCCACTTCTCGTGCCCTTACACTGGGTGCGGGTCGTGACACAAATTCTCCTGCCCTAGGACTCCATAACAAAATATAGTTATGGAACGTAAGAATAGAACTCTATCTGAAATGGCTAGAGTAATGTTGAACCAATTATGTCTACCTAAATATTTTCGGGCTGAAGTTGTCAATAAAGCTTGTTAAGTTCTAAATAAGGTTCTAATTCGACCTAAATCGAAGAAGACTCCCTATGAGTTATGTTTTGATAGAACACCCACAGTTTCTTATTTTAAAATCTTTGGTTGTAAATTTTTCACTCTTAATACTAAAGATAATTTGGAAAAGTTTAAAGAAAAGGTCGATGAGGCAATATTTTTAGATTATACGGCTAAAAGCAAAGCATACCGAGTCTTCAACAAAAGGACTATGATCATCAAAGAATCAATGAATGTCACATTCGACAAACTAAATCAACAGACAATTAATGATGATGATGAAGACCTCAGTACACCAAGCAAAGCACCTGCAGAACCAGAAACTGGAACCATCTACCTTGATAGTATGCCAAAAAGAATGAAGTTTATGCTGACCATCCCAAGAACTTGGTAATAGAAGATATTACCAAGGGTGTAAGTACTCGTTCCTCTGCCAGAGATATAGCTTCTTGTGTTGCATTTATTTCACAGCTAGAACCAAAAACTATTGAAGAAGCATGTAGCGATAACTATTGGTTAGATGCTATGCAAGAGAAATTAAACCAATTTGAACGGAATCAAGTTGTGTTCCCAATCCCATTGATCATCTGGTCATTTGCACCCGCTGGGTATTCTGAAAAAAATTGAATGAGAATGGTTTAGTCATTCATAACAAGGCCCGACTCATAGCTCAAGGATACAACCAACAGGAAGGTATTAACAACGATGAGACCTATGCCCCAGTTGCGAGATTAGAATCCATTCGCATGTTATGTGCATTTGCATATTTTCATAATTTCAAACTTTTGCAAATGGACGTAAAAAGTGTATTTCTTAACGGTTTTATAAAAGAAGAAGTTTATGTAGCTCAACCTCCAGAATTTGTTGATTTCAAAAACCCTGACTATGTTTTCAAGTTGAAGAAAGCCTTATACGGTCTGAAATAAGCCCCTCGCGCTTGGTACGATCATTTAAGCTTTTTTCTACTTGATAACGATTTTTCAAAATGCAAGGTTGACACTACACTTTTTATAAAGTCTTTAAAAGGAAACCTTCTTTGAATTCAAATTTATGTTGACAATATTATTTTTGGATCTATTGATGAGTCTCTTTGTAAAGAATATTTCAAGTGTATGCAGAATGAGACAACACAAGATATTATTTTTGTGACAACACTAGTACTATCAATTTGACTAAGAATCCTGTATGTCACTCACACATTAAGCATATTGAGATTCGACATCATTTTCTTAGAGACCATCAAACAAATAGAGATATAAGCCTAGAATATGTAGACACAGAGAAACAATTGGCTGACATCTTTACAAAACCTTTAGCGGAAGATTGATTCAATTATTTACGTCGAGAATTAGAAATTTTAGATGTCAATAATATTAATTAATTTTATTTTATTAATCAATTTTTATTATGGAAGAACTATTTTCAAGACAAGCCTATAAAGGGTCTGTCTGTCACCACGACTACGGTCGAAGCGAAACGGTACTTAAGCGTTCCCCTATGAACCTCCATTAGCTGGGACGGTACCCCCACAGCTAATCTGAGACAGTCGCTGCGTAACGAAATTTAATTTATAAAATTATGTTAATTATGTTAACTAAAAATTAAAATTACTAAACTTTGAATTAAATAATTGAAAATGAATGATGAATATAAAAGTGGCATATATTTCTGTGTAAAATATCTCAATAGAACTGCAGGCGAACTCGTACCGAATTCGGCCCGAGTTCTGTTGGTGTCAGGTATTTTAAGTCAGAACCGAAGTGACCCCCTTTCTATTCATCTCCTTTCTCCTTCAAACAGAGCAGCAACCGCACGAAAGAGCCACCAAACCCTAGTTCTTCCACCATCGATTCCTTCCTATCCCTTTGAAGTTTTTACTCCAAACTTTGGATTCGTGCGTGGAATCTCATTCTCTTCTACATACTTGATTTCTAGAAGGTATAATCTCTTCCATATCTCTATTTCAATTTCTTAGATATTCTATATATTTTTTAGAAACCATGCCTAGGATGCATAATCCCTTCAAGAGAAAGAAGACGGCGGCTAGTGAAAAAGCCACCTCTTCGGATCCTTTTCAAGGATCTCTCTTTTCGCCCGTCTAAATGGACGACGGGGCGTTCAACGAGTTTTTCTTCGAAACTCTCGAACAATCATTATTGTGGTTTGCAAATTTTTTTAATTCGCAACATATGCCCTAGCGCATCGATTAAGTGGACGATCTTTTCGTCACACAAAACTTTCTTTGAAGCATTGGGATTGTACAACCTTGTCACTCACTCTTTTCCCATTGCTACCAATGCTATTCGGCTATTTTACTGCAACTTCACCTTAGACGCGATAACACTTATTCTGTTAAGAGCCGTGTTGCTGGCATAGAAATTTAATTCAATGATAACGACTTAGTGAAAATACTAAACATTCCAAATGAAGGTGCTCTGCTAGACGATATCACTGAATTTGAATTTTCAGGGGACACGTCTTTAAACAGTTTTAAAAACCAACTCTGTACTCCTGTTCATGTTCATCCCGAAAAGTTCAAAGTTGCTCATTTGAACTTATTCTTTTATGAGTTACATCGCATTGTCTATTCCACTATTCTACCAAAATCTACTTCCAAAGACGATGTGACCGCTCTTGAAATGTCTTCACTTTATCATATTCGTAATAGGATTCTATTTTTGGTCCCTAAGACGATTATCCAGATGATGGGTAGATGTCGCAAGAGGAACAGAAACCTTGTCTATGTGATGATCCTTCCTATCATCTTCTAGCACTTCGAGATCGATTTATCTTCTTGTGCTCGTGACTCAGAGCCCAAGTATCTTCAGCTCTCTCATCGTAGCGTAGCTGTCCCTACTGCTCCTCCTACTGCACCACCTCCTCCACCTCAGGATTACCCTATAACATTTGGGGGTCTCCACCAGCACTTGTTTGATATGCGGTGTGCTCAGCTGGATGAGCACAACTCTTTGCAAGCGTTTGTTACTGACACATTAAGGGAACGCGAGTTCCGAGATACTAGTCGGTTTCATGCACTTGCAAACTCCTTTGCGGATCTACGTTTTGCCCAGACTGGTAAACATGCAAGTTCTCTTCCACGAGATCACACTGTATTCGGCTACCGCTATGTTGATGAGGCGGTTCATCACTTCTTTGAGCCCGGTAATGCTTATGACGGGTACCGTGGTTCTGGTGCTACTCTATACCCATCTCATGGAGCTGGCACTTTTGGGGCTGGTCCTTTTGGACATTGTGGCGATATTGATCGCGATGATTATGATTCTGTTTAGCAGCAAAGGATTTGATCTAGACGTTACTGTATTTTGTCTAGATGTTTTCTGATTAGACTCTATTTTTGTCTATGTGCTATTGGAAATGCTCCAACATTCCAAGATAGTAGTACTTTTACTTTTTAGTCTTATTCAACTGTTTTTGAGATGTTGAGTTGATGTATTCAAACTCTTTTTATTATGCATTTTCTATATTCAGGGTCTATTATTTCTTTTTGGTATGAACTTTTACGTTTTTTTATGCTTCGCACTATATCTTAGCTGGTGCTTCTTTCATAAAACTGCTTGTGAACTTTATGTTATTTCTTTATATTATCTCTGTATTTCTTCAACGTTCGTCTCTTATGCATGAATTGCGGGAGAGCTTCTCTCTTTGCAATTATTTTGTTAAATGACAACAGGGGAGAAAAGGATTTAACATCTTTTCAGGACAATTTCTACCAAGAGAAGATAATACAAAATAGTACCGAACAGTACCTTACAAATTTTGATATTTTTTGGTCAAATCAAGATGTTATATCGGTCAAGGTTTATCAATTATAAAAATAGGGGAGATTGTTGGCCCATAGGTCATGGTCAAACATGATTTTGACAATTGATCTAACCATGTCTCGATATAAGGACTACTTGGACGATCTGCTCAAACTGCTACTGCTACCGTTCAAGACTTGAAGACGTTTTGCCATTGAGTCTGTATTGTCATTATCAATGTATTTTTCATAATTTATTGAGTCTCAAAATATAATGTATATTGAGTCGTACTGACAAATAGGCTACCTATAAATGTTTTCAAAATACCCTTTCGTTTCAAAAACAAGTCCCATTTACAAAAGCCCAAACTACTTCCTAACTGCTTGAATTCTCAAAAAGCCTAAAATTCGATTTGCAAAACCCTAACCAAACCAATTTTGGACCAATAGAATTCGGACCGAGTTTGGCCCGAGTTCGGTTAGTGGAACGTTGGCTTTCAAATCCAGTCTCCCTGCAGTTACGGATGCAACGGCTACCTGTCGAGATTCTCTCAAAGAATTCTACCCAAATTCTTCCTTTGAAAAACCTATAAATATAGAAGAATTTCTACCATTTCAATACACCAATTCATTCTCTCTTCTCTTCTCTCTAAGCCTACCACGGTCTTCCAAAGCCTTCTAAGCTTTCATTTTCAAATCCCAAGCCAATTATAATCCTCTAGTCGATTTGGCAGTAAGGTACGGTCTAGAAGTTTCAGAGTGATTGTAATCAGAGGCTTGATTGAAGATAGACATTTCACAATTGAAGTTGGTCGAGTGCTTCGGATCAAAGCTCGTGTTGTTGAAGTTGCAAGGACTTCGCATGAAAACTTAGATATTATTGATTAGTATAGATAGTTGGTCATTGCTGTACAGCTTATACGTATTCGAGCTGGGCTGGAGCCTACTTGATTCGTAGCTGGCATGTATACGGATTTCTAGTCCTATGTATTTTGGGACTAGGACGTTACATGCTTTTGTGGTGGCGCATGGAGATCGAGATTATATCGTTTCGGTTGCATTACTGTATCGAACGAGCCTGCAATATGATAGTGTATTAGAATCTCAATCCACAATTATTATTGAAATCCTTTTGACTTCTATTATCGTTCTTGAACCTCGTGTTTGTATTCGATCATACCTCTCTTGCATTCCTTATATTGGATTCTCGTCTTTTCATGTTTCTAAAAGATGAACATTTGTTTTGGATGAGCTAATTGAATTATATTTTTGTATGATTGGAGTAAGATGGATAGAATATTTTAGTGGATGATTATCTAAGATAAGAAGGGTTGGATAGACACCTATACTAGATGAACCAAGTAGGAGTGGCATTATTACTTCTATGTATGAGATTTAGTTGGTGGACAAATCTATTTTAGTCAATAGGTAGGCATTCCTACAACTTTCTTAAGAGATGGAGTTGGATTAGAAATTTTGAATATTCATGAATATTTGTTGGAAAGATAAGATAGAATTTTCCATGACGGCTAAAGATGCGATTTGAGAGATTATACAATTGAACCATGGGTTTAGACGTAGCCCCCTAAACAAAATAAGACCACCTTTACGAAAGATCTTCAAAAGATATGACTTGAGGATAGAATGATTCAATGAGACTTGACTTGATGATTAGATATAAGTATGTATGAGATTTGATAATCATACTGTTGTAGGAACTATTAATTAAATGAGATAGGAATCCATGCTTAACAGGACTAGATAATTAATTAAGGTGGGTAGGATTTTTATAGATACTCCTCTAAGATGATAAGCTAGAATATAGGACAATATAAGGCTCAACCTGAAAAAGAAAACCCGGGGATCATTAGACTAAACCATACTATCCTTTGCCTAAGTTAGATAGAGTTCTGAATAGAAGTTTAAATGAACTATTTAGGTTGGTTAGAAGAATACTATAAGATTTCTCGATCATAATGGTTAAGGTGAGTAGGAATACAACTTGAGGAATATATAGTTGGATTGAGTCACATATTCTAATCAGTATGGGAGTGCCAACCTAAAATAAACCTCGAGACTCGATGAAGCCTAATGTTCATGACTGGATATAAATATTTTTAGGAGTTTATATTTGCATTGGTTTCGAGAATTTTTTTTTACTTGGAGGATCTAAAAATCATGACATAGTGAATGAAATTATCATAGATAATAGCCTAAAGGACCTCCACTAGAGATATTATAATCGGATGATAATAACAGAATGATATGTGATCAAGGAGTAGGAAGGTCTGAGTTAGAATAGATGATCATATCTATATATGGTGAGACTAGCATTGAAATAACCTATAAAAGATCAGGACTAGAAGATTGACCAATAAGTTTATAGTATGTCAGGAGTATTAGATCTAAGCATATGATTAACTCAGCCTTAACCTTTTCCTAGCAGGTAGGTGTAACATGGTTAGACGTACTTATAAGAATTGTATAGCTTGCTGATAATTAGAAATGTGTAGATCATTAATTGTACTGCTAAAAGGGTTGATATATAACTTATAAAGGTATACTATAGAGTTTAAGGATTGATCGAGTTTAAGGATTGATTGTGATTTTCCTATTTCCTATAGTTAGCCATAGCAAAGGACTTGAGAGCTGAGTTAAAAGTCTTACCTTAAGTAGACTAGCAAATCCTTCATCGATGCGGGATAATTAAGAATCCCAGAGAAATTGATACTAGAATACTTGTGTTTGGGTTATGGTGCTTATAGTGGTTATAAAGAGGAAGAAATCATATGAGCAATACTATGTTAGGATGATTAATTGAAGAGGAGCAAGACTAAAAATTGTAGAAAAAAAAAAGCTGAGAAGTGACAATTGAGAAGAGGATTATGATAAGGGATTATCTATGACAATGTAATGAGGATTACGAAAAGGATGTGACTTGAGTGAGTTGTGTTGTAAACCCCTTGATCAATTTCCATTATGATAAATTTTTATTATTTATTTATTTAACAATTTTTCTTATGAAACACTTAGTTGTTAATACAATAAAGGAGAAAATTCAAAATAGGACTTTGGCTAGGGCCCTAAGTGCAAATGGGAGTTTTAAACTCTCAAGTGATGTTTAAATTTGATTCAAAGAGGATGTGATCAAATTTTCGAATTTCTTGCTAAACCAACTTCAAATCCTAGTTCTGCCGAGAGAATAAATCTCTCCAAATCTATTTCAAATCGGATTTCCCTCTATCCTTATAACCTGAATTCCCAACTATATATATATATGGAGTTCGATCAAAGTGGAAACCCTAGAAATATTGTATCCATCTGTTATTCTAGTCAAACCAATCTCAGATACTTCGATCTTCGAGTTCTTCAATCAGGTAATCCTGTGCACTCATCTTTTTCCTGCCAAAACCATGAACCTAGCAGTCACCTTCCATATTATAGGTGTTTGACATAACTCCTAGTAGAATCCCAGATGTTATAAAAGGAAACCTCAGGCTGGAAAAATCAGATAGCAGGGACCATCTCTAGGAAACCTGAATCTTCATATAAACATCATGTCAGGCTTGTTGGCCATCTAGGTTTTGACATGAAGTCAATAACCTGTGTTGTTCATCACCACAATATAGAAATTTAGTGGGTATTCCCCATTACACTCATGAAAGGGTATGGGTCTATCAACTGATTTGGCCACAGTTGAGTATGGAGCCATGCCCTAGAAACCAAGGAATAGAGCCACATATGTATCAGACCAGTAGACACAGGCAAGGACTGACTCTTAATGCCATTAATCGAATTCCCATTAAGTATCAGATGTAAACTGCTAACTGTATCATGCTACCTAGTGCATAGGCCAACTTGGCCATGTATATTCCCTGCACAGTTGTAGACACCACACAGGAATGAGTGAAGGGCTATAAGACCAGGTATGTAAATGACACATCCATTAGGTTATAGGGGTAGTCCAATTAAATTAGAGTAGCCTGGGCATGGGGGAATACCTGCACTGGTGTCCTGTGTCAATACTGGGACAGGGGACATCAAAACAGTCCAAGCCTGGTGCCTGTAGTGAGCAAGGCCTTGCAAATTAATGGGTAGGTAGTACCTGATGGGACCTCCTTCGAACCAACCTGTAAATCCTGTTAGCACCATGATAGGTAGGGTAGGGTATGTAGGATATCCCCAAATTTCTGGGATATTACTAGATATCAGTAAGATAGGGAGTCAAATCAGCCATTTGGTTAATTGGTAAAGTATTAGACAAGCTCTATACTCAACCAACCTGTTCCCGTATACAATAGACAAACATATGACCTATGGGCTGGAACCTACCTAGGCTAGGTATCAGCAGGTTGTTCTAAAAGAGAGAAGGCCTAATGGGAATATGAGAAGTATGGCATGGGGTAGATTCTACATCAAGAAGCATGGGGCTATCGGTTACCCAGTAGTGAAAAGTGCAGGGGAGTCATAGGAACCTGCAATGCTTAAGGGACTCATGTCCTGTGCAGGTGTGGATTTGTAATGGACAAGAGACACTTTTGGATAGCCATTCACACAACTCGATTGACCCAAACAAGTGTATCAGGTCTGTTACATGTAGGTTGTGTATAAACTTATTCCTACCTTACCTGGGAAACAACCAGTAGCAGCCTAGTATGTCAGGGCATCACAGGATATCCTCAGGATTTTGATGGTCAATGAAGTATTGATGTATCAGGGCTGTATCTGTAAGACATAAAAATACTCTAGGTAATTATAACTAGTAACACTTGTGTCTAGGGATAGCTACCATGTTAGGGAAAACGTGTAGTGGTAGCTCCTGTTTCGTATGGGTTGTTAGGCATGGATGCATATAGATAGAAGAGATAGTACTATTCCCTATGTACTAGGTCAAATACAGAGGATTCCACCCCCTAGGTTCACCTGGAGGAGACATGAGTATCCTATTAGAAGAACACATTGAAACATGACAAACCATGCCTATACTCAGTATATCAGGGTATTCTAGGATTCCAGTTAGCAACAGCAACCTGTTGAGTTCACAGGACAGTAACAAGTTAGGTCAAGGACCATATAGGAAGTTAGGGAAATATGAAACCAGTTGGAGGTTAAAGTCAACATTTCATGCAGGGGGCAATCAAGAGGACAGGTAAGGGAACCATGTGAAATAATTCAATGCAGAGGGTGGTGACTACCTATACCAACATAGACAAACTAGGGATAATTAGATATTAGTATAAATCATAACCCAAAAGAAGAGTTAAGGTCCCTGTTAATTTCCAGCAATGATAGGTAATCCTAGTGATTATACTAAGTTTTAACACCACCATCTAGTACACCCAATTAGGCAAATTGACATAAAGACTTAAAAAAGAGAAAGTAGATAGATTGTACTGGATTTATGAATTTCTTTTTGACACCGTAAAATCTTTAAATAGGTTATTTGGATCTCGATTTGGACTCTGACCAGTGCTAGCAGCCCGGGACGCCAAGCGAGTACAGTTTATTACTTGTTTTCAGGATTGATCTTTACTATGCATCATTGTTAGTCGATAGATATGTGATTTCAGTCTTTATGTTGATTTATTTCTTTGTGGTGTCGGGGGAAGTGAAGTACCAACGATGTGTGATCTAACCTTATACCGTGTATACCGTGATTATTATTACATTTATACCGTGTAGACCATGTAACTTTATACCGTGTAGATAGTGTAGACAGTGTCGTGTAATTATCCCGAGACCGGTCACATATCAAAGGTACTTCAGTCGGTCAGTCGGTCAGTCGGTGAGTATTTTATTGTATTTCATTTCCTGTTCTTGGTATTTAATTTTTATTCTGTTTTTCTTCATTTATTTTATAAATCATATGTCTAAAGGCTAACCTCTGTTATATAGTCATTTTTCATATATTGGAACTGCATTCAGTGAATTGTACTCGTTCCATCCTGACTGGGTAACCAAACAAATTTTAGGTGATGGCGAAGAGATCGTGCGTCCTGACCAGTATGGTCCGTACTTGGGAGATGTGTTAGAGACGGACTTTGCTTACCAGGAGGAGTACGCAGCATCTGATCCTGCTGCACTTTCTTAGATATTTTAGTTAGCACTAAGACATTGTATTGGATATTTGAGTTGACTTTTGGGAACATGTAGTTGAGATTATTTTGACTTTAGATTTCATACTTTGTGAGACGCATCTATTTTTTTATTAGATGCTGAGTTAAGATATGGAGTTGCTATATTTTCCTTGTAGAATATCTTTATTGCATGGTTGTTCATCATATTGTTACAACGTTCTACCGTCGACTCTGCGGCGTAGGTTGGGCGTGTACACGGTTCATGTCCAAAATATTTGGTGCGGGTCGTGACATGTGTGGTTGTAAATTCAACCTTGAAGTCGAGACTCAAATAAAGAATGAGAAGGTTATAGCTCGAGGAAATAAATGGCGCGAGTTTTATGATAGGTAAAGGTAATGTAAGAAAATCGTTATGCTATACAAATATGTTGATGAGGTAATAGAAAGCCAGTATTATAGATTATTGAGAGGTTCGTGACCAAGATTATGGCATTCAAAAACCAGAATAAGAAATGAAATGGCATGAAATGAGAAGAAAATAAAAATTTTAAGATAGAGGTGTGGGAGTGTAATAGAAGTAGAGCATCCTTAAAAAAAGATTGATAGATGGGATCTAATGTTTGAGTTGTACAATAAAACATTTAGAGAAAAAGTTATTTTATAGGTGGCAAAAAATATCAGAAATTAAATGCTATATTTAATTTTCAAGGATTGAGGATGTTAAAGATCTTGGTAGATTATATTCTCAGCAAATTAACACCGTACTTTTGGAGGCTACATTTGAGAAAGTTAGGCCATAGAATGGCGTGAACCAGTGGAAGAAAATGGTAGATGAATTTTAAGAAGATATAAATTGTGATGTATCTAAGACTGAGTGTATCCTAGCTCTTCCTAGGTTATGTCAACTTAAATCCATTGGTATTAGCATCCTTTAGAAATCTTGTACGAGTAGTTTCCTTTATACCATGCTTTATGTAATTTCGAGAACAAAATTCTCTAAGGTGGGTATATTGTAAGCCCTCTAAAATTTAATATTAGGGTTAGTGGATAATTAGGATTTGGTTTGAATTAAATTTGGATATTTTATTAATCGATAAATTTTTCACTTTTATTTATGGTCGTTAGATACCATTTATCGTAGTTTTGACAGTAGGAGCACTAGATTAGCTATTTTATTCCAACCAGCTTCACCTGCACGACCTAGGCAAGTCCACATATACTTGTGACTTCATGACCCACTCAAACACATCTCCATGTGCTCTATTTTAATTACATAATATTAATGCCAAAAATTCAATTTCTAACTTGTACATACGCCGGGTGATCATTTCGATTGAATTTCGAGTCACAATTTCGACTTGATTTCTTCGACCAACTTTATGGCCATGACCTACACTAAGACCATGACTCTCATGACCCTTGTGTCCTACTAAATTTAACTCTCATGTTCTACCTACGCACATTAATCACCATCGGACCATTTTCAGGTCATTCGGACCAACCTAACCCAATTTAGACCGCACTGACTTGAACCTAACCTAACTAGTGTGTGAGGAACTACCTAAGTGAATTAGACTAGGTTAGCCCATCCAAATTAAGCCCAAATTCAGTCCATGACAGCCATGTGTGAGGGAAAGGCAAAGGGTGGAATGTGAATGGAGAGGGAAGTTATAACTCTCAAACCTTTTCATCTCCCCCACTATTACTCTACATTAAAGCTATTAAAACCCAATAACTCTTATTTTTCTCTCATCCTCCAACAATAAAATAATTCCCATACTTCTTCTCCATCTCCTAACTCTCTCCCAAAGCCCTCAAATAATTCCAAGAACACCTAAAATCGAGATCCAAGCAACCCCTATCAGATTAGTGCCCGCCGGGTGCACTGTTGCTTGTATCTACTGCCCAGCGACTTCTCGGCATCCCACAACCCCTCAAGAGGATTCATTGGAAAGCTAAGACACCCCTCTATCCTTCCAAGAAGTTTCATAGCCTTGCTAAGTCGTTGAAGACCCAAAACAGGCCCTACAAACAGCACCAACTAGCAGTATGTATGGCTGAATTCGCCAGGTAAACATTGACTTTCAACCCTTGTACACTTTTAAATAGCCACCAAACCACCTCTACAGTACCTCAAGACTAACCTCTACCTCTCCTCTACCTTCGCTAGTAGCAACATCTCCTCGGATGGCCCCAACAGTCCGTGACAAGCGTTACGGAAAGATTGGTCAAGGTTACTCTCATTTTGGTGCACTGCTGTCCACACCCTCTTGTGATGCCCTACGATAGCCCCTATCCACTTGGTAAGGTACCTAACACCCCCTTGAACCCCTCTTTATGTTGTATATAATGCTTTTAGGTTTTGTAGATATTTAGGAGCACATCTTCGCCTATCTATCCACTAACAATTAGAAGACACCGAATTAAACCATAGGCTAGTTTGTGTGCACCAAATTGTACTATTATTTACCGATAACTAAATCCCAAGTAACCATGTCTTAAGAAATGTTAAATCACCATTTTAGGTTTAATTTCAGAAGTTAAAAGTTGTATATTCAGTTGTTCATGATTATTTAATCGATTGGTTAAATGGCTATATGAATGGAACGTAGATTGAATATAAATGCACCTACTTGCTTATGACATTTTGCAAGATAAAATTCATGCAACCCTTGACCTAACCACCTCATAAACACCACTTTTATGATTAAATTCAGAATATATATATATATATATATATATATATATATATATATATATATATATATATATATATATATAATATATTTTTTGTATGTTATATGCATGATTTGATAGATTCTTGTATAGAACTAGTCACATAACTAGACACCACAACTATTGTTATAACCAATGCCAAATTCTTATTAACTCAATCCTACACTTTATGTTCAAAAGTTTGGGCTTATTGTGAATATATAGGTGGAAAAAATCTAGGTTTCATTCATGGCCTTATTGTTATGTTCATGTTAGAACATGTGTTGTTCATAGGTAGGATTAATTTTGCCATGTAAATTAGTGATAGGTGTGATTGTGCATATAGGTTAATTTCATGTTAAAATGTACACAAATAGATCATAGCTAGTTGACACAAATATGTAAGTATGATTATATACATGATTAAAAGAATATATGTTGTAGCACTTGTATCATATCTAGGCACCGTTTAGTTTTACATGTTGTATATGAAAACCAATAGTAGGAAATATGTTGTGCCATGCTAGAATTGTCCATAGGACTTGAATAATGTTAGTGGATCCAATTGTCTAAGATGAGAGTATGACTTAAACCATATTTTGCATAACCACTAGTGTAGGTTGCACTTGTTTTATTTACTTTGTGTATGTGCAAGTGATACTAGCACAAGGAGAACCTAGTAGGAAGAACATATAGTGCCTATGTGTTAGAAGAACAATTTAGCAAACCCATAAACATTCGTTATGATCATAAGTAGTTATGCTCTAATATGTGTTATCATAACTTAGCGTAGCTTTTATGTACTTTATTATGTATTCGTAGACGCTCGGGATGTTTTGATCTCGGTTGCGGTCTTGCGGAGTCAGGATCTTTATTTGATCATTTCGAAGTTCCAGGCAAGTGTACCTTGCCAATGTTACAGTTCATGTTCATTTTCTTTATTGTTGTTTTAATTTCTTGTTTATTATCATTTAGGACATTGGAATAGTCGATAATTTGCGTCCATATTGTATTCGGGTGCCGATAATATCTTATAGTCATCAAGTATCGACATTAGGCACTGCGTGTACTTTATTCGTGTTTCATTGATACGATAGACCATAGGATACCGACACGATTCATGATACGGAGTTTACACGAGTATTCGTGGCTATGGACTTCGTAATAGAATACTAGATTGATACTTGCACTTGTGACTTGTTATATACTGGAATTGACTTGACTTGCTAGTTCTAGACATGGGGTGGGAAGAACATTACCGCTATATCAGGCTGTATTTATATATATTTCTACTCGAATATTCTCGTTTTCATATATGGGACTTGGCTGTTATTCTACTAGTTTAGCCTCGTTTCCATATAGGGACTTGGATAGTATTCTACTAGTATACCTTAGTCTCTGTAGCAGACCTTCGGTGGTTATCTACTTGATCTACTTGTATGCCCTTTGGTCCCACGATACGGTGCCTTAGGAAAATAGCCTGCTGAGGAGCTTGTAAGTCTCAGTGGCTAAGCCTGATATTCGAAATATGTTCTCACATGCATATCCCGTAGACCGGATATAGTAGATACCCTTAGTTCATATTTTCTTTTCTGTACATTGGCATGTTGTATGTACCTTGCTATATCCCATGAGGACCTGGTGATCTCTTCAGGTATTTGACTGAGCGGACTTGGTTGCTGATCATGATGGTTGTTATTTACTATTTCAGGTATCTCTTGCGATTACATATACATCTCTATTTATTTACATTCTGTTTTTTAGCCTAGTATGTAGGCTCAAGTTATTCTTTCAAGTCTATTCGGACAAATGTAGCATGGGGTGCACACTATGTTATATCTTGTTCATTCTTGTATTCTATCTTACTGCGGATTGAGACTTAGATATTATTGATTAGTATATATAGTTGATCGTTGTTGTACAACTTATACATATTCGAGCTGGACTGGAGCCTACTTGATATGTAGCTGACATGTATACGGATTCCTAGTCCTCGACCGTCACATCGACGCTAGCTGCCATGCGTAGCACCTCCTGTACTACTGGGATCCTGTCGATATCAATAACACGACCAAAATCGAAGTTCCTGACGATCAGCCTCACCGTAAGTCTCGACTGCCTGTCACCTGTAGAACCCTAGAGGGGGTGAATAGGGAAATAAAATAAAACTAAACACAAGTAAGCTATATCACTGAAATAAAATAAAAAAAGAGTGAGAAAATCAAACACTCGATGTATCCTGGTCTCCTCCCTAGAGGCAATCCAGTCCCGGAACTCTCTCCGGCTTAAATCCACTATTGAGTAAATAGTACACACGAGTTTGGATCCGAAGAACTCGCCAACTTCAACACGAGTTTGGATCCGAAGAACTTGCCAACTTCTTACACACGAGTTTTCTTACGAAGGCTCGTCAACTTCAAAAGGAAAGGAAAAGAACTGTTGATCTTAACACTTGAAGATCGAAAAGTACAACTTTTGAATACTCTAGCACTTTTGGATTGGATGACAATTGAAAGCTTGGGTAGAGTAGTAATGGTGGAGCTCTTGGTTGTTGAGAAATTTATAGCTTAAGTGGATAGCCTTCAATGGAAGGAAGGAATCCATATATATAGAAAACCAAGAGTATGTAGCATTTAATGCTCCTGAACATAGCCCAGACGGCATGCCGTCGGTATGGACCGGCATACCGTTCGGAACAGTAACGGTAATAATTATATCCGTTGGGAAGCATTTAATGCTAGTATTTGCCCATTCAAAAAATTAAATCAGATGAAGCGGTATACCGTCGGTATGCAGCAGTATGCCGTCAGTATACCGATGTTCATCACAGAACATTTTGTGGCTCACAAAATGGTATACCGTCGGTATACTGTTGTATGCCGTCGATATGCCGAAGTTCGTCACAGAATATTTTGTGTCTCACAAAACAGTATACCGTCGGTATACTGTAGTATGCCGTCGGTACGCCGATGTTTGTCACAGAACATTCTTGTGGCTCAGAAACGGTATACCGTCGGTATGCCGTTCTTTTAGACATTGATTTTTGACTGAAAAAATAGAAGAACTTTATGTTTTGTCATCCAACCTTAGGTGTTTATACAGAAAGACCTAGACCTTGTACAGACTCGAAATCTTGAATTTGTTGAGAGCCGTCTTTAAGGAGCGCTGGTCTTTTCTTCAGTCTTCTTTTAGGAACTTCCATAAGGCTTTGATGACTCGGTTTGAATGGACAGAACTTATTGTAGTAGAGCTTTGAAAGATTATCTGTTAGCTGAAATACAGAGAAAACTAGACTACGAAGATGTTGTTAATGTTATCAAAATAAACTGTGCCAACATCACCAACTTTGATTCGATTTGGATGTCCATAATAGGTGTTGTGCTATTTTAGATATAATAGGATTCTTATTTTAGAAAATCCTATTATGATCTAAAATATGATAATTGATGGGCTATTTTAGGTGTGATAAGATTCTTATTTGAGAGATTCATATTTAAGAAATCGTATTATGACCTAAAATAGGATTTTCTCATCCTATAATATGGGGTGAGGGTGGAGGCACAAAGCACAGCACAAAGTGGAGATTCGGGGTGCTCGTCCACAAGAAAATCTAAGAGAAAGTTCGTACTTTGCTCTTAGGACTTCGTCATCCAAGACAGAAGGAAGAAGAAGATCTAATTGAGGAGTCGTCAACTTCGGTTAGGGAGATTGATACGGATTGGTAAGTGATCTCAATTGTAATCTTCTACTTTTCTTCTTGAGAGTGGTAAGACGGTTGAACCTATTAGGACAAAGGGTTCAACGTGAGTTTTGTCAATCTTGTAATTTCATTGAGTTATTAAAGATTGAGATTTGACCAAGCGACGTACGTCACCGCCATATACTTGTCTTTGTCTGTGCTTGGTATCTGTTAGACAGGAGTTGATTTTGATTATGTGGGTTGGCAAATGCTTCCGCACGCACCCAACAATTGGTATCAGAGAGATGTTCGTTCGTTCTAATCTGATACCAACACTATTGAATGATCTCCAAGTAAAAACTAGTATTTGAAGTTTTAATGATGAAGTTGAGTACTAGTAATGCTACAACAATAATTTTAATGATGAATTATTGAGCTTGAGTATATTGTTTTTAAAGTTTTGCATAACATACTATGGAATATTGTATTACAAAGTGAATTTTAACAAAATTTTGCATAACATACCATGGAATATTGTATTACAAAGTGAATTTTAACAAATACTAATGATAAGATTCTTGGGAATCGTTGGATTTGGCTCACATGCACTAAGAAAATATTAACTAAAAGATGTCATTTTTATTGTTCTAATTAACCATTCGAGAAAAGGCCAACTTGCCGTTAAGATTGATTTAGTTTTTATATGCTACTTAGCAGAACTTAAATTAGAATGATTATGGTATTTAATTACTCGCTTATATGAAAAATGGTGCAAAAATTGTCTAAATTTTTTTATTGATTTAGTTTAAATGTGATCACGATGCTTGTACTTAAATTGTTAGAGTACTATTTTATTTTTAAAAAAAAAGAGATTTTAACAAAACCCTAAGTGCAAAATAAGTTCATGATAATGAAACACTAAGGCTATGTTTGGTTAGTAGTTTAAAATCAGTTTTGGGAGTGTAAATGTACAAATGGGCATAAATAACGTTTGGATATGAAAACTTAGAAATGAAGTTTTATCTTATTTTTGTGGAAAATCGAAGTTTAAGGGACAGGGACCGGATCAGCTGTTCCTGATTCGGTGTCACAATCATGTCCCCTCCCTCCCTCCTCTATGGCATGTAGACCCCATCGGTAAAAATCAACCAAAAAAAACTCACATGCCATAGAGGAGGACAGGGCTGGAATATCGGACAGCTGATCAGGTCTTGGAGTTTAAACATACTTTTTGGAGTAACTTAAAGTTGTTTTTATAGTTTGATTTTTGAACTCTCAAAAAAATAATAATAAAGTTTGATTACTGAAGAGTGTTCTCTTTTTCTCTCTCTGCTCCCCAAATTTTCTTTTTCTAAGAACGTCTCTTCCTCTCCCCTAGAAAATCCCAACTCTAACGACGCCAAAGGAGGAGGTGTAGGGGTCTCCGGCCACCCTCGCTACTCCCTCGTCTCCCACCATTCCATCAACGCGAAGGTCGCCGTCTCGGTGCCGCAGAACATCACAAAGGCTTCGGTAAAGCCCTCGTCCAGATCGATTGCTTCGTCGACGACTACGAGGACGAAAGACGAATTATTAGGGTTTTGGTCTAGGAGCGAGGAGTGCGGGGCGGTATATTCTTCTTGCTTTTGTTCGATTCTGTGCAAAAATTAAGAAGAGTAATATTTGTGTTCACTTAGTTAGGTTTGTTCTCTTTTCTTCTCTATATGAGAAAATGGCTCTCATCCGACCCCTCCCCGTAGGAGGGGGGCGGCCCTGGTCCAATACAGGCCGGGCGACGGCTCAGGGCCCCCTGACGAAACGAAAGGGGACACCGACACGGAACTATCTACAATAGATTTAGTATGTATCATGTGCATGTTTTTAATAAAAGACATTATTTTTAACAAAAGACATTGTTGTGTAGTGGTTATAATGCTAGACTTATATTTTGGAGGTTCTTGATTCAAATCTTGACTACAACAAAATTTTCTTTTATTTATACTTTTTTTTACATTATGTATGGAGACCCATTTTGAAAATTTCGCCTCTGACCCCTATTACCTCAGAGCCAGCCCTGACCCTCCAGACTCAATTCGTGTCCAACACAACTGCTTCTCCATAGAGAAAATCCTAACCCTAGCTTCAAAACCCTCTCGCCGGCACTGCTTTTGCCGACTGCTCAGGCTCTGCCAATGATATCCTACGACAGGGCTGGCCCTGAGGCAATGGAGGCCCGAGACGAAACTTTCAAAATGGACCCCCATACATAATGTTAAAAAAAAAGTATAAATAAAAGAAAATTTTGTTGTAGTCAAGATTTGAACCAAGAACCTCCAAAAAATAAGTCTAGCATTATAATCACTACACAACAATGCCTTTTGTTAAAAACAGACACATGATACATACTAAATCTATTATAGATAGTTCCATGTTGATGTCCCCTTTCGTCAGGGGGGTCTGGACCGTCGTCCGGCCTGCCCTAGGTCAGGGCCGCCCCTGGGGAGGGTACTGTCGTACACAACTAAGTTGGGCACATATTTCTTGCACAGATTTGTGGGGGACAAGAGGACATTTTTGTTGCACATATTTGTGCATGCAGATATCAGAGAGAAGAGGGGTGCACAAATAACCAGAAAAATCTTAGAAAAGATACTATTTCAAGCACTGTAACAAAAACCAACAAGTAACTTGACGGAGATTTGTATGCTAACAAGCAAGAAGAGATTGCTTATAAGTGAATAACTCAAACAAGCAAACGGCATCTACAAGATGAAGAATGATGGGTAAAGGCAAAGCTTGAGCTATGCATGCAGATACAGAGAAAAGAGGGGTGCACAAAAAAAAGAAAAATCTTAGAAAAGATACTAACTTCGTGTAACGATAACCAATAAGCATTTTCTGAGCTAGGGAGTCTAAGCAGACCCCACCCGCAATTTCTTCGATGTTTTCCAGCCACCGCCCAATTCTCCTAAAATTTACCCCCGTCTGAGCCAAATGCAGACTAATATTCAAGCATCTGGTTATTTGAGAGGCTTTTTTTCCCTGAATCAATGTAAACATTTTCAAAAGATACTAAAAATAAATCAAAAAATAAATGTCTAGTGCAGAAGGATATGAACAATGGAAATAAGAGGAAGTTAAAAACTTATTTTAAGAGGTATAGTGGAGAGAAACAAATTAATCAAAAGTAAAGCATATTTAACAGACTAAACAGAAAAAAAGAAAGGATGTCAAAGGCTGCTTGGAGAAGTCCTTACTGTGCAAAGCAGTCCACTCAAAATGCCTGGGAAAGTCAAAAAGACCGATCTCTATATGCCTCCTAACTTATTTTAAGAGGTATAGTGGAGAGAAACAAATTAATCAAAAGTAAAGCATATTTAACAAACTAAACAGAAAAAGAAAGGATGTCCAAGGCTGCTTGGAGAACTCCTTACTGTGCAAAGCAGTCCACTCAAAATGCCTGGGAAGGTCAAAAAGACCGATCTCTATATGCCTCCTAACTTATTTTAAGAGGTACAGTGGAGAGAAACAAATTAATCAAAAGTAAAGCATATTTAACAGACTAAACAGAAAAAGAAAGGATGTCCAAGGCTGCTTGGAGAACTCCTTACTGTGCAAAGCAGTCCACTCAAAATGCCTGGGAAGGTCAAAAAGACCGATCTCTATATGCCTCCTAACTAAGCTGGATGGTATAATTCATATGCTAAGAACAGCAATTGACAACCATATGGCTACTCGAAGAGGCATGACTAACAGTAAGCCAATATTTCTACTACCTGCTATTATATAACTCATATATAATACCAGATGAAAATTTAAATGAGATATTCACGTTCACAAGGATATTTTCTCACAACTGATTAACTAAAAAAATTAGATTAAAAATTATAGATTGAGTACTCCGAAACAAAAATAAGCTAGTTAGGCTCATAACGAAATGGTTAATTTTTAATATAATGGCACCCGAACTATAGCGTTCGAATGTTTTTGGCACCTTAATCTTCCACTGCTGCTCAATTTAGGTACCCCAACTTCATAAATTGCTCTTTTGAAACATCTTTCGTTAATTTTGAAGTACATCAAGGCCTCTTCAAAAGCATATCATGTAGTACAAAAGAGCAATTTAAATATTCGTATTGACAGATATTCTTTTGAAAGGGTCCGATGTACTTCGAAGTTGACGAAAGGTGTTTCAAAAGAACAATTTATAAAGTTCGGTGCCAAAACGAGCAGTAAAAAGTTAAGGTGTCATAAACGTCAAAGTGTTATTATTCGAGTGCCATTCAGATAATTTAGCCTAACAAAATAGACAACATGCAACAGTTAACTGACAAGCTAACTATCATCACAAGGACACATCAAAATTAGCTTATATGATTTCTTAAGTGAAGATAATACCTCAAAAGGTTTACTATAAATCAGGTTTGGCAAAACCTATGTTGCTCGAACAAGAATACAACACAACATAATTCGGACACAACAACAATAAGCCGCTCAAATTTTGGTATGTCCTAGTGTATTTAGGAGTGTCCATGAACACTAGGGGAAAACAGATCCATAAATTTCTCTGTGCATTCAATCTTGGTGTGCATATCTAAAAGCCCTAATTCAAAAGGGAATATTTGAAATATTTGGATTGTCAGAAATCTCATGTGGAAAACAACAAGCATCGCATCGAAAGATGCTACCTGATTAGAGATGTTCATCATTCAATAAAAATACCACTATGACAATAGTAAGATTAAACAAACAAAGAACATTATACTTGAATCATCAATCATTTCAAATATCATTAACACATAAAACCATGGGATGTTGGATAGCACAAGTCATCCATTACCATTTGCAGAAATAAACTAGTCAACCATCCGGCAATGAGCAAGAGCAGGACCAGTAGATTTGCTCCAAACAGAGATATAATGTCAAGCACTATGACAAAACAAAGAACAATACAGTACAGATGAAACATAACAGTCTTTATATGTCAACATCTACACAATATGTATGAGTCCAATCTTAGAAAGGAACTCTTATGAAAAGATTGTTCCCTTCTCCTAGAAAGAAATCAGGAATATGGCTCATTAAGCAACCATTGCCTTGATTCATGTGAGCCCTTGTCTGAGCCAAATGCAGACTTAATATACAAGCATTTGGTTATTCGCAGGCTTTTTATTCAAAACCAATCTTGAGAACAAGTCAAGATTTTTTTTTGATGCTTTGATTTGGTATTTTCGAAACAAGATTTAACTAATGAACCCACATTTTGAAAATGTGATTGAGAAACAACTGTAGTTTCGAAACTTTTAAGTTTATAGTACAGTAGGACATTAATTTCATAAAAAAGAAGAAAACAATAGCAAATTGATCAAAACTTTAATAGAACAGCTAACTAAGAATGAGAATGAATGCCTAAGCTGCTTGGAGGACTTCGTATGGTTAAGAAACACAAAGCCCCCTCAAAACTAAGCAAGATGGTACGCCGTCAAGATGCTAAAGACCACCCATTTATAAAAACAATATGGCTACTCAAAGAGGCATTCTTTCGTCGAATCAGAACCTACAAATTCCTAAATATTCAAATTGAAATCTACCACAATTGATTAACAAAAAAACACAACTTTTGCACGTAGTTTACTAAAAAAAAAAAGGGTTTTATTGCTTAAAATTCCCACAGAACAGCAAAATTCCAACTAATAACATCAATTTCTTCTGTGCGTCGATAAATTTTGAATCTTTATACCAAAAAAAATTTAATACAAGAGAATTCTAATAGAACAATGGTCAGAATTCTCGCATCTAACAGGTGCAAAATGAAAATTTTGAAACAGCAGAACAGTAATATATCAAAGTAACAACAGGAATTTCTTCTTTGGATCAAAATAAAAACTTTTGAATCTAGACGTGCATATTCAAAGCCCTAATTGAAGAAAGGAAACATCTTGAAGAGAAAAATAGTTCGAATGGTCAGAAATCTCTTATGTAATGCGCAGAGCAACGCATCGAAAGATGCTATATTATCGCGAGATGATGACCATTCAATTCGAGGGAGAAGAGAAAGAACATTATAATAGAAATCACCGACGATCGACGGTAGGCTGTCGTCGATCCGTGATCGCCGATTCACGCAGCCAACGAAATATTTAGGGTTAGGGTTTTGCCGGATGGAAGAAAACTATCGACTTGGTTTTTATAACCGTAAAGCAAAGAAGGCTTAGATGGGTGGGACGTTTAGCACAAAAAGATATCTTCAAAGTTGTTTGTAATTATTAGGGGTGGACACGGACCGGACCCGGCCCAAATTTGTTGGATCCGGACCCGGATCCGCTACTTGGCGGGACGGGACGGGACGGGTCCAAAAAATATTGGATCCGAACCGGATCCGACCCGTTTGAAACGGGTCCGAAACGGGTCGACCCGCGGGTCCGAAACGGGTCGACCCGCGGGTCCAAACGAGTCCAAAAAAAAGTTTAAAAATTCTATAATAGTAAACATTTACATATGTTATATTGTCTATAAGAACAAAACAAGTGGAATGTCTTCCCAAATTTTTAGAATTTGTTTAGTAAACAATAAGATATTCTATTATGTATAGACTATAATCACAAAAAATGCTAAAAATTGATATAAAAAAATATATACTCCTAGAAACGGGTCGGATCGGGGCTCCGTTTATTTTGAAAATAGGACCCGCTCCGACCCGTTAATGTCACACGACCCGTCCCGGCCCGCCCCGTTTAAATTTCAAAATTTAGGAACCGGCTTATTTAGACATTTTACGGTTCGGGCCGGGTCGGAACCGCGGGTCCTAGAACCGTATGCCCACCCCTAGTAAGTATTGTGTTATTTTACATATAAATGAAATAAAATAATTTTTTTGAGGTGTCCTTTTTTTCGGACCGGCGAGTATCGTCTAAAATGATTTAAAAGTAGTCTGCTCACAAGAATTTTATTAGGTTAAAAAATAAAATATAATGGGTAAAACAAATTGCCAGCATATATTATTTACATTGCTGTTATCCGGAATGTAACAAAAAACTGCCATTTGACTAATATAGACTAGCGTCGGATACACACATTGGGGTGTACCATGTCATATTCTTCAGGAAACATATCGGAATCAAACATACCCTTAGGTTTGACGTTGTCCATGTCATATTTCCTCAGCAAATTTTTGGTGTACTTAGCTTGACTAATGTAGGTTTCCTGTGGATTCTGCTTGATTTGTAGACCGAGGAAGAAGTTCAGTTCTCCCATCATACTCGTTGTGAATTCATTCTGCATACAATTAGCAAAATCTTTACAAAGCATCTCGCTATGAGAACCAAATATAATATCATCAACCTAAATTTGCACTAAAAGAGTTTCATCTTTTGCTTTTATAAAAAGTGTCGTGTCAATTTTTTTCTTTTGAAAAACTATTTTCAAGTATAAAGGAACTGAGGCAGTCAAACCAAGCATGTGTGGCTTGTTTGAGTCCATACAGAGCCTTAAGTAATTTGAAAAGTGATTTAGAAATTTAAAATCTTCAAAAAAAACTGTGGGTTGTTCTATGAAAACTACTTCTTTGATAAAACCATTAATTTAAAAAGCACTTTAAACATTCATTTGAAAATGTTTAAAATTATGAAAACTAGCAAAATCACAAGGTATGTGTAACTATCACTTTCCAACATAGGAATATTTTGGTAATTTTGTATGTTGATTATTATTTTTATATATTATTTTATATTAGCGGTTGCCTAAAATTATATTAGTGTCAGTTAGTAGCTGGCCAATTAGAATTTGCAAGTGTTAATTAGTGCTACATTATTGTTAGTCGTGACTTTAGCAATTAGAATTAATTACGTTTAGTTGTCATGAAAGGAATATTCCTTTTAATTATAGAGATTCATTCCTTTAGTTAATTAGGTTCCATTCATGACAAATGGAGAGGGACAAACTTGATATTTTTGCATGACCAAACTTTACTATAAGACACAATTTCTAATTAGAAATTCATCTATTTGTTTCATTTCACTCATTAGTTTCATTTTTCCCCAAAACTTCGTCTTCCCCAAACAAATCTGGTTTCCTACCAATTCTACTCAATCTACTTCCAATTTCGCTCATCCTCACCATCATGAAGGCCTAAAGCATTAGAGAGCACAAGGAGATCCATAGGAGACAAACTTGCTAGGAGATCGTGTCTGACTCATTCCTTCTGTGTCCAAATTCAAAATTCTCCAAAAAGGCTACCAAAACACTAGGTAATTCTCTCAATTTTATCAAATTCATGATTAGGAACACCCCTAGGTCATGTAGGAAACCCTCCATGGTTATATTTGACTTTCTAATTATAGATCTAGGCCCTAGGAGCCCTTAATTTGGTAAATCTAAGTTGGTGTCATGATTTTGGGGCTCAATTTGGAAAAAATCCCAATTGTGTCCATTGAGTGTGTGTATTGTGTCCTAATGAGGACTATTGATATTATTTGATGGTGTGAAGGTATTCTTGTATCCAAAATTGGACACGTAGAGTTCGTATCATGATACGCCATAATACGTATAGGTGATTTGGTAAATTGGGTGTATACATGTGTTCTTTTATCCAAAACAGTCCAAATTCGTCATAGTATTGAGCCTCGTTTTTAACAGCCATAACAACTTAGAAATGTCATAACTCCTAACCCAGGACTCTGATTAATCTCAAGTTTTTTAAAAGGACCATATTGTCATGACCCGCAGCCTTTTTTTGGGATACGTGTACGTAACCAAGTCTAGCCTACACCGCAGCATCGATGATAGTACGCTGTCCAGACCTCAATAATAATTTCAAACCAAATAAATAATATTTGATCTATATATTTTCTCATTCACAAAAACTAATTTATTTAATATATTAAAATGACATTCGGGAACGCGCTAAATAATTAAATTCAAAACTATCTAATTTATCTAGAATCTAAGATTGGCCTTCAAATGTCTCTATCTCCACCCTAAGGGTCCCAAGTGCAAAATAGCAAGTCACATTCAACGTATCCAGTCAAGAAAGGAGCAAAGTATAACCATATTGCAATAATGTAACTTAGCATAAAATAAATCTAGATAGAGATGCAATATAACAATAAAGGAAACATGTATATAAACTGGAAATAGTAAACACGTACAAGATGACTACTAGTAAGAACATGTATAAACAAGACAACTGAATATGGACAAGTAAAAGCTAACAGACAGTGTGTGTAAAATGCCTTTCGACATGTGAATGACTAGGCTAATACGTCACATCATATCGATGGCTATCCACATTTATACGGTACGACTAACCCATACGTGAGTTGTATGACTTAGCTATCCACATTAACATTCATTGGAATTTGTTCACATACCTACTTAGCATTTTTTCTCCCGACTCACTAAAACAACAATAACACGCAATGATACAACAAGTCCTATCGTGTCACAATCGTGTCTCAACAGGATAATAAATGAAAACACAATGAAGAGTGGCATTACAATGTACTAAGAACATAAAGTAATAGTGTACTTGCCTCGATTAGTTTGGAGTTGACATGTGCGACACAATCTCGATTTGGTTGAAAATTGTTGTAAAAAAATGGAGGTGAAAATGCTAAGTACGTATGTCAACAATTCCCCGCAAACTCCCGAAATCTCAAAAATAGTACGACATGTCGATATTTTGGACAACTGACACTCAAACAATTTTCCAAAAAATCACGTTCATAATTACAGAAAATAAATTATATATTTGAAAATCTAATCTCGACACGGTTCTAAAAAATAGAGGTGAAACGAAATACGGAGTTGGTCGTAACGGCTTCACGAAGTTGCTATAGCTTCAAAAAATGAGGTTGAATTTATGACAAATTTTGGACTATTTTGGACGAAAAAGAGAGAATTTTGAGAAAGGAAAAGATGAGGAATGTTCATAAGGGTATATATAATGGGTAGCAATCATCTAATTAGGATTAGAGAATTAGGTTGGAAGGGTTTTGGTTTTGGAAGAAAATAAGAAAAAGTCTATCCTTAAATAGATGGAGATTGACACATAATTTTCTAATTTGGAAGGGTCAAAAATTTAATGAATAAATCTTTTCATTAAATTCAAATCAAATCAATCTCAAAACTATATTGATCAAATCTCAATCCATAATTGGTCATAATAATAATGTAAAATAATATCCAATATTATCAAATAAAATTTAAAGTTTATTTGCATAAATTCAAATTTTATAAAAATAATTTAGAAAATATTTTTATTGGTCAAAGATAATAATCATTAATTTCAAAACTAAATCAATCAAATCTAAATCTAATATTTGATTACGATCATAATTCAAATTACTATTATTTAAATAATATTTTTTATAAACCAAAAATATAATTTTGAAAATATAATTTGGCAGAACCATTTTGTCATTCGAAAATACCTAGATTTTCCTTTATAAATGAAAAAAAATTCAACACAATTATTTGAAATAAAATTTTAAAATTTCGGGAACAGGGGTTACAAATCTACTTACCTTAGAAAATTTACGTACTCAAAATTTTAATGGTACGACTAGGCACTACTAAGACACTACAAGAAAAAAGGCCTTTTACAACGTTGTAAAAACGTTGTAGAAGGGCTTTTACAACGTTTAATAGAAGGTCGTTATATCTAGGGTTGTGAAAGGGGGGATATCGTATACAATGTTTGTTTGAACACTGTGAAGACGTTGTAGAATTTCTTTCCACAATAGTTTACAAATATTGTTGAAATTTATAAAATTTGACAAAAATCTATCTATAACATTTTTCAAGTATTGTAAAAATACTTTTTAAGACATATTATACGTACTGTAAATATAATTTCTACAACGTTTTTCAATTGTGGTAAAAATGATATCTACAACGTTCAGTAAACATTGTGTATAAATTTCTCACAATAGTATACAAACATTGTAAACAAAAGATTATACAACTTTTTAAAATGGTTGTATACAATATTCAATTATGTTTGCCAAATGTTATAAATAATATTTATATGTTGTAATTGTAATATCAACAATGATCTAAAAATATTATAAATGAAGTTTACAACTTTTAGAAAAGTTGTTAAAATGTTATCTTACAACTGTTTTTAAACGTTGTTGATTGTATTTCCATTTTTTTAAAAAAATTATAAAAACATATTGATTGCAATTACAATACAAATTCGTACATGATCAATCCCTTTCTGTTCCAATTCCAATGTGCCACACACCCATTTTACTATGTCCTCACCAAACTCCGGATCGATCGAACACTTTCCAGCTCCTCGTCTCAACAAAACTGCAAGAAGTAGTAGAGGTAGAGTGAGTTCTCACGGTGTTATCATCTGTCCCAATCTATTAGAATCTTCTCCACTATGTCGACAATCTTGCTCCGGGAGGAAAATAGTTCATAATCATCGCCAAGAAGGACTGTAGACTTTCCACTCCCTATCGCCAACAACATGTCTAGCGATCTCTGCCTGAAAAATTCATTATTCAAAATTAGTTTTCGAAGCTTGAAGGATCTCTTAAAATTAATTAGATCTATTTGTGCCGTCTCTTGGCCTTTAATTACATATTTGAATCGAAATAGCCAATTATCTTTCTTTGTAATTCCTATAAAGAGAATTTGCTTTTCCCATTTGGGCCTTTTATGCTGGAAACTGCATCTGCAAGGTTACAAAATGTAGTGCCCTGCTTCCGATAGGCGGCAGACTCCGTAATATGCTTGCGCTGAGTCAGATCGGTCGGAAACTTAGATAGCCATCTGACTCGGTCGCTGAGCTTGGTAAACAATAATACCTTGCGATATCGATCAAATCGATTTGGACGAATGTTACGAGAATCGATCCAATTAATGGAACAGCTTCTGTTGGAATAAGTCCTAGATGCAGCAGGCTGCATCTCAGTGAGTGAGCTCTATATAAGAGTCCATTCGATGGGACCAGACTGCTGTATGATTTTTTTTGGAGCTTTTGCCGCTTGGTTTTGATGAAAGTGTTTGTCACGCCCAGAACCAGAATACTGGAGAACGGGGGCAGACATAGCCAGCAACGTATATAAAATGGATTCCATCTCGCTATACGGTCACGGCTGTCTAGATACATGAGGGTTTAACTACAAGCCAACAGTCTCTTAAGGTCATGAACAAGCCTAGTGTCTCAATCACAAGCAAGTAAATAAAGTCACAAGATGTATGATCATTAAATATACAATAATAAGGCGTCCCAAATATTACATATTCAGCTGATCATGAAGCTAGTCGTTACAAAATGTTAAGACTAGCAAGAGTTTAGTCATACATGATCGACCCTAGGATCTGTCAATCATGTTACAGCCCATAGACAGACAGTAAGTAAGTACAATCGAGCTAAACAGGTGCTCGTCGGCTAAACGCCTCAAAAGAATATTTTTACAATAAAGTGGAAGATCAAAAATAAACCCACTCGTTGCCCTGGTTACGTCTAGTCGCCACCATCGGGCTGGAAATTCGGTAGATCCTCTGGAGCTGCTCCGAAATCTGGCCACACAAAACCAGCTGGGTCAGACCCCAGAAGAGCAAGTGCCACAAAGGAAGCTTCACTTAGGAACTAAAACCAACAATTAGCACAGAAGATAATAGTATATAGTAAAATTGGAGAAAATATAACATCACGAGGATATATGGTAAGATAACCATGGGACCATTCAGATAACCAGGTTACAATCCTTAAACCAAACAAGGACCGGGATTGTAACCCTTCGTCTGAATCGAACTTGGTTTCTCCTATTTATCGGCAAGATAATATAAGAATTCAGAGCATGCAATAATCTATACAGGATCAAGGCAAGACTAGACTGGTAATTTCCCATTCAACAATCACGGCCAAGCAATAAGTACGGCTTGATACTTTAACTAACTAGGGTTATCACAGACCTAATTACTAACAAGATGCAACGAGATTATTCCACAGCCACAAGCCCTGCAGACCATCCAGGTTACCCAGGTCGAAAATTAG
Source organism: Iris pallida (assembly GCA_029216955.1). Classification (NCBI taxonomy): domain Eukaryota; kingdom Viridiplantae; phylum Streptophyta; class Magnoliopsida; order Asparagales; family Iridaceae; genus Iris; species Iris pallida. The sequence goes on from JANAVB010012598.1 coordinate 1,438,811, forward strand.
GGGTTGAATTCTGGTGGGTACATCGTCCAGGAAATATATGTACCCTTAGGTAGCTTAAAGGGTACAACACATGACAGTGTGCTGGAAATGTGCCCTACTCGACGGCAGGCTACAGATCCCAAGCGCGCCCAGGTAACGGGATTGCCTGTAGCTGGGAGATCTCTTTATGACTAATGTATTAATCTAGTTATTATCCTTAGTCCATTTCAGTAGGCACTCCTGACCGTGGTACTCAGGAGTCCCATCCTAGACATGATGCAATACAGGACTGGATTATTTGTACAAGCACAATCGCCCACGGTGTCCAGGTCATTTATACAGGTAATGTCATGTCAGGTAGCCGTCGCAATAGCTTATCAAGAAATATTATGTCAGGTTATCATGTCAAGTGTACTTGTCAGGAGTGCGCCACGACAGGGCCATTATCAGGTTATGTCATGTCTACTTGTCAAGAGTGCACCACTACGGGTCACTGTCGTATCCAGGGTACATGTGCAAGGGCATCATAGTGCAAGCATTCAATCAGGAGACCCAAGTTATGCTGAGGTTACAAGACATGAGTTATCAGTAAAATCAAATAATAAAACATAGAATACAGTATATAGAAAGCCATGCGGCTCGGGTACATGCGGCCAAGGAGGGAATCCATGCGGGAGCAGCCTATGCTGCTGGGGGCGGAAACAGCCCATGCGGCTATGTTCAATCAAGGGCGCATGCGGCCAAGGAGGAAATAGGTGTTATGCGGCTCACAGGGGAGGAATCCATGCGGCTAGAATGGCCCGGGCTCATGCGGCTCGCAGAGCAAAGGTCCATGCGGCTAGAAAAGACTTGGTTTATGTGGCCAAGAAGAAAGTGGGTTTATGCGGCTAGAACGCAAGGGCCTCATGCGGCTAGCTGGGTTCAGCCCTTATGCAGCTTTGGAAGATTCGGATTCATGTGGCCCAAAGTGGCGGAGGCACATACGGCTGGAAGAAGCGGGGGGAGGGGAGGGGGGTGCATGCGGCTGAGTGGGGAGACCATGCGGCTGGAAGAAGCGGATCCCATGCGGCTAGAAGGGAGTAAGCCTATGCGACTCAAAGTTCTTCCAATCATGCGGCTGGGAGAACACTTGCCGCATGAAATATTCATGCGGTCAAGTCTAAGCACAGTTCATCTTCTCCAAAATTCCGAGAAGAAGAACACCATGGGAGCCAAGTTCTCAAGCTCCATAACTCCATCATCCGGAGCCCAAATCCGAACTTCCATAGGTCAAAATGGGGCAGAATAAAATTCTCTACAACATGGAACCATCAAAACTTGACAATAACAAGATTAAGTAGATCAAAACCCCAGATTTTCGAAAATAATATAAATTTAGATCTATAAGAATCTAGCCATGGAAAGTGGAAATGCCAAGTATTAAAGTAAGTTAAAATACTGTAAGGAAGAGAATGAAGCAATAAAATTAGAGTTCCTCCATGAAGCAAGTTGTACTTGTCTAGACCCCTCTCTCCCTCTCTCTGGTAGGTGAAGAAGTAATGGAGGAAAGAAGAAGAGTAATGAAGAGAGAGAAGGAAGTAGGGTTAATAAAACCCAAGAATAAACTAAGCCATGAAAAAAACTAAGCAAGGAATCATGCAATACAAGATAAAATACGTACACGTATTCCAAAATACGTAATACGAACCACAGGCATTATAGTGTTTTAGCATCATTTTCTGAATACAATCTATGAATTTTGAAGTGAAAGAATAAAGAAGGAATTCTAACTAAGTGTTGGTGCCATTGCAGGAGCTCGCGTAACTAAAGCTTGAACGTTGCAAAGCGCTTCGACGGTCGGCACGATCAAAGTACTTTGTGGGTGATTTGGCCCCTTCTTTTCTACTCTGTCCCGTAAATGAAATTCTTTTGCCTCGAACTTATTCAAATCGACGATGCCAAGTTAAATGCATGTCAATCCACTAAGATCAAGAACTCGGGAAAAACGTATCGATTTAGAGTAATCTACTCTGAAAATATAAGTTTTACACCAAAACGAGAAAGTTTAAGATTCTAGTAAAAAGATAGACTATTTCACGTGCTGCAAAATAATATGAAACGTTGATCGTAGCTTATGACGCCTCGGGCAATTTGGTGCCTACGGGACGCTAAATCGTAAGTACGACTTAGGAAAATTGAATCGTTGCATGAGTTGGAAGAAATGATAATGCCGTTCAATACTGTCCGCGTTATACAAATCTGTTTGCATATATTAAACTGTTCACGTATTGGCATTGTCATGGATAGCTTATGCACAAGTTTGATTTTTCTCGAATCGGTATCCGGGGCATCGGTATCGAATCGACCTAGGGGGATTGTATAATCGTACTTCGGCACTGATGTATTGCGGGACCGTCAGTCATGCTTGCAACCTAGACTGAATGGGTGGAAATGCCGTTGAGATAGTCCCAAGTAGTGTGTAACACCAGTCACCGCACATATAAGATAGTAGCAAGCTCACCTATTATCTTATGTAGGTAGTAAGTATTATCTCTGTTTTTATGCAGTGACGAGCACGACCGTGGTAAGAACTATGATAAATCGTTATGTTTTACTGTATGCTTTATTACTACAAAGATGGCTATCGATATGAACTGAATTCATTTAGTTCTAAATAGAAAGAAAACTCTAAAGCATGCCTACCTTAACAATCAGAGTCGATTTAGACGAGTGGGTTCGTCTCGTCCACTTAGCAAGTGTGCTAACCCCTCCCTAACTCCCCAAGTACGGCTGGAGCTCTAAATTGAAGCTGAAGTACGGAGAGGCATTTTGAAGCTCTTCATATTCTGAAGTATTTTGAAGACAATTCATCAAAGGCGTATGTATAAAGGGGCAAATGTATGGAACGATAAGTATTAGTTCAGGCAGCTTATCGAGTATATTTCTTTTGTTTTAATCAATGTAGCCGCAACGGCACTAATTACGACATGCACTTTGTTGCAAGTTATGAATGAAAAGCGTATTTCTATCTTCCTAAATTGCATGTCAAATTTTGATGTGATTTGTGAAGTTTCAACTTGGTGTTTCAATATAATGATCAAACGTAACGCTCTTGCCTTATACGAGTGCAAATTCTAGACTCGTACGATATCACGCCTTAGCGAGGACGATCGATTCAGCATAATACTACCAGGGGAACGGTTTGTCGACTCGGAGTGTGATAAATTAGTATCAGAGCACAATTATATTTCCTCGGACTTTTAAAAACTGTTTCATTGTTAGAATGTTCGTTGAGATTGCTCGATTGAATGCTTGTCAACATGCTACGTAAAACAAAAGTTCTACACAGGTAAGCCCGTACATATTTTGAAAAATACTAACGGGTTTACTTTGTTTGTAGGAATGACAAAGAAAAATAAAATAATCCCGGCACAGCAACCAACGTCGCGGATAGTTCGTCGAGTTCAAAGGGTGCTAGCCATAACGAGGCTACGATGGAGAAAATGCTACAGTTGATAGAGCTGCAGCACCAACAGCTTCAGATGCAAATTAAAGCCCAATTTGGTGCGCAGCAGAAGCAAATGGACGACCTAACGCAGAGCGTAAGCAAGATGGTGGGCAATACCAAAGCCACGGTCGTGGTATCCGAAGAGAGGCAAGATGTTCAAGATGAAGTCGAGGAAGAAGCTCAACCGTAAATGATAAACTCTTCTTCCTTGTTTAAAGCAAAGGAGTTCCGCAAGATGAATCCACCTAAATTCAATGGCCAAGCAGAGCCTGATGTGATAGTGGGGTGGCTCGAGGAGATTGAGGACTTATTTAATCTGCTTAGAATTGAAGGGTCCCAGAGGGTAACATGTGCGACGTTATAACTACAACTGAGGGCTTACGACTGGTCGGCAGCTAAGAAGTAGGAAATCTACTAAGCCGATACCGACACCATGATTTCCTAGAAAATGTTTAAGGAAGCATTTCTTGAGTAGTACATTCCTCGCGCCGTCCATCGTCAAAAAGAAAATGAGTTCATGATGTTACGACAAGGGAATATGACTGTTAATGATTATGACTCGAACTTCTCAAAACTCGCGAAGTTTGCTGGTACCTTTCTACCCAACAAGGAAGCCTGGTGCGCACATTTTCAACAAGGCCTAACGAACTGCGAAGGGACGTCATGAATCAAAGGTGTCGAACCTACCGCGAATCCTACGATGTCGCTCTCAATAGTGAGCGTATCTTTGGCCGTATGTCGCAAAGAGCCGTGCCTGTCGTCCGTAACAACTTCAACAAGCATCCTAATGACGCTGGGGGATCGGGAGTATCAAAACGTTCAAACATATTTGATAACAGGGGCCATGGCGGACAACACTGTAACAGATGCGGTAGGCATGGGCACCAAACAACTGATTGCATCATAAGATCTTGCTACAAGTGTGGCGAGGTAGGCCATATAGCTACACATTGTCCGAAAAATGTTCTGAATCAACACAACCTACCAAGGAACATTCTGAATCAATATAAAGCGCCTACACTACAAGGCGCAAATGCGGTGCCCGTGAACCTGCAGAATCAACGCCATGAAGCCCAAGGCCGAGTTATGCATTAACTCGGGACGAGGCATTCGCGTCCAATACTATTGTAACAGGTATATTACTCTAAAAAATATACCTGCTCGGGTTCTATTTGATTCGGGTGTAACACATAGTTTTATATCTGCTGATTATGCGAAAGAAAATAAAGTAACCATGCAATCACTAGATATGAACATTAGCGTTAGCACTCCATCGGGAGTCGATATGCCTGCGAACTTTATTTATAGGAATGACCATATTTGCATCGGGGGAAGAAATCTATCTTTGGAAGCCGTCGTACTAGACATCAAAGAGTACGACATAATCCTGGGCATGGATTGGTTGGGCGCTTGTCATGCAACAATCGAGTGCACAGAAAAGAGAGTGGTATTTCTTCTTTCTGGCGAGACAGAGTTCTCATATTCGTGTGGTATGGTCTTGAAGACGGCAATGATGGTATCGGCAATCTCGACGAGGCGTATGTTGCGTTTTGGTTGTACGGAATACTTGACATCAGTTTAAGATACGAGGAACGATATTGCAGACACAATACAGACTGATGTTGTGGCAGATTTCCCCGATGTTTTCCCTGACAAGATGCCCGGGATGTCGTCGGATCGAGAAATAGAATTTAGTATCGACACCTTTCCGAATACACGGCCGATATCAAAAGCGCCTTACCGAATGGCTCCAGTAGAACTGAAGAAACTGAAGGTGCAATTACAAGAGTTGCTAGACCGCAGATTTATTCGCCCTAGCGTCTCTCCGTGGGGATCTCTCGTACTACTTGTGAAAAAGAACGATGGATCGATGCGAATATGCATCGACTATCGTGAACTCAACAAGGTGACCGTACGGAACAAGTATCCCTTACCACGAATCGATGACTTGTTTGACCAACTGCAAGGCACGTTAATATTTTCAAAAATTGATCTTCGTTCAGCTATCATCAGTTGAAGATCAAGTCTGATGACGTATCAAAGTCTGCCTTCCACATTCGATACGGTCATTATGAATTTCTAGTCATGCCGTTCGGTTTGACGAATGTCCCAGCCACTTTCATGGATCTGATAAACTGAGTCTTTCGACCCTAAATCGATAAATTTGTAGTCGTGTTCATCGACGATATCCTTATCTACTCAAAGAATCGAGAAGAGCATGCAGAACACTTGAAGACGGTATTACAGACTCTGCGTGAAAACAAATTATATGCCAAGCAGAGTAAATACGAGTTCTGGATGAGTAGTGTGACATTCCTCGGACATGTAATCTCTACCGAAGGTGTCGCGGTGGACCCAAAGAAGATTGAAGCGGTGGTAGATTGGAAACAACCTACCTCGGTTAGCGATATTCGGAGTTTCCTGGGCTTAGCAGGCTACTACCGAAGATTCGTGCAGAGCTTTTCAAAACTAGCGTCGCCTCTGAATCACCTCACCCAGAAGGGAGTAGTATTTGAATAGAGTGACGACAGTGAATCCAGCTTTCAAGAGTTGAAGCAATGGCCCGTCTCAACTCTAATCCTTGCACTTCCAGATGGTCCAGAAGGCTTTCAGATATTCAACGACACATCGGGAACTGGCCTCGAGTGCATACTCATGCAGAGAGATAAAGTCATCTCCTACACTTCATGGCAGTTGAAGCAGCATAAGAAAAACTATCCGACGCATGACCTAAAATTGGCGACGATCGTGTTTGTATTAAAACTTTGGCAGCGCTACCTCTATGGTGTGACTTGCAGAATCTACATAGATCATAAAAGCCTGAAATACTTATTTACGTAACGAGAATTCAACTTACGACAGCGATGTTGGCTCAAACTCATAAAAGATTACGAGCTAACGATCGAGTATACGCCGGACAAGGGAAACGTCATAGCCGACGCGCTGAACAGAATATTTATGTTATCACTAGCCCTAAATAATGAGATATGGCGAGACCTTGAAGCGATGGGTATCAAACTCGAAATTGAGTATCAACACCTGCACCTAGCTCAGTTGAAGCTAGGGTCGAGCCTGCATAGCAAAATAAAGACCGCACAGAAAGACGATTCATTCCTGAAGAAGATGCGCGAGCTGATTTCAACAAGAAGGGTGACTGACTTTGCGAAAGATGGAGACGGGACAATGCGATGAAAAGAAAGGCTCTGCATTCCTGAAACTGCCAAACTCAGAAAAGAAATTTTGATGGAGGCTCATTATGCGAAGTACTCGTTACATCCTGGAAGCACCAAGATGTATAAGGACTTGCATATAAACTTTTGGTGGCACGACATGAAGAAAGACGTGGCTACTTTTGTATCACAGTACATGGCATGTTAGCAAGTGAAGGCATAACACCAAAGGCCAGGTAGAGAGCTGCAGAACCTCGCCATTCTCGAGTGAAAGTGGGACAACATCTCGATGGATTTCATTGTAGGATTTCTGAAGACGCCGCGGAAGAATGATGCGATTTGGGTCATTGTTGATAGATTAACCAAGTCGGCTCACTTTATTGCAATTAAAGTAGGATGGAGCATCGATCGATTAGCGTAAATCTATATCGACGAAATTGTTCGACTGTATGGGGTACCAGCCTCAATAATTTTGGACAGAGACGGGCGATTCCTATTACATTTTTGGACGATTCTACAAGCGGCGATGGAGACTAAACTAAATTTTAGTTTTGCGTACCACCCCCAGACTGATGGTCAGACGGAGAGAGTAAATCAAATCTTAGAGGATATATTGCGTCTGTGTGTAATCGATTTAAAGGCTAGTTAGGATACGCATTTGCTACTTGTGGAGTTTGCGTATAACAACAGTTATCAGTCGAGCATTCAGATGGCTCCATATGAAGCACTATACGGGAGGAAGTGTCGTTCTCCAATATGCTTGGATGAAGTCGGAGAGCAACAAGTGCTCGGACCGAAACTGGTAGAGCAGGCCGTCAAAAAGGTCCGCTTGATCCGAGATAGACTCCATATCATGCAAAGTCGACAAAAGAGCTACGCAGATCTTCGTCGACGACCGCTAGAGTTTTTGGTCGGGGACCATGTATTTCTGAAAGTAACGCCCATGTGTGACGTGATACGGTTCGACGTTAAAGGCAAATTGAGCCCGAGATTTATAGGCCCCTTCGAGATCATCGAACGAGTTATAATGGTTGCTTATCGGATCGCACTACCTCCTGTCTTGGTTGATGTGCATAATGTTTTCCATGTTTTACGACTTCAAAAATACGTGTATGATCCAAGTCACATGGTTAGCTTCGATCAGTTGGAGCTACGTACTGACTTGTCTTACTCGGAGGAGCCTATTCAAATTTTGGACCATAAGGAGAAGGTATTACGAAATCGATCGATGTCCTTGGTCCGCGTGCTTTGGTGGAACCATTCAGTTGAAGAGTCGACGTAGGAAATAGAGGCAGAGATAAAGGAGAAGTACCCTTTCTTGTTTGCCTAATTTAAGGTCAGACCCTTGTTCTTAAGTTTCGAAATGAAACTTTTTCTTAGTTGTATATTATGTAGTGTCCCGCTTCCGATAGGCGGCGGACTCCGTAATATGCTTATGCCGAGTCAGATCGGCTAGGAACTTAGATGGCCATCTGACTCGATTGCTGAGCTTGGTAAACGATAACTCCTTGCGGCATCGATCAAATCAATTTAGACGAATGTTACGAGAATCGATCCAATTAATAGAAATACTTCTGTTGGAATAAGTCCAAGATGCAGCAGACTGTGTCTCGATAAGTGAGCTCTATATAAGAGTCCCTTCAACGGAACCGGACTGCTGTTTGGTTTTCTTGGAGCTTTTGCCGCTTGGTTTTGATGAAAGTGCTTTTGCGTCATTTTCTGAATGTAATCTACAAATTTTGAAGCGAAGGAATAAAGAAGGAATTCTAACTAAGTGTTGGTGCCATTGCAGGAGCCCGCGTAACTAAAGCTTGAACGTTGCGAAGCGCTTCGATGGTCGACACGATCAAAGTACTTGGTGGGTGATTTGGCCCATTCTTTTCTACTCTATCCCGTAAACAAAATTCTTTTGCCTCGAACTTATTCAAATCGACGATGCAAATTTAAATGCATGCCAATCCACTAAGATCAAGAACTCACAAAAAATGTATCGATTTAGAGTAATCTACTCTGAAAATATAAGTTTCGCACCAAAATGAGAAAGTTTAAGGTTCTAGTAAAAAGATAGACTATTTTACATGCTACAAAATCATATGAAATGTCGATCGTGGCTTATGATGCCTCGAGCAATTTGGTACCTACGGGACGCTAAATCGGAAGTATGGCTTTGAGGAAAATGAATCATTGCATGAGTAGGAAGAAATGATAATGTCATTCAATACTATCCGTGCTATACAAATCTGTTTGCATATATTAAACTGTTCACGCATTGGCATGGTCATGGACAGCTTGTACACAAGTTTAATTTTCCTCGAATCGGTATCCAGAGAATCAGTATCGAATCGACCTAGGAGGAATGAATAATCGTGCTTCGGAACTGATGCATTACAGGACCGTCAGTCAGGCTTGCAACCTAGACTGAACGGGCCAAAATATCGTTGAGATAGTCCCAAGTGGTGTGTAACACCAGTGACCGCACATATAAGATAGTAGCATGCTCACCTATTGTCTTATACAGGTAGTAAGTATTATCTCTGTTTTTTATGCAGGGACGAGCACGGCCGTGGTAAGAACTGTGATAAATTGTTATGTTTTATTGTATGTTTTATTACTTCAAAGATGGCTATCGATATGAACTGGATTCATTTAGTTCTAATTAGAAAGAAAACTCTAAAGTATGCCTACCTTAACAATCAGAGTCGGTTTAGACGAGTGGGTTCGTCTCGTCCACTTAGCAAGTGTGCTAATCCCTTTCCAACTCCCCAGGTGCGATGGGAGCTCTAAATTGAAGCTGAAGTGTGGAGAGGCATTTTAAAGCTCTTCCTATTCTGAAGTATTTTGAAGCCAATTCATCAAAGGCTTATGTATAAAGGGGCGAATGTATGGAACGACAAGTATTAGTTTAGGCAGCTTGTCGAGTATATTTCTTTTGTTTCAATCAATGTAGCCGCAAGGGCATCCAATATAACTACGACTTGTACTTCGTTGCAAGCTATGAATGAAAAGCATATTTCTATCTTCCTAAACTGCGTGTTAAATTCTGATGTGATTTATGAAGTTTCAACTTGGTGTTTCAATATAATGATCAAACGTAACGTTCTTGTCTTGTACGAGTGCAAATTCCAGACTCGTACGGCATCACACCTCAGCGAGGACGATCGATTCGGCATAATACTACCGGGGACGAACGGTTTGTCGACTCGGGGCGTGAGACAAAAACTGACATTCTAGCTGCTTTTTAGGTACGAATATAAAATAATAAACAAGGATTAGGAACAACTAACAACAGAACAAGTTTTTTTTCCTTAAAATAAACATTTATAGTCTATCTATCAATGCTAATTGTTTTCCCTTTCGTGAAAACAACAACAAAATGAAGAGAATGTCTCCCCTACAAAGTATGTAGACATGAATCATTCTTCTCACTCCTAGGAATCATTCTTCTCACTTTGAATTTGCAAAGACTGCATAAAACTCTCCAACAAAATAAAGTGAGCTATAAAGTTTCAAATTAATTTAAAACTTGTCATTGGGAAAGAAATTAAGAATGAATAGAATTTTGATTATACCTCTGGAGTGCCAGGTGCAATTCCAATAAGAAATAACCGTTTCTTTGTGGGTCAAGTCGGTCATTAATGATCGGATTATTAGCCAAATTAGTGGTAAAATAAAATTAATTTTATAACATCAAATAAACATTATAAAATATAAAAAATTGTAACATTTGATAAACGTTGTCGAACATGACATGTTCACAATATTTTAAATATGTTGTCAAAATAAATAACATTTGACAACTTAAAATAAACGTTAACAAAATTAATACATATTACAATGTTAATAAAATGTTGTTGAAGACATACACAACTTTTGTGAATGATCGTTGTTGAAGCCATAACGTTTGAACATAAAACGTTGTTTGCACGTGTATTTTACAACATTTTTACTATAAAAGTTGTAGAAGACCCCACCTTTTAACAACATTTATAGGAAGTGTTGCAGATGGAACGTTGTAAAAGGAGTTTTTTTTTCTTGTAGTGAGAATATAATCAAGTCTAAAAAGGGCACAATTAATGATCAAAATCAGCTAGGCATGATCACGAAAAGAATTAAAATGCCTAAGGAAAGATACGATTTGGCATGATAAAAAATATAGTCAAAATGGTCTAGTCACAATCAAAAATCGTTTAAGAATGATCAAAATCAAAATCGTTTTGGCACAATAAACTACTTAACCAAAATCATTTAGGCACGCTCATAGAATCAAAATCTATATATGATTATGAATCTAGTGGAATGGAATCAAAATAGGTTTAAATGATTACTAGGAAACCAAATGGCGATTCAAGAATAGAAAGATAAGAAATAAAGAAGAGTGCAAAAATTTGTGAAACATAAAAATCAATAGTCATATGCCAAAAGGATATATTTCTATAGTATCTAAAAACTGTATGTATATCTGAAGTCATTTTATCGAGAAATCATGTCCCGCTAGTGTACACCTGGCTGCAGTGGACTCTTGGTTCCATAACTCAAATAATAGTAGGTGACTGGATAGTATGTCAACTTTATCCAATATTGACATAACTCAAAAGATCAAAATGGTGCAATTAGGACATAATTTTAATAATATTTGAAAACTTATGCACACCAGAAACTACTTCAACTTAGGGGTCATGCCTCGCCAGTGAGCTGCTGGCTACAGTGAACCCGCAGTCTCTATATTTCAGATAAATGACTGCAGTGCGCATCCTTGCTATAGTAAGTTTACTGAATATTCTTTCAACTCTGTCCATGAGAATTTTCAAAGGAGCTTCTAGAAATTTAAACAAATTGATTATGATAGGAAAAGTGTAACTATCTGTCCTTGAAGTGAAAGTATCATTGTTTTTGGAAATCAAACGATCGATTATGTATGACCGAAGACAAGAGAAATAAAAAAATTTAATTTATATTTCTCTAATGTTCAAGGATCGAGAAAAAAATATGTCTTGAATTTCAACAAAAAATGGCTCAGAATTAATTATGGATAATTGAATCAGGTTAGCCTCAAAACTCAATGGATGGAAATAGAATATTGACTCTTAAAAAATTATTACTTATGGACAATAGAAAATAAATAAGTAATACGTACTTTACGATATGATGATAATATTTAGAGAGAATATAAAAGGTAATTTGAATAAATTATCAAGGTTAGGGATTGAATCCTAGAAAGGCCTAATTTACCAAGCGAATAGACTACTCACCTTTCATCCTACCATCATATTAAAATACAATAGTATATCCTTCTATGAAAATGCCTCAAGTTATCTAACAAGGTTTAGAATTCAATAAATTGCTACCTAAATCATATGGCCTATGTAGCAACCTTAACTACCCAACAGTCAAATTAAATGAGGGCTTTCATATGGTATACCTAGTCCTAGCCATTCTCCTGAAATCAAATCAATCTTAATTGTGAATGAGCACTTCCCAGTCGCAGGCTCATAGTAGTATGACTAATATAGGTAATACCACGAGTTCGCAAACTTTTGTGAAAACAGACCTGTATGTGTAGGTCCTAAAAAATCAAGTTGTACCCATCAAAAAAGTCATGAAAATCAAGAAAAACAGCTTTCAAATAAACTACGCAGATATCAGATTACGCATCATCCAGATTGCGCAGACTGGACTGCGCACACTCTCAAGTGCGCATGCTGACATGGCCATATCATCATTACCTGACACAATCAAATCTTCTGACAACTGACAGCACAAAGAATGAGGAGACTGTTCGTTTATTGCACCGTACAGCGCTCGAGGACAGCTGTACATGCAGCGAACTCTGTCTGCAGCGCAGTCCATGCCAGCGCCATCCATTCCAGCGCCATCCATTCTAGCGCAATCCGAAGTCTGCACAATTCATGTGGCGTACTTCATCGTGACAATTGACAAAAGTACACGTGGCATTCATGCCATCAATTGCTCGTTACATGGCAACTGTCTACACACGATCATGCGCATTTCAATCAAATGATGCCATGTGTCCAAGACAGTTGGCCCACGACCAGACAACTGCCTGCGCAGTCTGATGCTGCGCAATCTAGTTCCTGCGCAATCCAACTTGCGCCATCCAGAATAACTAAAAGTTAGTTATTTCCAGAACTCTATAAATAGAGTTTCAAGTCTTCATTCAAGGGGATCAGACAAAAAAGTTCAGAAATATCAGAGAGTTCAGGAGTTCTTGCCCAAGTACTGCTGCATTCTTCCGAGGCTTTCGCCTTCAAATTCAGAGGCTACCGTCTTCAAAGTTCACATCGTCCAAGGGATAAAGCAATCGCCTTCTAGATTGGATTCCTACAGTTATACTTTTCCAGAATTCTTGTATTCTTTACAAAGTTTGTATCAATAAAGTTCATATTTTTGTTTTTACAAACAAAATGGCGACTCTGCTGGGGACGACTTTCTTCTCCGACGAGGAAGTGACAACTCAATGTGACGTTGCGTCTATCGGAAAGACGCAGAAGACGCTGGTTGTGAAGGTCAACCAGACAGCCTATGAAGCCATGATCAACTCCAGGACCACTCCTCGCACTACGACAACTTCTGCCACAAGCAAAGTGCGCCCAGTGTGGATCCCAAAGACTGCTGTGCAGCCTGTTGATCTTGCCACCAAGACTGCTGTGCAGTCTAATATTTCTGCTACCAAGACAGTTGCACAGTCTAAAGTCTCTGCTGTTGCGCCATCTGCTTCTGCCACTCCTGTGCAGTTTACTGTTGCCAGTGCACAAATTACATCATATACTGCTCTGTCAAAGTGCAAGACTCCTGTTCCTCTGGCACAGTTGGCTGCAGCTCTGCCTGCGCAGTCCACTACTCCAGCAACCAGAGTGCAAATCAAACACTCTGGCAACAAGGCTCCTGCTGCGCAAACCACTCTGGTTGAGGCCAGAAGACATTCTGCCAAGACTCATCCTGCACAATCTGCCAGTGCGCCATCCACCCATGCGCAAACTATGTCTGCGCCATCCAGAAAAGACAGCCCTTTGGCTAATCTCTCCTCTTCTCACAATAAGGGGAAAAGCTCTGCTCCTCTCCAACACCCTGTTGCTCCTGCACAATCCACTGGGGGTAGTCTTTTGGCTATTCCTCCTCCTCTCCAGAACAAAGGAAAAGGCCCGTTGGTCTTTTCTCAAACTTCCTCGTCCCATGACTAGGAAGACAACAGAGGGAAACGCTCTTTAGCTAACCCTTCTTTCCAAAACAAAGGAAAAGGTCCTTTGGTCTTTTCTCAGTCTTCCTCGATCTTTACCGTTGAAGATCAAACTGAATGTGCTCCGGCACCAGTCAGTACAAGAACCCTTTTTCACAAGGATTTTTCTTCTATTATTGCTAAAGGGAAGTGTACTGATCAGAGAGGTATTCTGCCTACTCCGGTAGCAGAGTTCCAAGATCTTCCAACTCTTCGGATCTCCCGTTCAAGACAGGGAAAATTGTTGGTGTCAAAAACAGAAACCCCTGGGGGTGAGTTTGCTGATCTAAGAACTTATCTCAACAGACCAACTTCGGTGAAACACAAACAGCCAATGCCGAAGACCAATCAACATCATAAGCAAACTTCTAGGATCAAGAATCCGGACACCTATGCCAATGAAATGAGTACTTCCCTGTATACTCAAGGGACAAAACATTTGAAGAACCGGAACCATGTTCCGAATGTTATCAAAGAACATATCCCTCGAACTTTTCCTCGTCCCGTTACTGTTCCTGATCTCCGAGAACACCTCAAGCAAAAATGGGACAACATCCCAACATCTCCAGTGCAACCACTTGGACATCACTGTAACCACAAAGTTGTCATCAAGTGTTGTTGTCAGACAACAAGACGATCTGTCTTCGATCGTCTGAACTTTTCTAACTCTGAACCTATGTCGGAAGATGAAGATGAGGTTCTGTACGCCTCTGTCAACATGACTTCCAGAGACACTGGGGGTAGAAAGTGCTCCAAGCACGGGAAGCCTCGCAAGCCAAGCCAGCGGTATTTGGATCTACTCCAAGAATCTTCTGAAGGAGTATTCTGACATACCCGTTCCCGAAGCCGAGACACAATCGGTCAAAGGAATCTTCAAGATCCTTCTGGTCATCTTCTTCCTTCTCATTCAGGAGATGATTCTTTCTCCGATTACGATGCATACAGCGAAAGCTCAGAACATACAGTGTCCTCCAATGTACCCAGAGAAGTAACAGCTTATGTTGTCAATGAAGATCCCGATGCTTCCAGATCAGCTAGTCAAGAACAAAGAATAGCTGCACTAGAAGACAAGCTGAAGACAATGGCTGAAATGGTCGCAAGTATGCATTCCATCAATGTGGCCCAGCATACGGTACCACCGACCTTACCTCCTACAAATCCTGAAATCATAGCATCGTCGGTGCCTGTCAATACTGGACTGGGGGTAGCACCTATTCAAGTACCTCCTGTACAAATCCAACCTACACCCAGTCAGTCAGGTCCTGGAGGTAGTGCTTATCACGCTGTTCCTCCTTCCAACACTGTTGTTCAGCCTGCTCCTTCTACATCAGTGGAAGATGCCAATGAAGCTGTCAAGCTTTTGCGAACTCAGTTCGAAGCTTTCAAGGAGAAAGACAACTTACAAAGGTTGGGGATCAAGCAGCCCTACCCCGTTGAATGGAAAGAAGTTCCATTTCCTCCGAAGTACAAGATCCCAACAATCTCGCTGTTTGATGGCAGCACTTCTCCCAGTCAGTTCATTAACCACTTTGAGGTTATGACTGTCCAACTTCAACCAAATGACGTTCTTCTTACCAGAGTATTCGCTGGCTATTTAGCTGGCGTAGCATACGATTGGTATAGAAGCTTGCCCGATGGTTGTATCACCTCCTTCTCTGGTTTAAAGCAAATCTTCTTGGAACGATTTTACGAGGGGATCAACGACATGACTATGTCAGCCCTCAATAAAATTAAACAAAAACACAATGAAACTGCTGAGAGTTTTATTGAAAGGTTCCGCCGGAAAGCTTTGAAAATGCCTCCTAGAACTCCGGCTGCTGTCACCATAGATACCTGCAAGGCAAATCTTTTACCTATCATCAGCATGTGGACGGGGTCTACTCAGTTCCAAGACTGGCCATCCTTCATTGTCAATGCTAAAGCCGCTGAAGTTAGTGCTGACAAATTCAAGCAGCTAGGGGTACAAATATCTAACCCCGACTGGGATGAACACCAGACATCAGGTGGTGGCAATCGCCAGAACAACCGCAAAGCAAAAGAAACTTTGAACATCAATTTGAACAAGAACAAAGAATCTCTGGCGGTTAACGTAGCTCCCCCTACATCTACTTCCGCTCCTTCTGTACCTCCACCAAGGGAACCTCGTCCTAAAGTAGAATACTCTTTTGACGAGAATGACACTGCTAGCATCTTTGATTGCTTGATCAAAAGCAATAAAATCCAACTTCCAGATCCCAAGAAGCCCGATTAAGTCGGTAAGACTGATCATCCTAAGTACTGTGTCTATCACAGGTTCATCGGACATCCCACTCGAGCATGTTATGTGCTCAAAGGCAAAATCCAGGAGCTAGTCAACGCTGGTGTTGTCACTCTGCAGCAAGACGAGAAGACCGTTACCGCAAATATAGTCTCAGTTCAGTTCGGTGACTTCCCGCCCCAGATGGTACGATATGGCGTCATTCATATTCCCAAAGCTACTCTTGAGATTGAGAATCTCCTACCTCCACGAAGTGAAGGTCTCGTCCCCTTGTCTCTTGACAACGGCGAGATTATGTGGATTCATCCGGATCTTGCCTCAGAGTTTGAGCTTCCCTCTTCCTCCAAGAAGAAAGACCGCTCCAAGGGCAAGACAAAGATTTACAATATGGTATCTTTTGACCCCATTGTTGATAAAAAAATCTTGCTGGGCACCAGATCAGGGAAAGCCTATCTGAAGGATTACCCCGAAACCTAAGAGAATCCTGCTTCTTCTTCTTCTGAGCCTGCTCCAGTGCAGCCTACTTCCACTGAAGATATTCCTACTGCATCTTCACCGGTTGTAGTGTCTATTCCTCCCAAGCCGACGGTCGCTGACAAAGGCAAACAACAAGTTCGCTTCGATAAACCTTTGAAGAAGTCAACTCCCTCCGGACTTGAGAAGCCTTACAACTTTGATATCTTGTCAGTTGGCCAAAACACCGGCCCGGTTGTCCATCTTCGAGCTCTTGCGCCTTTCCAAAGAGACTCGAGAAACTCTGAGCGAGGCTCTCAAGCAAGCAGAAACCTGTCTAGTCCTGCTTAAGAAGCCGGAAGTAGAACCAGTCTCTTGTCTCCATTGTCATAGTGTGTTGTAGTTAATTCCAAACATAACTTTCACACAAGATGACATGTTGATGAAAGACAACAGGCACGATCGTCCTCTCTACTATACATGATACGTCGATTCGATGAAAGTCGATCGTATTCTGATAGATCCAGGGTCTGCTCTCAGTATTATACCGAAGACAATGTTGGATGCGCTGAAGATCCCAGTGCATAGTCTCTCCAGTACAATCACCACTATTCTTGGGTTCAACCAGGGAAGGAGTGAACCTCTAGGCAAGATTCGCCTAAAACTCCAAATAGGCAATCTTCGCACAAAGGTGACCTTCTATATCATTGACAACCATGGTTGTTCCTACAATACTTTGTTGGGAAGACCATTTCTGCATGAGCATAACATTGTCCCTTCGACTCTCCATCAATGTTTTAAATATGTTGATGATAATGGAGAGGTACAAAAGAAGGTTGCTGATCTTTATCCTTTCAAAGGCATCGAAGCATACTGCAACGATGCTCGTATGTACAAGGACGAATTCATGAAGGTTGTCCTATCTCTGGATACTGAAGAAGAGCAGGAAGCAGTGCCCAATGATACCCTCATCATTCCTGTCAAAGGGCGTATTTTTCGTCCTCAATCTTCTAAACCACTAGCTATTCACTTGCCAGTCCAGAAACAATCAAATGATGATCAGGACAAAAGGGAGCTCACCTCTTCTGAGCCGCTTGTTATCGATTTACGTCGTAACAAGAAAAAAAGCCAGCTCACCTCTTCTGAGCCACTTGTTATTGATTTATCTCATAACAAGGACAAAAGGGAGCTCACCTCCTCTGAGCCGCTTGTTATCGACCTCCGTCGTAACAAAGCCAATCCTCCTCCACGTTCTTCTTTTCCCCCTCTTGTAATCTATCTGACCAAGCTTGCTAAGGCTAAAGGTCCTGCTGTAAATACCAATGTACAAATCAATAAAAAAGCATCTACTTTCCAGTATACTGATGTCATTTATCATGCTAAATACTATTTGGATATGTTAGATAGCTTTTAGTCATTCACAATGGGAGTTGTACAATCTCTTCAAACAAAAGTCTCATTTGAACACCCAAAGGATTCATATCATATTGTTCCCGCTCGTAAGAAAGGCGAGAGTCCAATACTTTTTAGTAAAGGACCGGAACAACAATTCAGCTATACAGATGATAGCAAAGTTAACGACACGGGGCATCTTCAACTCCGTCGTTACAGTCAGCAATCAAAAGACATCATCCGAAAGATGGGTTACGACTTCAAGAGTGGCCTCAACTACTGTAAGGGTAGAAAAACTTCTCTCCGTACGGCTGTCCCATAAGAAAAATCAGATATGTACTTCAGCAGGACCAAAAGAGGTCTCGGATATGCTTCTCCCCCAGTATTATCTCCAGCAGGCTCTGAATCTGATAGTGAAGAGCATTCTAACTCTTCTGATTCTAGATCATAGGATTCTGACACCAGCATCGGTCAAGTCCATCGGCTGACTATATCTTCTAACATGATCTCCGTCGAACTTCCAGAAGGTTATGATGAGGATATTAAAGAAAATCCTGAAGCAGATCCTTGGGCTCAACGAATGGATACCCAATAGGAACTCCGATTCGAACAAAGGGAACCGCCTACCGAAGATCAATTAATTCAAGTTGATGTAGGAGAGAGCGGATCACCTCGTCCAATATTCATCAGCAAGAATCTCCCAGAGGCAGACAAGCAAGAATTAATTCTTTTGATTAAAGAATACATTGATGTCTTTGCCTGGAGTTATGAAGACATGCCAAGTCTAGATCCCAAAGTTGCTACTCACAAACTAAATATCTTGCCGAATGCAAAACTGGTCAAACAACAACAACGGCGTTTCAAGCCAGAAATGATGGACGCAATCGACGATGAAGTCAAGAAGCTCATCGCTTGTGGCTTTATTCGAGAAGAGCAACATCCTGATTGGGTAGCCAATGTCGTCCCAGTTCTAAAGAAAACCGGCAAAGTTCGAGTCTGCATCGACTTTCGGGATCTTAATAAAGCATGTCCAAAAGATGAATTTTCTCTCCCTATCACGGACGTTATGATCGACAATACTTGTGGGTTCGAAAGAATATCTTTCATGGATGGATTCTCTGGATACAATCAGATTCGGATGAATCCTGAAGATGAAAAACATACTTCTTTTTGCACTCCTCGCGGAGTCTACTGCTATACTGTCATGCCATTTGGTCTCAAGAACGCTGGTGCAACATACCAACGTGCAATGAGTACCATCTTTCGAGATCATCTGCACAAGACCGTTGAATGCTACGTCGACGATATTGCTGTCAAAAGTCATCTGAAGGAAGATCACATCCAAGACTTGAGAACTATCTTCAATCTCATGCGCCAATATCAACTCAAAATGAATCCCACCAAGTCATTCTTGGGTATCTCTAGTGGTAAATTTCTCGGCTTCGTCATTACCTCTAAAGGTATACACGTGGATCCCGAGAAGATCAAAGCCATTCAAGAGATGCGTTCTCCACGTAACCTAAAAGAGCTACGAGGATTCCAAGGTCGACTTGCGTATATCAGGAGATTCATTTCGAATCTGTCTGGACGCTGCAGACCATTCACTCAACTCATGAAGAAGGGTGTATCTTTTGTTTGGACCGAAGAATGTCAACGAGCATTTGACGACATCAAGCGGTATCTCATGAATCCACCAGTCTTGGTGCCACCAATCTCTGGCTTACCATTCTTAATGTATGTCCGTGCTATGGACCATTCATTGGGTGCTTTACTTGCCCAAAAGAACAAAGAAGGTCATGAACAAGCCATCTACTATCTCAGTCGTACTATGATTGGTGCTGAACACCGTTATAGTCCAGTCGAAAAAGAATGCCTAGTTCTTATGTTTGCTGTTCAAAAGACTCGACATTACATCATTGGCCAAACTATTCATGTCCTATCCCGAGTTAATCCTCTTCGGGTACTCATGAAAAAGCCCAGCACACTCAATTCTCGGCTGGCTATATGGGCCATTCTACTAGCCCAATATGACATGGTATATGTTCCTTAAAAATCTGTCAAAGGTCAAGCCCTAGCGGATTTCTTAGCAGCTCATCCTGTTCTAGAGACGTCCAAACTCTATGATAAAATTCCAGATAAGACATTGGAATCTAATACAATCTCTGAAGAATTTCCTACTTGGCGTCTATTCTTTGACGGTGCATCCAGGATCGGACCCAATGGTGCCATTGTCGCAGGAGTTGGAGTTGTCCTTGTTTCTCCAGACGGATCAGCTATCCAAAGAGCCTACTCTTTAGATGAGCCTTTCTCCAACAACGTGGCAGAGTATAATGCTCTACTCATCGGTCTTCAGCTAGCCAAACAACTTGACATCGAGTATCTTGAAGTCTATGGTGATTCTAAACTGGTTGTTAATCAGGTTAGAGGAACTTATGAAGTTTGCCATCAAGATCTAGTGCCTTACTTTGAAGCGGCAATCAACATGGCTACATCATTCAAAGCCTTCTTTATCGAATATGTACGCCGAGCTTGCAATACTGAAGCCGACGCTTTGGCCAATCTTGCAGCAGTCTTAGCCATCCCCATCAGGAGACAACAAGTGGTGGTCATCTCTAATCGAGAATTGTTCTGCGTCGAAAACAATCGTAACATCGAGTTCAGTAAACTTACTGAAGTCAATGTTATCAATGAAGATTGGAGAACTCCCTTCATCGACTTCATAGTTCATGACATACTCCCTGAAGATCCCAAGGAGGCTACGAGTATTCGTCGGCGGTCTCTCCGATTTTATTACAATCAGACCACCAAGACTCTTTATCGGCGGACTTATGACGGCCTACTCTTACGCTGTCTTGCTGGTGATAAAGCGAAGCAAGTACTGCGTGAAGCTCACGACGGTGTCTGCGGAGCACATCAACCCGGTCCTAAGCTACAGGATCGCATCCGACGCATGGGTTACTACTGGCCTTCTATGGTATCTGATGCCATCGAATATGCAAGGAAGTGTCGAGCTTGTCAAATCCATGCAGACTTCATTCATCAACCATCAGAATTTCTTCATCCGACTGCCGTCTCCTGGCCTTTCGAAGCTTGGGGCATAGACATCATTGGTCCCATCAATCCTTCTTCCTCTAGAGGACATCGGTTCATACTGGCAATAACCGACTACTTCTCTAAATGGGCTGAAGCTATACCTCTGGCTGAAGTCAAGACTAGCAGCGTCATCAACTTTGTTAAACACCATGTCATCTATCGATTTGGTGTACCTCGAAGAATCATCCATGATAACGGACCACAATTCATCAGCCAGAAGTTTACGAGATTCTGCGATGATCACCGGATTGATAATGTCGCTTCTACAGCCTACAATCCTGCCGCTAATGGATTAGCTAAAGCTTTCAATAAAACCATTATCAAGCTCCTCAAGAAGTTTGTATCTACTAACAAACAAAATTGGAGTGAAAAGCTTGGTGAATGTCTTTGGGCCTATCGAACTACGGTCCGCAACCCTACAGGCTGTACACCTTTCTCTTTGGTATACGGCTGTGAAGCAGTTCTGCCTCTGGAACTTCAAATTCCGTCCTTGAGGATTGCTATCGCCAACGAGCTCACTACAGAGAACAATGATCTTCTCCGACTTCAAGAATTAGAAGTGCTCGATGAGAAATGACTATTAGCTCAACAGCATATTGAGTTATACCAAGTCCGCATCTCAAAGACTTTCAACCGCAAAGTTAAGTCAGAGCCTTTCAGAAGGGAGAGCTCGTTCTAATGGTCAGACGTCCTATGACAATGACTCATTCAAGCAAAGGCAAGTTCGATGCAAAGTGGGAAGGGCCTTACATTATCAGTAAAGTCTTTTCAAATGGAGCCTATCAACTTTCAGAGTTAGATGGTCAAGTTGCTATGATGCCTATCAATGGCAAATTCCTCAAGAAATACTATGTATAAATATAACAGAGATTTTATGTAAATATGATCAGACAGTTCATAAATAAAGTTTGATTTTTATTTCATCATAAATAATATTACATAATATCAAGGAAGATCACTATCGTCCTTCTCGACATTGGGACGTGGAGCACTGCCGTCCTTATCAAAGACATAATCAGCAAAAGAACTGAGAACATCCTTGCTGGAACCTACCAGGAACTTGCAAGCAGCCATCCTCATGGCGTCTTCCTCTTCAGTCATTCCTGGTTCAAGAAGGAAATCCAGGATATCCCATGGTGGTTTGGGTACAGACGAGCCTTCGCCTGCCTCTGTCTGCTTTGACTGGAGTGGATCGGCAGGACGTTCTTCAGTGTCCACTTCAATCTTCGGAACAATTTCAGTCTTCTTGGATGCACCTTCGGACGACATCTTTATGTTGAAAAGTAGAAATGATCATTCCTTCCAGATTTTTGTTCTATTTATAGGCAGAGATTCTTAAAACAACGAAATGACACATTCATCTGACGGTTCGTCCGTTCATTATCATCATCTGACGGTTCGTCCGTTCATTATCATCATCTGACGGTTCGTTCATTCATTATCATCATCCGACGGTTCGTCCGTTCATACATCCACTTGACGGTTCGCCCGTTCCTCATTCGACGGTTCGTCCGTTCATTACATTTATCCCCTTTGACGGTTCATCCGTTCACACATCTATCCGACGGTTTACCCATTCATGCCATCCACAATTATTCGACGGCTCACCCGTTCATTCATCATATTCATCCGACGATTCACCCGTTCATTCAATCAATCTGACGATTCGTTCGTTCATTCCACTCATTCGACGGCTCATCCGTTCATCTGTTCATTTTTGATGATTTATTTTGTTCACACCTTTTTGACGATTTA
Organism: Iris pallida; assembly: GCA_029216955.1. Taxonomy (NCBI): domain Eukaryota; kingdom Viridiplantae; phylum Streptophyta; class Magnoliopsida; order Asparagales; family Iridaceae; genus Iris; species Iris pallida. Next base: position 1,461,631 of record JANAVB010012598.1, read on the forward strand.
TTTTCGTTCATATCAGCAACTTATCGTCCTCGATTAAGTTGTCTATTGAAATAATAATATTCGACAAATTATATTCTGCCATGTCCAAATTACCTCTGAGCAGATATAATGAATATGATTATTTTCTAGAATCAAGAAATATATCATGTTTTATACCTCTGAATATATTTTCTATCTCTATTATTTGTATCTAAATAAGATATGCAATAAATAATTGAGCCACAAAAATGTCTTTTATTGATCAAAATTCAAGACATTATGAAGCTTCATATTATAAAAACAAGAAGATACAAGATATCTTTCTATTAAATTGGTGGTGTCATCAGACTGGTAATCTGTTGCTTCAGAGTCTGCAGACGCTCTTCGTGGGATTCCATCACTCTCTTTCTGGCCTCTTCCATCCCAGATGTCTCGTTGAAAGTTGGCATGGTTACCATTCTGCGAGTGATTTCATCATTATGAGCTGCGGCATATTCGTCTCTTTCTTGGGTTAGAGCACCGAGTTGTTGGATTGCAGTTTGATGCTCGGTAACCTCATCTTCCAGTTCTTCTTGAAGACGGGCAATCTCCACTCCCAGTTCAACAATTCTTCTTTCTTTTCTTTCAGCAGTAGATGTCACCGATTCCACCTTGGAATTGTACTCAGCAGATTTAGTAGCAAAAGCATCCAAGAGAGTCAGGAAATTTACTCTCTCCACTGCAGCTTCCTGAGCCATCCGTTCAAATTTCGCTTGAACTAAGGGTTCTACCTCCCCCTTATTGATCTCTTTATTGTTCTTTATTAAAGTCTCTAGCTCATTTAAGATGTGTTCAAAAAAAGTGGCCTGAGGCTCGTCACCTTGCTCGCGGATAGCATGAACTAAGAAAGAGGTTGGACCTCTAACTGTGTAAAAATCAGCATCCTCTTTTTCCATCACTCTATTGATCAATGGTTCCAATGAATCGAAAAAGAATTTGGTTAATGATTGGATGACAAATTGATTGGTCGCCAGAGCACCAGGAGTAGCAGCTACTCCTGTTGATGACGAGGCAGCAGGACGTTCAGTTTCTCGTGTTTGGACGGAAGGCTCTTTGAATGAAGGAACTAAAGTGGTGCTGGTCGCTCCTCCTGGTTGTTCCTCTGCAAAATTAAAAATTGTCATTTTGCCTGTTATTCGCTATTGTCAAAGAGAATCAAAAGTAAAAACAGTCTTACCATGGTTCGATCCGGCGACTGGCCTATCATCTGTTGGGATAGATTCTAGCTGAGCAGAAGTAGCCTCAGACACTATTGCCTGACTACTTTCTGCTTCGGAGCCACAGGATAAATGGCGACTGCTACTAGCAATTGTCGTCGCAAGTACTATGTCCATGCACGCTGGAGGAGCTGGAGAAGATCCGAGTTCTGTATGGATAAGAATAAATATGTCAGCTATCAAGCTATTTATTAAAAGAAGATCGCTAATTTCATTACAATACCTTCGGGAGCAATAACTGGAGTTTCCTCCAAAGCCATTTCTTCATCTACAATCTTCTCTGGAGATATCGGCACCTCAGCCTCCTTTTCAGGAGTCAGACTGTCATCAACAGCTCGGGGAGATGTCTGGACCTCAATATCCTCTTCAGGATTTTGTGTCTCATCAACAGCTTCTGATGAGGTGCTCTCCTCGCTCTCACTGTCCTCAGGAACCTCTTCACTAGCACCAGCATCGGCGTTATCAGTTTCTTCTTGATAACCGAAGTCACAATCATTCAGTACTTCGATCATGAGACAATCTTCCTCCTCACGGGCTGCTCCCGGTGTAACAGGAAGATGAGTCGTTACTGCCATTGGTGAAGGTGATCGTACAGCTTCCTCTTCTCTGGGCTTCGCAGCTTCTTCTCTCTGCTCAATTTCTTCTCTAGGCTCTGCCGCCTCCTCTCTTTGTTCAAAGTCCTCCCTCTGTTCTGGACTAAACTCAGAAACAGGGGTAGGAGATGGCATGGTGATTCTAGCCGCAGCGTTCATCACTACCGAAGACAAAATTTGCCTTGGAGGAGAAACTGTTCTCTTCTTTCTTCTGTGGGCTAATTTCTTTCTATGTAGTGGCCTCTCAGGACTCTCTATATTTACTACCTCGACCTGTTTCTGAATAGAGGTCGGTGTAGCTGCTTTATCTCGAGTGGATTCGACCAATTGTCTAGATTGGGATCTAGTAGTGACCTTCTCTGAAGAATGTTCGAAGATCAATTTCTTCTTCATAGCTGGGGAAGAAGGCTCTTCTCTCCTTCTCTTCTTCTCCTTGACCGGAGACTTAACAACCTTCAGAGAAATTCTTAAAGTTTGGTTAACTTCCTCTTGGAAATTAGCTTCTCTGGAAGCTTCCAATGGGTCGTCCACTGGCTCATGTTCTTCATTGTTATTGGGAGCTAATGTGTCAGTCGCTCCTTTTCTCAGACGATTTGCTGTTGCAAAACTATCAACGAGGCTATAGTTTTCAGCAAATGTATTTGCAGTGGTGTAAAACTGTGAATAAGTATACAGCATTCTAGGACCAGCATCAGTTCTGTTTGGCATCGAGAACACAGTCTTTGTGTCTCGAGCATTATAGTAAGCCCATGCTCTCGCACCGTCAATCAGGTACCCCGTCCCTTGCAGGCAAGTTATGGCATTGCCCACATAGAACTGGTCATATCCAAACTGACGAGCGAAGTGGCTCAGCAAATATGGTTCAAGGAAGCATTCTTCTTCAAATCTGTATACTAGATGTGATGGTCTGATCGTCTTCAGCCATTCAAAAGATACTCGACCTATTGGTTGCCTTCCAAGGTCAATCAGATTTGCTACCATATGCTCATAACCAGTTGGAGGAGGAGAGCAAAGAAAATTCCATCTTTGCCGAGGTTCAGAGTTCGTCTGCAGTCCCTCAAACTAGTGTATATCCACCTGCTCTGTGAGAATCTGCGCAGAAAACTGCCCCCAACTGCTCCCATGGCAGGGTTCATCAATGATGGATGATGTAAGAGCAACCATCCGAATAAGTAGGTGTAGGGTAACTCCACTCTAGGAAAGACACCCTTATCACCCTTGTACTTGAGCATAGAATCAACATACAGGCGAAGACCTGCGTTTATCCTACAGGTCATCGCTGATAGTAGATCCATCCGGTAGCCGAAGACTAACCGGACAGCAGTAAAAAAAACACCGCGATGGAAGCGGTCTACAGCACTTGCTCCAAGCACGACGAATCGACGTAGCCAGTACGTCAAAAATCCTGCCAGCTGGGCTTGTTTAGACATGGACCTGTAGCCCATTCTTATAAAGCTCTCTACAAATTCTCCAGCCTTAAGAGGAGGATATTGGTGTTCATCCTCAACTTCGATATCCATTCTATTATTCTTCTCCATCAGCTTTATCACTTCACTGTTGCTGAGGGGATGGAAGAAATCAGGGCTACATGAATCATGATCTTTTGTCTTTTTCTCGATAATGCGGTTAAGAAAAAGATAAGTCAACCATTTGGATGAATAGCATGTGCCAGCATAGCCACTTTGGTAATACAAAGAGCATATGTTATAATGACAAAGAAGGTCATCAAAGACTTCCACCATCTTTGAATTCTCTCGACGAAGTCTATCTAACTCGTCGTTGGTCGGGACGTACTCCTCGTAAGGCAACTCACCCATTGGTAAATATGAGATATACTTTATCTCATGTAGAGCTAAGCCCATCGTTCCGCAGGGCGTCATAAACGTCCCTGTCCTGTAGTTGTACCTCTCTGCTAGAGCCAAAAACAGATGAGGATTTGGAAAGAAGCCGTATACAGTAGCGTGTACCGTATTATACAGCTCAATTTCTCTGAGTTTATCTTCAAACTGGACCAGTATCCAGTTGGCAATACAGCTCCATCTTTTGATCTCTGGGTTTACCAGACCTGTCAACCGGATGTCTTGATCCGGATAACGGCCCTCTGCCTTGGCATACTCATTGGCAAAAATCGGTGTCCTTACCGGCAGCAATAAAGATGAGTTCTCAGGAGGGATGCAACCCGGCTTCAACCCTCTCAGTAGAGTATCGTGTCGTTTGGAAGAACTATAGAACACGTCTTTGTTATTCCGGTCTTTCTTGACACAGATCTTTCCAGTCCGTGCATGTTGTAAAGGAGTGATGTCCCATTCCATCCTCCTTGGATGGCTCGCATGAGCATATCTTGCTAGTGGAAGGCATCTAGCTATGACTGGCAACTGGATTAATTTCTCCTTCCATTGGAAAGTTCTCAACTCAACTCAAGGTCTTGGTTGAGAACTTTTATCAATGGCGTCTCCGAAGAGGAACATGGGCTTCTTATGAGTGACAGCGTCAGCAGATTGTAAAGGCTGTCCATTTGTCAGACTTAACAGAGTCTCGTTATCCTGTGCTATCAAAATAGCCTGACGAGAAGAAGGAAGTGCATACTATGGAAAGAGTACATGAGATAAGTCTTCTTTGAAAACTGACTCAGCTAAAGTTCCTACAAATATTTCATATTCAGGATCTTCTCTGGTATCAACTGCATCCAACAGAAGAAAGCAGAATTTAGTACAAGTCAAGTTAGAAATTCTGTCATCAAATTGCACAAGATATCAGACTGCACAAACATCAGATTGTGCAGATATCAGACTGCGCAAGCATCAGATTGTGCAGATGTCAGATCGCGCAAACATCAGATTGCGCTGACAATCTCGCACAAATCAGCCGATTGCGCTGAATTTTGCCAGCACAATTCAACCGATTGCGCGAGAAGATATTCTTCATAAAAATGAAGAATAATGTGTTCGTGCAACCAAAACCCTAAAAAGGGTGGCACAGTATGATCATATCTCTAAAAAGAGATGGATTTAAGATCCAGCAAAGTCGAAAAACCCTAAAAAGAGTTTTCGATCGGGTTGTCTACCTCGCAAAGCAGGGTGCGCAGTTTCATGACGGGAAGGACGAGGCGCAACGCGAGTCAAAGACTCGGCAGGGGCCTTGCCCTTGGCGGTGGCGGAGGAACGCTTGGGAGCCATGAGATCGACGGAGAAGAAAGGTTGAAGTCGGAGTAGGTTCGGGGTTTCTCTCTCAAAAGCAAGTAAAGAATAGTTTGAAGGATCGAGAGAACTATTTATAGTTTTTCAAAACAAATGGCTGCCACAGATTGTGCCAAAAAAGCAGGGGCTGATTCATCCGATTGCGTAGACAGCTCGACCTATGCGCAACTTGATTTAAAATTCAAAATTCAAAGTATTTCAAAATTTTGAATAAATTCAACTTTCGAAAACTTTGAAGGGGGTCTTGTAGGTCCTAAAAAATCAAGTTGCACCCATCAACAAAGTCATGAAAATCAAGAAAAACAGCTTTCAAATGAACTGTGCAGACATCAGATTGCGCATCATCCAGATTGCGCAGACTGGACTGCGCACACTCTCAAGTACGCATGCTGACGTGGCCATATCATCATTACCTGACACAATCAAATCTTCTGACAACTGACAGCACAAAGAACGAGGAGACTGTTCGTTTATTGTGCCGCACAGCGCTCGAGGACAGCTGTACATGCAGTGCACTCTGTCTGCAGCGCAGTCCATGCCAGCGCCATCCATTCCAGCGCCATCTATTCTAGCGCAATCCGAAGTCTGCGCAATTCATGTGGCGCACTTCATCGTGACAACTGACAAAAGTATACGTGGCATTCATGCCATCAATTGCTCGTTACGTGGCAACTGTCTACACACGATCATGCGTATTTCAATCAAATAATGCCATGTGTCCAAGACAGTTGGCCCACGACCAGACAACTGCCTGCGCAGTCTGATGCTGCGCAATCCAGTTCCTGTGCAATCCAACTTGCGCCATCCAGAATAACTAAAAGTTTGTTATTTCCAGAACTCTATAAATAGAGTTTCAAGTCTTCATTCAAGGGGATCAGACAAAAAAGTTCAAAAATATCAGAGAGTTTAGGAGTTCTTTCCCAAGTGCTGCTGCATTCTTCCGAGGCTTTCGCCTTCAAATTCAGAGGCTACCGTCTTCAAAGTTCACATCGTCCAAGGGATAAAGCAATCGTCTTCTAGATTGAATTCCTACAGTTGTACTTTTCCAGAATTTTTGTAATCTTTACAAAGTTTGTATCAATAAAGTTCATACTTTTGTTTTTACAAACAGCATGGGCCACCAAAAAAACTTGTTACGACCCGCATCCGTTTTTCAGGATACGAGTACGTAGCCAAATCTGTCCTACGCCACAGTATCAGCGTTAGTACGATGTCTAGACCTCAATAATAATCTCAAAATAAATAAAGAATATTTGATCTATTTTCTCATTCACAATAACTAATTTATTTATAAATCCAATAATACATCAAAATAAAATTCGGGAACAAACCCGCTAAATATTTAAATTCAAAAACTATCTAATCTAATCTAGAATCGAAGGTTGGCCTTCATATGTCTTTATCTCCACCCGAAGGGTCCCAAGGGCAATATAGCAAGTCATCTGCAACGTATCCAATCAGAAAAGCAGCAAAGTACAACTATATTGCAATAATGTAACTTAGCACAAAATAAAGGTAGATAGAGATGCAATATAACAATAAAGAAAATTTTATATGAACTGGAAATAGTAAACACGTATAAGACGTGTCACGACCCGCACCCTAGAGTAAGGGCACGAGACGTGGGTACGTCCAGCCTACGCCGCAGTGTCGGCGTTAGAACGCTGTCCTAGGTCACAACATCTAGCAATAATATACTAAGCAGTTTATACTCCCCGAATGGGGGTGACAAGATAAAAGTAAACTCAATCACAAATAAGGAAGAAGAAGCACGATATGATATAGAACTCAAAGGAATACAGATGATAAAATAGCAGATAGATAGATAAATAAAACTGCTGAAATAGAAGGAATCCCAAGTACAAACAGAGAGTCTAAGTGTCTAAAATAAATACATAATCCCAGATCCCAAGATCAATATATACAGTCATCCATAGAGTAATGTAACTAAATATCCTAGTCTAGAAGAGTGTCATCCACAGCTATAGGGTCCGACTGCTGGTCCAAGTCACATCTGTCATCTAAAGTAGCCCCATAATACGTAGGGCAGCCAGCCTCGTCCTCATCCTCTGTAATATTTCAACTGGTCCAGTCAGGATAGGAGCGAGCACAATACATCTCAACAAGTCATAGCAGGAAAAGGAATTATAATCATGCTAGAGAATAAAATACAGGAAACTGAAGAATAGCAAAATGTAAGAGAGAGACTGTAAGTAAATATCTATGATATATATAAAGAGAGACAGTGCTAGTGATTCAGAGTACTGCATAAACATGTGAATGGCTAAGGACTGATTCATGATTACACTACTTGGAATTGATTCATGATTACACTACTTGGATTTATTCACATGTTCATTTATACTCTCCCATCCCCAATCAATACATAAGGATCCATTCAAGTTACGTTAAGATTCATGATTACACTACGTTGCCCATAAAGGGTGATTCATGAATTGATTCGTGAAGGCTCGGTGATCATGAGGGTACATGAGTCACTAGCTGATTCCCGAAGATTTATGATAATAGAAGCATAAGATACGTGATGTAAGTGAAACACACATGAGACAAAAGTATCTGATGCTCCCGAGAAGGATAACATCTCATGAAGGGATCCATATAGTACCAATCCGTGTTCCAACGTGTCAGCATCAAGTAAGATAGTCTAAAGTAGAAAATATAATCCTAAACATGATATGAAATGATCAGAGAATGTACTCGCCTGCTATCTGAATGTCCAAGGTGAATATACTGTCCGAGGAGTGGTGTCTGGCTCCTATTTAGAACAGCACAAGTCACAACAAGTCCAGAATGGTAAAATGAAACACTATAATGCATTCTACATAAATCTAGGTCAATCTAGACCAAAGTCAACTCTTGGTCAACTCTGGTCAACCCTAGAAGTCAAACTAGGTCTAACAAGTCTACACTAGTCTAGCAAGTCTATTCTAGGTCTAACAAATCTATACAAGCCCAATCTAGGCCTATACATAACACAAGTATATATATAAATATATATATTACATATATATAGTAAACACACATACACATAATATGTGATACCTAAATATGTATATATACATACATATATACACTAGTACCTACATTAGGAAAATAGGAAAACATAGAGAGAGTGAGTGTGTGAAAGAGTGAGTGAGCTGTGAAGTGTATGTGTGTTAACAGTGAGTGATATGCTGTGAGAGAGAAATGTGAGTGAGAGAGGGGACTGTCCTGATGACAGGAAGGTGGGGGTAGGCTAGTGTGTAGTATGTGTGAAGAGTGGGTGAGAATGTGAGCTGTGTACAGGATTATGAGTGTGTGTGTGTAAGAGGAAAGTGTGTGTGTGATTCAGAAAATTGCAACACAGTGAAGGAACCAAACCACCTATAATAATCCATGTTATTCTCAGTTAAAAAAGAAGGAAATCAACTCATTGAAGTCCACACTATCTCAGTTATGTGAACTCAGATTTAACATATCTTAGGTTGCCTATAACAGGCTTTTCAAACAGTCCATTACTCATTCCTGATTTCGAATCTAAACTCATCAATTGACAGCAAAATACACATGTAAATATGAACCTACAATCTCAGGTTTAATGAAAACTTAGGAACCAATTGACAGTGTATACACAGGTTTTTATATCAAAACAAACTCAGATTTGAGCATAAATCAGTGAGAAAAGAATAGGAAATCCAATCATTCAATCTACCCTAATCTCAGGTCCTAATGAACTCAGATTTTGAGTTCATAATATCAGTAAACTCAGGGAAAACAGTTTCAGTCTTCAACAGTCCAACCATCCCCTTCTATTTCGAAGCCAACACACATCGATTTCAACCCAAAACTTACACCCAGGTAAAAGGCTAATAGGAGAACAATAATATGAACTTAAACATGTAATTAACAACATTTAGATTGATCAAAAAGGCTATCAAAAGTCAAATCCAAAAACTGGAAAAATTAGTAAATAATCCGTATCAGGAAAATTGGGGAAATGGAAAATAAATCATCAAATTAAACTAAAATGACATACTAATGGTTGGTAAAGTACTTACAACATGTGCATGTGTCTTATGATGTGTTTGTGTCCCAGCAAGAGGACACAAACTTGTCCAATTGAAATGAAAAACCCATCAGTGCACACAGACACAGCAATTAGGCACTGCGTCGTGCATAGGTGCACGCGTGTCGTGCACTCGATACGATGCGAACTGGGACACGTGTCGTGTCAGTGGGTGTGCCTAGGGTAGACCTAGGTCTGACACACCCTGAATCGTGTCCTCGTGTCGCCGTATCCGATTTATAAAGCCGTGTCAGAGGCTCTAAACAGCAGTGCACAGAACAGTGTAAAAATAGTGCACGATCGATTTCTTCCTAACCAGTGCACGAAACTCGATGAAATTTTGGGGGCATGATGTCAGTGCATGCCCCCTCGAGTCCACAAAATTTCCTGTCGAAACATCACGTGTCGTGTCCTGTAGAAGCCCCGAGCAGCAGGAGACTCGCTTGGGCCGCACGCGCGTGTCCGAGAACGCGTGCACGAGTGTCATAGCGACACGATACGAACACGATACTAGCTCAGAGAAAAAGAAACGTGTAAGCGACACAAAAATACATTTTCCCATTCAAACACAATTTGAAATTTCGAACGAAATGCCCTTTGTGGCATTTCGTTGAACACCTGCGCGTGTCACTGATACGTGTCCGATACGGACACGTACAGGACACGAAAATTGGAAAACCCTATACCTACAGAACCAGGACACCTAGGGCTAGATGTTCATGCAATTAAAACCTAATTTTAATGGGTGGTTAGGAATTTACCTAGGGTTGTTCTTCAACACAAAACTCCTTCAATGAGGAAATCTCCACAAGCTACCCAATCCTTCAAATTGATTCAAATCTGTGATTTGACTCCACAATCAGCAATAGAGCATTGACTAGATCACAATGGAAGAAATCCCAACTAAAATGGAGTCCTATTCATTAAACTATGAAGAAAATAATAAAGGCTTACCTATTCTTTAGGAAAATGAAGAACTAATATAAAAAGAGGCACAAATCCCTATGGAGATATTATATAGGCAAGGGGGGTCTTGGCTGGTCACTTTTGTTAGGGTTAGGGTTTTTAGGTTTCATCCTATGGCTAGGAATGAATCAAGGCTAATGGGTGGCCTAGAATAAGGGGTTCTTTCCTAGCCTTTTGCAAATCACTTAACTAAACTAGACTTGACTTAACCCATTAACCAAAACCATCTAATTCCCAAAGTGGCTCACTAAATTAGTTATGACCCATCTAGGTTAGGTCCAATCTAGGTTAGGCTAACCAAAATCACATCACAATAATTAAACTAGTATTTAAATCGCACCATTCAATTAAATTATTAAAAAAATCCTAATAAAATATATTAAATTCAAATAATTCAAAAATGACAAAAATACCCTCAAACTAGAAATGTGGTAGTGACAAATCTACCCTCCAAAAAAAATTTTGTCCTCGAAATTGAAAGGCAAAATGCAACTGGTGAGAAGGATAGAAAGTATACCTCACGGTCCAAAAAGATAAGGGTGTCGCTCGCGCATCTCATCCTCCCGCTTCCAGGTAGGCTCTCCTGGAGAATGATGCCTCCATGCGACGCGTACCAAGGGTATCACCTGGTTCCTCAGAACCTTCTTCCGTCGATCCAGTATCTCCACTGGCTGCTCTGGATAGCTGAGAGAAGGTCCAACCTCAATCTCCGAATGATCGAGCACATGGCTAGGGTCAGCCACATACCGCCTCAACTGTGATACATGGAATACGTTGTGGACCCCCAAAAGTGCAGGTGGCAAGTCTAGCCTGTATGCCACATCACCGACTCTTCCGCTGATAACGAAAGGGCCGATGAAGCGCGGGCTAAGCTTCCCGCCTCCACCAAAACGTATCGTACCACGAGTCGAAGATATCCTCAAGAAAACCTGGTCTCCGACCTGATCACAAGCAAGGTCTTAATTAATTATAATAAACAAACATGATTAATAAAACACAAAGAATCAAACCTAAATCTAATCCTACTCTAATCTGTACCTCAAACTCCAAGGGCCTCCGGTGGCTATCGGCCAAGTGCCGATGTCTGTCCTGCGCCACGTAAAGTCTGTCCCTGATGAGCTTCACCTTCTCGGCTGCGTCAACAACCATCTCTGGCCCCAGCAAAACTCGCTCTCCAACATCATCCCAAGATAAGGGTGTACGACACCTACGCCCGTACAGAGCCTCGAAAGGTGACATCTCGATGCTGGCCTGGAAACTGTTGTTGTAAGCAAACTCCACCAAATAAAGATAATCCTCCCAGGAACCTCCAAAGTCCAAGACACACGTCCGCAGCATATCCTCGAGCGTCTGAATAGTCCTCTCTGACTGTCCGTCCGTCTGGGGGTGGTATGCAGTACTAAACTTGAGCTGGGTGCCCAAGCTAATCTGCAGACTCCTCCAGAAATGGGAAGTAAAGCGACTATCCCGATCTGAGATGATGCTGACCGGAATCCCGTGGATCCTGACTATCTGCCGCATATACATCTCCGCCAGCCTCCCTGTAGACGTACCCACCTTGAATGGCACGAAGTGGGCCAATTTGGTCAACCTGTCAACGATGACCCAAATCGCGTCTTTTTCTCCTGGTGTACGCGGCAATCCTGATACGAAGTCCATAGTAATATGCTCCCATTTCCACTCGGGAATGGGCAGCGGCTGCAATAATCCACCGGGCCTCTGCCTCTCCGCCTTGACCTACTGACAGACCAAGCACCTAGCTACGAAGCGAGCCACCTCCCGCTTCATCCCGGACCACCAAACATGCTCCCTCAAATCTCGGTACATCTTGTTGGCACCAGGGTGTATAGAGTACTGAGATCTGTGGGCCTCCTGCATAATCTGCTCCCTGAGCTCTCCGCTGGGCATACATAACCTGGAACCGTGCCTCAATGCACCATCCTCTGCAAGAGAAAACTCGTCGTCCACCAATCCTGCTTGAACCTACTCTCGGAGACACCGCAGAGCAACGTCCTCAAACTGAGTCGCCTTGATCCTCTCTACCAAGTCCGACTGAATCTGCATCCCCCATAACTGCATCTGAACTCCGGGCACGATCACCTCAATCCCCAGGCTCTCCAAATCAGCAAGCAAGTGACGGTCCATGGTCAAACACATGGCTGTCGGATACCTACTCAAGGCATCGACAACCACGTTGGCCTTCCTTGGGTGATACTGAAGTGATATGTCGAAGTCCTTCATCAACTCTAGCCATCTGCGCTGCCTCATGTTCAACTCCTTCTGAGTGAACACATACTTTAAGCTCTTGTGATCTGTGAAGATCTCCACCCTCTCTCCATACAGATAATGCTTCCACAACTTCAGAGCAAATATCACCGCTGCCAGCTCCAGGTCGTGGGTAGTGTAGTTCTTCTCATGGGGACGTAATTGCCTGGAAGCATAGGCAATCACCTTCCCATACTGCTGCAAGACGTAACCCAGCCCCTTCCCTGAAGCATCACTATAAATAGTGAAACCACTTGATCCTGAAGGCAATGTCAGAATCGGAGCTGTCGTAAGCCGCTTTTTCAACTCATCAAAAGCTGTCTGACACTCCTCTGACCAAACATACTCAGCATCCTTCCGGGTCAACCGCGTCAACGGCTCTGCAACCCGGGAGAAATCCTGCACAAATCTCCGATAATATCCTGCCAGCCCCAGGAAGCTCCTGATCTCTGCCACTGAAGTCGGCGCTGTCCATGCCTCAACTGCTACGATCTTCTTGGGGTCAACTGAGATACCATCTCCAGTCACCACATGCCCAAAAAAGTCAACCCAGTCCAAGAAGAACTCACACTTGGAGAGCTTCCCATAAAGCTGCTCCCTCCTGAGAGTCTCCAGCACTATCCGCAGATGCTCCTCGTGCTCCTTCTCAATCTTGGAGTATACCAAGATGTCGTCAATGAACACCATCATGAACTTGTCCAAGTACTGGTGGAACACCTTGTTCATTAGGTTCATAAATACTGCTGGTGCATTGGTCAGCCCAAACGGCATAACCAAAAACTCAAACTGTCCGTACCGCGTCCTGAAAGCGGTCTTGGGAACATCCTCGCCCTTCACCTTCACCTGGTGATATCCTGACCTCAGATCAATCTTGGAAAATACTCGAGCTCCGTTCAACTGATCAAAGAGATCATCGATCCGCGGTAGTGGGTATCTGTTCTTGATCATGAGGTTGTTGAGTGCCCTATAGTCAATACACATCTGTACTGACCCATCCTTCTTTGGCACAAACAACACTGGTGCACCCCATGGCGACGAACTCGAACGAATGAAGCCCTTGTCCTGCACCTCATCCACTTGCTTCTTCAGCTCCACCAGCTCACTGTTGTTTACCCGTTAGACATGCTGAGAGATGGGTTCCGCTCCTGGAACCAAGTCTATCGAGAACTCTATGTCTCTGTTTGGTGGCAATCCTGGCAACTCCTCTGGAAAAACATTCATATACTCCGCTATCAAGGGGTATGGAATCGCCTGCTCCTCAACCGAGACTCCGCAGAAAACTCCGCTGCTCTGCTCCGCCTGATGTTTGGAGTACTCGAACTCTGGTCCCCCGGTGCTCTGAAGAGAACTCTACCCCCTCTATAATCAATGCTGGCATGGTGCCTGCTCAACCAATCCATGCCGAGTACTATATCGTAGTTCGGCAATGGCATTACGAGCAGGCTCACCTCCAACTCACGGCCTCCCAAAACAACACTCCGTCCCTTACAAATATCACGTACGAGGATAATGCCACCCCGGTCGTGATCTTGTGAATCCTAGGCAACGATTCAGCTATGATACCGTGTCTAATCGCAAATGATACTGATATGAAACTATGCGAAGTACCGGAATCGAATAATGTAAAAGCTGGACTGGAGTCGAGAAGAACCGAACCTGCGATCAGCTCTCCTATCACCTCTGCATCCTCAGCTGCCATGGCAAAAGCTCGCCCCTGCTGGCCTCCCCTGGCCTGCTGCTGGTGCTGTACAAACCGCTGCTGCTGAGTCGACAATGGTCCTTTCTACGGTCCTCCCTGAGCCTTGGCTCCTGCTCCTGCTCCTGTTCGTCCCGAGAACATAGGGCACTCCCTCAGCTGATGGTCTGTTGCCCCACAGAGTAGGCACCTGCCTAGCCTCTTCTTACACTCGTTCCACCTGTGCCCTGGCTTCTTGCAATAACCACAGGGGGTGGCCTGCTGCCTCGGTGCCTGCTGTTGCACCCTCTGCTGCTGATGCTGCACTGGCTGATGCCTCGGCTGCTGAAACTGCTATGGCTAGAACCTCTGCTTCTGCTGGTGCTGCTGCTGAAAGTATGGCCTCTTGGCCGGTCGTCCACTACTGCTGCCTCCCTGGGAGTCTCGCCCCCTCTTGAGCCTAAGCTCAAGATCATCCTCTGCAGCTAAAGCGTCCACCAGAATCTCCTCAAATGTAGCGCTGCGGGCGTTCTTGGTGTAGGACTTGACCTCCTTTACCAAGCCCTTCCGGAACCTCCGGGCCTTCGTCGTTTCTGACAAGTCTTCCATGAATCTGCTCAGGCGACAGAACTCTCCTGCGTACTCCTCCACGGACTGGCTCCCCTGGACTAGGGCCTCGAACTGGGTCTCGAGGGCTTCCAGCGCTGCGTCTGAAAAGAACTTCTCCTTGAACAGCTTCTTAAATACTGTCCAAGTCTGTCCTGCTATGCCAACCCTCGGGTCGGTCTGGTACCATGTACGGGCCAGATCCTGTATCATGCTGGCCGCTGCCTCTATCTGGAGCCTCGTCGGGATCTCAGCCAACCTGAAAATCTCCTCCATATGCTCGATCCACTCATCGTCATACAAGATCCCCTCTGTCCCTCGGAAGTCCCTCGGGTGCATCTTCTAGAAGTCTTGGATGCCCTTCTTCCGTGGCTGGTACGGCTGCGGGGCTGCCGCTGGCTGAGCTATGACTCTCTCTACTGCAGTCACTGCCATCTCAATACCCCGTGTAAGCTCTGCTGTGTGCCTCTGCTGCTGGGTTTGCTGACCCTCCATGTACTGCCGGAAGAAGGCCAATAGCTAAACGGCGTCAACTGTTCCCGCAGGTGGCTGCTGCTGGAAGAGCTCCTCTGCGATGACTGGGTCCTGCCTCCTAGCCGATGGAGGCATACCCCCTGCTGTTGCTGCTGGAGCCTCAATACGAACAGAGGTGGCAAGAGCTGCAGTCTCCTGTCTCTGCTGAACTGGCTGAGAGGTAGCAGATCCTTCTATAGCATCTCCATGAATGGTACGCTGCTGACGAGTCTCTACCATCCTGAAGATAGACCAAACAAGAGTATCAATTTCTGAGAAGAAGCGATATAACAAAGGCGGACAATTAAAATTCAAAAGGATCAGCTGACAATAAGGATTTAAATGGCAATAAAAAGAATTTTTTTTTTCTAATGTGATTGAGTACCTTAAAAATTAATGTCCTATATCCTACTGCAGGCTGTAGTGATACTCTAGTTCGAATACCACTACACTTCTAGTCTTGACCTGCATGGGCCACCACTAAAAACGTGTCATGACCCGCACCCTAGAGTAAGGGCACGAGACGTGGGTACATCCAGCCTACGCCGCAGTGTCGGCGGTAGAACGCTGTCCTAGGTCACAACATCTAGCAATAATATACTAAGCAGTTTATACTCCCGAATGGGGGTGACATGATAAAAGTAAACTCAATCACAACTAAGGAAGAAGAAGCACGATATGATATAGAACTCAAAGGAATACAGATGATAAAATAGCAGATAAATAGATAAATAAAACTACTGAAATGGAAGGAATCCCAAGTACAAACAGAGAGTCTAAGTGTCTAAGATAAATACATAATCCCAGATCCCAAGATCAATATATACAGTCATCCATAGAGTAATGTAACTAAACATCCTAGTCTAGAAGAGTGTCATCCACAGCTATAGGGTCCGGCTGCTGGTCCAAGTCACAGCTGTCATCTAAAGTAGCCCCATAATATGTAGGGCAGCTAGCCTCGTCCTCATCCTCTGTAATATTTCAACAGGTCCAGTCAGGACAGGAGTGAGCACAATACATCTCAACAAGTCATAGCAGGAAAAGGAATTATAATCATGCTAGAGAATAAAATACAAGAAACTGAAGAATAGCAAAATATAAGAGAGAGACTGTAAGTAAATATCTATGATATATATAAAGAGAGACAGTGCTAGTGATTCATAGTACTGCATAAACATGTGAATGGCTAAGGACTGATTCATGATTACACTACTTGGAATTGATTCATGATTACACTACTTGGATTTATTCACATGTTCATTTATACTGCCCTATCCCCAATCAATACACAAGGATCCATTCAAGTTACATTAAGATTCATGATTACACTACGTTGCCCATAAAGGGTGATTCATGAATTGATTCGTGAAGGCTCGGTGATCATGAGAGTACATGAGTCACTAGCTGATTTCCGAAGATTCATGATAATAGAAGCATAAGATACGTGATGTAAGTGAAACACACATGAGACAAAAGTATCTGATGCTCCCGAGAAGGATAACATCTCATGAAGGGATCCATATAGTACCAATCCGTGTTCCAACGTGTCAGCATCAAGTAAGATAGTCTAAAGCAGGAAATATAATCCTAAACATGATATGAAATGATCAGAGAATGTACTCGCCTGCTATCTGAATGTCCAAGGTAAATATATTGTCCGAGTAGTGGTGTCTGGCTCCTATTTAGAACAGCACAAGTCATAACAAGTCCAGAATGGTAAAATGAAACACTACAATGCATTCTACATGAATCTAGGTCAATCTAGACCAAAGTCAACTCTTGGTCAACTCTGGTCAACCCTATAAGTCAAACTAGGTCTAACAAGTCTACACTAGTCTAGCAAGTCTATTCTAGGTCTAACAAATCTATACAAGCCCAATCTAGGCCTATACATAACACAAGTATATATATATATATATATATATATATATATATATATATATATATATATATATATATATATATATATATATATATATATATATATATATATATATATATATTACATATATATAGTAAACACACATACACATAATATGTGATACCTAAATGTGTATATATACATACATATATACACTAGTACCTACATTAGGAAAATAGGGAAACATAGAGAGAGTGAGTGTGTGAAAGAGTGAGTGAGCTATGAAGTGTGTGTGTTAACAGTGAGTGATATGCTGTGAGAGAGAAATGTGAGTGAGAGAGGGGACTGTCCTGATGACAGGAAGGTGGGGGTAGGCTAGTGTGTAGTATGTGTGAAGAGTGGGTGAGAATGTGAGCTGTGTACAGGATTATGAGTGTGTGTGTAAGAGGAAAGTGTGTGTGTGTTGGTGTTCAAGAATGTGTGTGTGATTCAGAAAATTGCAACACAGTGAAGGAACCAAACCACCTATAATAATCCATGTTATTCTCAGTTAAAAAAAGAAGGAAATCAACTCATTGAAGTCCACACTATCTCAGTTATGTGAACTCAGATTTAACATATCTCAGGTGGCCTATAACAGGCTTTTCAAACAGTCCATTACTCATTCCTGATTTCGAATCTAAACTCATCAATTGACAGCAAAATACACATGTAAATATGAACCTACAATCTCAGGTTTAATGAAAACTTTGGAACCAATTGACAGTGTATACACGGGTTTTTATATCAAAACAAACTCAGATTTGAGCATAAATCAGTGAGAAAAGAAAAGGAAATCCAATCATTCAATCTACCCTAATCTCAGGTCCTAATGAACTCAGATTTTGAGTTCATAATATCAGTGAACTCAGGGAAAACAGTTTCAGTCTTCAACAGTCCAACCATCCCCTTCTATTTCGAAGCCAACACACATCGATTTCAACCCAAAACTTACACCCAGGTAAAAGGCTAATAGAAGAACCATAATATGAACTTAAACATGTAATTAACAACATTTAGATTGATCAAAAAGACTGTCAAAAGTCAAATCCAAAACTGGAAAAATCAGTAAATAATCCGTATCAGGAAAATTGGGGAAATGGAAAATAAATCATCAAATTAAACTAAAATGACATACTAATGGTTGGTAAAGTACTTACAACATATGCACATGTCTTATGATGTGTTTGTGTCCCAACAAGAGGACACAAACGTGTCCAATTGAAATGAAAACCTATCAGTGCACACAGACACAGCAATTAGGCACTGCATCGTGCATAGGTGCACGCGTGTCGTGCACTCGATACGACGCAAACTGGGACACGTGCTCGTGTCAATGGGTGCGCCTAGGGTAGACCTAGGTCTGACACACCTTGAATCGTGTCCTCGTGTCGCCGGGTCCGATTTATAAAGCCGTGTCAGAGGCTCTAAACAGCAGTGCACAGAACAGTGTAAAAACAGTGCACGATCGATTTTTCCCTAACCAGTGCACGAGACTCGATGAAATTTTGGGGGCATGATGTCAGTGCATGCCCCCTCGAGTCCATAAAATTTTGTGTCGAAACATCCCGTGTCGTGTCCTGTAGAAGCCCCGAGCAGCAGGGGACTCGCCTGGACCGCGCGCGCGTGTCCGAGAACGCGTGCACGAGTGTCATAGCGACACGATACGAACACGATACAAGCTCAGAACAAAAGAAATGTGTAAGCGACACAAAAATACATTTTCCCATTCGAACACAATTTAAAATCTCGAACAAAATGCCCTTTGTGGGAACACATGCGCGTGTCACTGATACGTGTCCGATACAGACACGTACAGGACACGAAAATTGGAAAACCCTATACCTACAGAACCAGGACACCTAGGGCAAGATATTCATGCAATTAAAACCTAATTTTAATGGGTGGTTAGGAATTTACCTAGGGTTGTTCTTCAACACAAAACTCCTTTAATGAGGGAATCTCCACAAGCCATCCAATCCTTCAAATTGATTCAAATCTGTGATTTGACTCCACAATCAGCAAGAGAGCATTAATTAGATCACAATGGAAGAAATCCCAACTAAAATGGAGTCCTATTCTTTAAACTATGAAGAAAATAATAAAGGCTTACCTATTCTTTAGGAAAATGAAGAACTAATTAAAAAGAGAGGCACAAATCCCTATGGAGACATTATATAGGCAAGGGGGGTCTTGGCTGGTCACTTTTGTTAGGGTTAGGGTTTTTAGGTTTCATCCTATGGCTAGGAATGAATCAAGGCTAATGGGTGGCCTAGAACAAGGGGTTCTTTCCTAGCCTTTTGCAAATCACTTAACTAAACTAGACTTGACTTAACCCATTAACCAAAACCATCTAATTCTCAAAGTGGCTCACTAAATTAGTTATGACCCATCTAGGTTAGGTCCAATCTAGGTTAGGCTAACCAAAATCACATGACAATAATTAAACTAGTATTTAAATCACACCATTCAATTAAATTATTAAAAAAATTCCTAATAAAATATATTAAATTCAAATAATTCAAAAATGACAAAAAAACCCTCAAACTAGAAATGTGGTAGTGACAAGATGACCATTGGCAAGAACATGTATAAACAAGACAACTGGATAATGAATATGGATAAGTAAAGACTAATAGACAGTGTGTGAAATATCCTTCCACATGTGAATGGCTGGGCTTATACGACATATCACACCGATGTCTATCCACGTTTATAAGGTACGGCTAACCCATACGTGAGTTGTATGACTTAGCTATCCACATTAACATTCATTGAAATTTGTTCACATACCTACTTAGCACTTTTTCTTCCAACTCACTAACACAACAACAACGAGTAATGATAAAACAAGTCAAATCGTGTCACAATCGTGTCTCAACGGGATAGTAAATAAAAACTCAATGAAGAGTGGCATTATAATGTACAAAGAACATAAAACAATAGTGCACTTGCCTCGATTAATTGTTGCTTTCTTTTTGTTGTCCATTCATATATGTTCTTTTATGATAGTTGAAGACTTGTCACTGTGTTTGTAACCCTTCCCGAATTTTTAAAATTATTTTTTAATATATTTTAACTATTGTGTTTATATTGTGTTTAAATGTGATTTTGTCGAAGCTTTCTGAAAGATATTTTGTTGTTTGTTGGCTTTTCAAATACTGTTTAAAAATCATGATTTGAAAGTACTAATTTATTTTAGTAATTTTCATATTTTTATGCTTGAAATTATAAAAGATGTTTTGATCATTATTTTGGACTTTCAAATGATTTGATTTAGAAAATAGATTTTTAGAATTATAAATATTAGACAAAAGGATTTGCCAATTTATTTTCAAATATTGAGTTGAAAGTAATTTTCTAAATTTTGGTTTATTTTACTTTGCGTGATTTGAAGTAAATTTTTCCTTAAAATTTAGTATAAGATATTTTCCATTATTTTTGTGTTTAAAAAACTAATTAGAATTTATGATGGCGATTATCATTTACTTTTCGTAGAAATAATTATTCTTGAAATATTATTATTAGCATTACAAAAATATTCGGTTAGCAATTATTAGGCTTTCAAATTATTTATTTTGGAAAATGATCTTGGATATCATAAATAAATTTTATTCAATAAAAAGATTTATTAGAACATTTTAGATATGATTTTTGACTAATAAAAATATGCTTGCCAAATATTATTTTGAATTGTTATTAGTTATTTAATTTGATTTGAATTATATGATTTAAACTATGTTATAGCATTAAATATTATTACAAAAATATTATGTTGATCGCTTATTTAAGTTGGATTTGAATTCATATGATACGAATTAATATAGAATAATATTTTATATATTATATAAATCGTTTATAGTATTATGATTAGATTAATTTGTATTTAAATTCTACTAAGTTTATGTAACCTCCTTGGACCCAATTTTGAATTTTTTTTTTTTTAATTTCTTCTCTTTCGAAAGTTTTCCTAAAACTTCAAAATTATAAATTTTGAATATTTCACTAAGTTATATGAAAAAGCATTTTTACAAAACATGATATGTTATAGATTTATACACATGGGTATCGGTTGTTGGTTATCAAAACGACCGTATGAGATTCATATAGTTTTTTTTTGGGCATATATAGCCTAATAAAGAAAATTTGTTGAACTCCTAAATTAATATGGGCTCTAACCCATTAGACAAATTTATGTGGATCGATATTATATATATATATATATATATATATATATATATATATATATATATATATATATATATATATATATATATATATATATATATATATATATATACTACTTCAAAAACTTGTATAACTTAGATTTATAAAATAAATAGTTATTATTATATTTGGGGAAAACGTATTTGTATATGAACTAGAGCTTTTGAATTATTTATATATATATATATGTTGTTTCGCCATTTCAGGCCGGGATTTCATTCTATAAAAGTGAATTCAAACCCCAATGCAATCCAAGTGCATCGTGTCCATATATTTCATTCTATTTTTTTTTATTACATTTACATCGAACTTTTAGGGTTTTCCCCACTTCCCTATATATAGATGTAGGAACGAAATCGTAAAGCAGAATACTCTAGAGGGGGGGTGAATAGAGTAGGCAGCGGAATATTGCTAATTAAAAATCTCGTTAGTAGTTAGATCACAGATATAAAAATAATCACGAAATAAATGACAGTAATGAAAAGTGATCAGAAGGCAAACGCAAACACCGAGATTTATACTGGTTTCTCTCTTGTGAGGACTAGTCCAGTCGAAAGAACTCTAGCTTCCAGTTGAATTCACTATTGGAAAATACCGTAAGTTTTTATACGAAGTCCTTGCAACTTCTACAGACGCGAGCTTTGATACGAAGAACTCGACCAACTTCAATTGTGAAGAGTTGTTTCTTCAATCAAGCCTCTGATTACAACTGCTCTGAAACTTCTAGACCGTACCGTACTGGCAAATTGACTAGAGGATTGTAACTGGCTTGGAATTTGAAAATGTAAGCTTTTGAGAACTCTTTGGAGAAAAATGTAAGCTTTAGAAGAGAAGAGATTGAAAGTGAATTAGTGATTTGAAATGATCGAAATCCTTCTCTATTTATAGTTTTTTCAAAGACAGAACTCTGACAGAATTCGGGCATAATTCAGACAGAACTCTTAGTAACAAACCGCAACTGAAGGGTGACCAAGTTCAAAATCAAACGTTCATATAACGTTCAACTTGGCCAAACTCTGGCCGAACTCTGGCCGAGTTCTGCTCGGGTTCTACCAGTTGATTTTGAGAAAAATCATTTTGGCTTTTTGAAATGTCCTTCAGAAGCTTTTAGTAAAAATAATATTTTTCAAAACATAGGTCATTTTTAAAAGGATAGGGTGATTTTGAAAAACGATTCTGGACAGCCTATTTGCCAGTACGACTTGGTGTATAATGTACTCCTAAACTCAATAAAATAAAAAATTACATTGCTTTGAAGGAAATACATTCTGAATGGCAAACAGCTTCAGTCTTGAACATCGTAGATATCCATCGTTGAGCAGTGTCCAAAACGTCGTAGGTAAATATCTGAATTGACTTGCATTTATATCGAGACAGAGTTTGATCAATCATTAAAATCAGATTTGATCATGACCCATGGACCAACAATCTCCCCCATTTTGATAATTGACAAACCTTGCCGATATAACATCTAAGTATGGATCAATTCAAAAATGTGTAATACTAGAGAAAACAAAAATTGTTCATAACCTGCATTCATTAAGATGTTAGATCCTATTTCTTCCCCGTTGTCACTTAGCAAAATAATTATAAAAAAGAAAGCTCCCCCGTAATAAATGCATAAGTAACAAACAGTAAAGAAATACAAGAAATATATATAAAACATTCATCGCAGGCATGGTATAAGAAAAATTATATAAACAACACAGGCATGGTATTTGTCACAGGCAGTTTATATGAAAGCATAAAAAGAGTGATAATGCTATAATAAAGCTGAAACAAATAAAATGCTGAATAATAAACTAAGTGAAACATATGCCAAACTGAGGCATAATAAAACCATGTCTATGAAAATTCACAGATAATAACTAAAATAAAGAGTGCTGATAATATCGTAGAATGTCGGAGCATTTTCAAGTAAACATAAGACAAAAATATCAGTCTCAATAAGTAACATTTCAAAAGTCATCATCCTCATCATCATCGTCATCGGCTGCAGCGCCAGCATGTCCAGATGGACTAGCTCCAGAAGTACCAGCTCCAGAAGTATGAGGAGTGGCACCAGAAGTACGATACCAATCGTAAGCATTCCCTGGCTGGAACAGAGTGTGGACCGCCTCATCATCAATGCGGTAGCCAAAAATAGAAGGGTCGCGAGGTAGAGAGCTAGCTGAGTGACCCGTCTGCGCAAATCTCATATCGACGAAGGAGTCGACAATAGCCTGGAATCGAGTCACATCACGGAACTCACGTTCCCTGGAAGTGTCAACATAGAATGACTGCAGATCTGATAGGTGCTGATGAATACCCTTAAATGTCATAGGGTAGGACTGAGGAGGACCAGGTGCTGTAGGAGTAGGTACAGGAGGAGTAGGTGCAGTAGGTAGAGGAACAGTGGCAATGCTACGACGAGAGAGTTTGAAAAACTTGGGCTCAGGGTCAAGACAACAAGTGGATAAGTCAATGTCAAATCTCTGAAAGATGCGTGGGATAATCATCGCATAAGAGAGGTTACGGTCTCTTCCGCGACATCTACCCATCATCTGAATGATAGTCTTAGGGGCAGAAAAAGAAATCCCCTTAAGAATATGATATAGAGCAGAAAGCTCAAGTGCAGTGACATCATCATTGGAAGTGGATTTTGAAAGTAAAGTGGAATAGATGATACGATATAATTCGTAGTTAAACAAGTTCAAGTTATTGGCCTTGAACTTTTCAGGACGAGCACGTACAGGCGCACAAAGCTCATTCTTGAAACTAACGAGAGTCGTACCATCGGGGAAATCGAAATCAGTGATGTCATCGAGCGGGGCACCTTCGTTTAGAATACCAAGGATTTCTACTAACGTTTCATCAGTAAACTCGATATCTATCCCTCCGATACGTATTTTTGCGGTAAAAGTGTATAACACAAAATTACAGTAAAATAATCTAATGGCATTAGTAGCTATAGGGAATTATAAAGAAACAAAGTGTTGTAATCCTAATGCCTCAAAGTAAGGACGATGGTCGGGAAAGACAGTCCACTTGATCGGAGATCCGGTATAAATAGTACGCATAATGAAATCGGCATACCACAATAGGGCTTGGTCGGGAGTTTTGAAGTAAAACTCATCTGATGTACCGTCATCCGATTAGACCGAAGAAAAAAGGAAATCCGTATACAGATTCGAAGATGATGCCTCTTCACTGGCATTGGTCTTCTTCCTCTTGAAAGGATTGAATCCCTTAGGCATTCTATCCCAAAATCTAGAAATCCTAATAATTGGAAAGTGGAGGAGAGAAGGAATTATACCTTCTGAGAATTAGATATGTTGTAGAGGACGAAATTCTCCGCACGAATCCAAAGTTTGGACGAAGATTCCACGCGGATTGGAAGAACAAAGGTGGAGAAGAGCTAGGGTTTTGGGGCGCTGCTGCTGCTGTTTGATGTGGTTTAGAAGAATGAAGAAGATGGGGGCCTCGGGTTCTGGCTAGTACATATATATACCCAGCCGAACTCTGGCAGAATTCGGATCGAACTCGGGCCGAATTCGCCAAGGGTTGCCTGGCTATATATGTGTAAAAAAAATAACAATGGGCCACATCTTTTTCATTAATTCGTTTCAAATGTTTAATTCAGAGTTTAGTAATTTTAAATCTCAAAATAAAATAATTAATATTATTTTATAAATTAATATTCTTTACTCAGTATCTGTCTCATATTAGCTGTAGGAGTACTATCCCAGCTAACGGAGGTTCACCGGGAAACTCTTAAGTACCGCTTTGCTTTGACCATAGTCGTGGTGACAGACAGACTCTTTTTAGGCTTGTCTTGAAAATAGTTTTTGAGTATCGAATAAATTAATTAATAAAACAAAATTAATTAATATTATTGATATCTAAATTCCTAATTCTCGACGTAAATAATTGAAACGATCTTCCGCTAGAGGTTTTGTGAGTATGTCAGCTAATTGATTCTGTGTATCTATGTATACAAGGTCTATATCTCCATTTTGTTGATGATCTCTAAGAAAGTGATGTCGAATCTCGATATGTTTAGTACGAGAGTGACATACTGGATTCTTAGTCAAATTAATAGAACTAGTATTGTCACAGAAAATGGGTATGTGTGTAAAATGCAATCCATAGTCTTCTAAAGTTTGTTTTATCCCCAAAATTTGTGCACAACAACGTCCTGCGGCGATATACTCAGCCTCGGTTGTTGATAATGTAACAGAATTTTGCTTCTTGCTAAACCAAGAGACTAGAGCTTTTCCTAGGAAATGACATGTGCCGCTAGTGCTTTTTTTATCTACTTTGCATCCGGCAAAATTAGCATCAGAATAACCGATCAGGTCAAACGACGTGGTTTTGGGATACCATAAGCCGACAGAAGAAGTACCTTTAAGGTATCGAAAGATACACTTAACTGCGCACAGATGTGATTCCTTAGGATTAGCTTGAAAGCGTGCACATAAGCAAACACTAAACATAATGTCTGGTCGACTAGCAGTTAAATATAGCAAGCTATCGATCATACCTCGATACTTACGTATGTCGACGGGTTTGCCTTGTTCATCAATATCAAGCTTGGTTGAGGTCGCCATTGGAGTGCTAAGTGGCTTTGCTGCTTCCATGTTGAACTTCTTTAACAGATCCTTTGTGTACTTTGCTTGATTTATGAACGTCCTATTGTTGGTTTGTTTGATTTGCAGTCCGAGAAAGAATTTCAGCTCTCCCATCATGCTCATCTCAAACTCATTCTGCATACACTTTGAAAATTCTTGACAAAGAGATTCATCAGTAGATCCAAAAATAATATCATCTACATAGACTTGAATCAAAAGAATATTATTATTCAAAATTTTTATAAATAATGTAATGTCAACCTTTCCCTATGACAAACCGTTATCAAGTAGAAAAGAGCTTAGACGATTGTACTAAGCACGAAGGGCTTGTTTCAAACCGTATAAGACATTCTTCAACTTGAAAACATATTCAGGAAATTTAAAATCAGTAAAACCGGGAGGTTGAGCTACATAAACTTCTTCTTTTATAAAATCATTTAAAAATATGCTTTTGACATCCATTTAAAATAACTTAAAATTATGAAAACATGTAAATGCACATAACATGCGAATGGATTCTAATCTCGCAACTGGGGCATAAGTCTCATCGTAGTCGATACCTTCTTCTTGATTGTATACTTGAGCTACGAGTCGAGCCTTATTACGAGTCACTAAACCATTCTCGTTCAGTTTATTTTAGAATACCCATCTGGTGCCAATGACCGGATGATCAATGGGCTTGGGAACAAGTTCCCAAACTTAATTCCGTTCGAATTGGTTTAATTCCTCTTGCATAGCATCTAACAAAAAAATATCACTACATGCTTCATCAATATTTTTGGGTTCAAATTGCGAGACAAAAGCAACACAAGAAGCTATATCTTTATTCGAGGAACGAGTACTTACACCCTTGGTAATCTCACCAATTACCAAGTCCTTTTGATGATTAGCCAAGAATCTCATCTATTTTGGTGTAGTATCAAGATTGCTAGTTTCGGCTTCTTTGCTTGGAGGTTCATCTGATGCCTGATGTGATGGTTCTGCATCTTTGTGTGAAGGTTTTGCAGTAGCTGTACTTGGTGTGATTATGTCTTCATTGTCATCATCGTCTAAGTGTTGATTTAGCTCATCAAACTTGACATTGATAGATTCTTCGATGATCATGGTTCCTTTGTTGAAGACTCTATATCCTTTGCTCTTTGCTGCATAACCTAAAAATATAGCTTCATCGGCCTTTTCATCAAATTTACTCAAACTATCTTTAGTATTAAGAATATAATATTTACAACCAAAGATCTTGAAATATGAAACATTTGGTGTTCTATCAAACCATAGTTCATAGGGAGTCTTCTTCGATATAGGTCGAATTAGAACCTTATTGAGAATATAGCATGCTGTATTTACAGCTTCAGCCCATAAGTATCTAGGTAGACTAAACTGATTTAACATTACTCTAGCCATTTCAGATAGAGTTCTGTTCTTACATTCTATAACTATATTTTGTTGCGGAGCCCTAGGGTAAGAGAATTCATGCAGATAACCGTGTGTGTCACAAAATTGCTTGAATTCTGTATTCTCAAATTTGCCGCCATGATCACTACGAATGCGAGTAATCATGAACCTTTTTTTCATTCTGTACTTTCTTGCAAAAGGTGACGAATTCTGATAATGTATCGTTCTTGCGTGCAAGAAAATAAACCCATGTATATCTAGATAAATCATCTACAATGACAAATGCATATAACTTACCACCTAGACTAGCAATTCTACTTGGTCCAAATAAGTCCATATGCAACAGTTGTAAAGGTCTAGTGGTACTTACAGCGTTCTTGAATTTGAATACAGATTTGGTAGCTTTGTTCTTTTTATATTTACTACATACCGTATCCTTCTTGAAAGAAATATTCGGTAAGCCGCGTACCAACTTCTTTGTAGATAGTCTTGAAATTGTATCCATGTTTGCATGACCGAATCTCATATGCCATAGTTGACTCTCAACGCTTTTGGCCATCAAACATCTACGTGCTTTGTTAGCATCTTCCAACAAATAGAAAACATATATGTTGTCTTTCCTAATACCTTCAAATATAATACTACCATTTGAACTATCAACTATAGTATATTTATCTTTTACGAAGTTAATACCATAACCGTGATCAGCTAAATGGCTTATGCTGAGCAGATTATATTTTAACTCGGTAACTAGACAAACATCTTTAATCACTGGATAGGGAGCCTTACCAATGTCACCGATACCGATTATGTACCCTCTTAAATTATTACCGAAGGAGACGTATCCTTCTTTATTCCTCTTCGACAGTGTTGCGAATAATGAAGCATCACCGGTCATGTGCCGTGAGCAACCGATGTCGAGGATCCATTTGCTCCTAGCATATGAAGGGCGTCCCACCTACAAAATAATTTACAGATAAAACTCTTGGTACCCATTTCTTGTAGGGTCCTGACTGGTTAGTTTTTGGTATCTATGCATAAACATTTAAATCTACTAACTTTTTGATTCTACATGCAGAAGATATATGACCAATGAGGCCACAATAATGACATTTAGCATGTCGAGTGTTGAAAGTAGTATGAGGTGCATGATTGGTAGGTTTTGGTTTTCTAGTATAGAAGAATGCATGCCTATTAGTCTTCTTGGGCATAGTTTTGGTATGGTTTGGTCTGACAGTGTTCGGCGTGTTTCGATGATTCGGTAATTGACACGTGTTAGAATAGGAAGCAACAACTTCAGGCCGTTTTTCTAAACTAATTTCCAACTTTTGGAAGTGTCATATAATCTAGTATAGTCAGATGTGAGTGATTCTAATCTGACCTGTGCACACTGGAGACTCTTTCTCTCCTTAGATAGGTCTTCTTTTAACTGGATAATAGTTTAGTCTTTTTCTTCGATAGCTTAACAGTCTCGTGTAACAACAACTTAATAGATGAAAGCTCACCAGACTCATTTGAAGGGTCATTATCTCTAACATGATCTAGTAGGTCGGTAAGTCTTTCTATTTCACCTTTTACTCTATGAGTAACTTTTAGAGGTTTCATATTTACTATGCAGTTTCATGTAATCATTTAGCATGTCACTGAAAGCCTCTCCTAGTTGCTCAAAGATGAAATCATCATAAGGGTCAAATAGAGGATTAGTGATTACCTGATCGCAAGCCATCAAGCATACATTTGCAGCGTCATCTGATTGTTCGTCTTCTGAGTCGCTGGCGTCACTTTTATGCCATATGCTTGTGTTGGCATACTTCCTTGATGTAGATTTCTTCATATAGCCTTTGTCATATTTGCTGCTTTTCTTTGATGATGATGATGTTGGACAGTCTTTCTTCATGTGTCCTTTCTTCTTGCATCCGTAGCAAATAGGATCTTTCTCGTTGTTGTTGTTGTTGCTGTCTTTTGTTCTCCTGTTAAATCTCATGAACTTCTTAAATTTTCTTACTAGAAGAGCTTGATCTTCAGAGTCGGAGTCGCTGTCATCAGAGTCGTCTTCGATAGTTCTTCTATGTTGAGCCTTGAGAGCGATCGACTTTTATGACTTCTCCTTTGGTGTAGCATCTTCAAAGTTTAGAAGTTCTAACTCGTGAGTGAGTAGCTTACCCGTGAGTGTTTCCAGAGACATTGTTGAGAGGTCGTTCCCTTCAATGATTGATGTAGCCTTTGGAATCCAGTTCTTTGTAAGGGCTCGTAGAAGTTTGTGAATCTTCTCATGGTTACTGTAATCCTTGCCTAGTGAAGACAAAGGATTTACAATATCCAAGAACCTTGTAAACATCTGATTGACTGATTCACTTAGCTTTATTTTGAACACATCGTACTCCTGAGTAAGTCTGCTGATCTTTGACTCCTTGACTTGTGTTGTTCCTTCGTAGGTTACTTCGAGAAATTTCTACACTTTGTTTGATGTTGTGCAAGTAGACACCCTGTTGAATTCAGTTCTGTCTAAAGCATAAAATAAAGCGTTAATAGCACGTGCGTCAAGACTGGCCTTTTTCTTTTCCTCCTCTGTATATTTGTCATAGGATTTTTCAACTAAAACACCATCAACATTAATACGAGGAGGCTTTTTATAGCCATCAATAACTACAGACCATAAGTCAAAATCAAGAGATTTCAAAAAGAAACTCATACGTGTTTTTCAATAAGTGTAATTAGTGCCGTCAAACAGTGGAGGTCTGTTTGTGGCTTGGCCTTCACTTGTGAATTTTACAGTTGCCATGTGTAATGCTGTGATCTATATAAAAATTAAATATAACTGCAATTTTACCTTGCTTTACCTATATAACCCACTCTGATACCAATTGTAGGAACAATTGGGATCATAATATAATACCTCTAGATGGAGAGCCTGCTCTGATACTAATTGTAGGAACAATTAGGATCAGAATATAATACCTCTAGATGGAGAGCCTGCTCTGATACCAATTGTAGGAACGAAATCGTAAAGCAGAATACTCGAGAGGGGGGTGAATAGAGTAGGAAGCGGAATATTGCTAATTAAAAATCTCGTTAGTAGTTAGATCACAGATATAAAAATAATCACGAAGTAAATGACAGTAATGAAAAGTGATCAGAAGGCAAACGCAAATACCGAGATTTATACTGGTTTCCCTCTTGTGAGGACTAGTTCAGTCGGAAGAACTCTAGCTTCCAGTTGAATTCACTATTAGAAAATACCGCAAGTATTCATACGAAGTCCTTGCAACTTCTACAGACGCAAGCTTTGATACGAAGAACTCGACCAACTTTAATTGTGAAGAGTTGTTTCTTCAATCAAGCCTCTGATTACAACTGCTCTGAAACTTCTAGACCGTACCGCACTGGCAAATCGACTAGAGGATTGTAACTGGCTTAGAATTTGAAAATGTAAGCTTTTGAGAACTCTTTGGAGAAAAATGTAATAGCTTTAGAAGAGAAGAGATTGAAAGTGAATTGGTGATTTGAAATGATTGAAATCCTTCTCTATTTATAGTTTTTCCAAAGACAGAACTCTGACAGAATTCGGGCATAATTCGGACAGAACTCTTAGTAACAAACCGTAACTGAAGGGTGACCAAGTTCAAAATCAAACGTTCAACTTGGCCGAACTCTGGCCGTGTTCTGCTAGGGTTCTGCCAGTTGATTTTGAGAAAAATCATTTTGGCTTTTTGAAAAGTCCTTCAGAAGCTTTTAGTAAAAAGAATATTTTTCAAAACATAGGTCATTTTTAAAAGGATAGGATGATTTTGAAAAACGATTTCGGATAGCCTATTTGCCAGTACGACTTGGTGTACAATGTATTCTAGACTCAATAAAATAAAAAATTACATTGCTTTGAAGGAAATACATTCTAAATGGCAAACAGCTTCAGTCTTGAATATCGTAGATATCCATCGTTGAGCAGTATCCAAAACGTCGTATGTAAACATCTGAATTGACTTGCATTTATATTGGGACAGAGTTTGATCAATTATTAAAATCAGGTTTGACCATGACCCATGGGCCAACAATAGACACATTTCCCAAGGTGTAACAACAATTTTTTTCCTAAAAATATTTTCTAACTTTTGTAGCCGCCACCCAGCTCTTCTCTTGTAGCAACCCGACCCCTATTTTCGACCACCCTCTCCATCCGCAGCACCACCGCTGGATAACCACCTTTGTCAGCCACTGCAACTGCATCCCCTCGGCCGTCTCCCCTAACTAACCAATCACCTTTGCTGCGCCACTCCGGCAAATCCGCCGGCTCCTCCGCCATCACCGCTGCAGCTATTTTGCTACCAACAACTAACACCTTCGACCAATATCCCGACTCACCATAGCCGGCCACCAAAACCTGTTACCCCGACAGATGGCTGCTGCCACCACTAATCCATCCATTCGGCCCCAACACCACCACACTACCAATGCCACCGCCCCTTACTGCTCAAAATCGGCCACCAATCCAAAACACGACCCCCTACCACCAGTACATCCACCCCGACGCATCCGCTGACACCTACATCAATGAAACCCCAAGCACCATCGCAACACAGAGGGAGATGGAGAGTGAGAAAGGGACCTGATCGCCTCCGCCTCGGCTCCGCCGACGGGTGAGCCCGGCCGCCTAGATCCGCGTCTTTCGTGCTTAGCGCCCCCGTCGACTACTGTGCCCGGTCGCCCGCCAGTGCCGATCTTCCGAGCACCCCATCTGGCACGAGCGCTCCCCTTTCCGTCGAGCAGCCACGTCGCCCGACCGACCGTGGCTCCATCCGACGTCTCCTTAGTCGATCCCTCCGCTTCGGCCCAAGGCGCCTCCCGCCTCCTGCACGGACACGTCATCTCTCGGGTTCTTGATCCCCTCCTCTCCTCTTACAGAGATTTGGGAAGGAACAAAATAGGGTCAGCAGTGACTTTTTCCCCATTTTGTCTAACCTTAGTCATCTTATTAATTTTGTGGTTACTTGTTACTAATGATTGTTTGGGTTAAGGTTGGGATGGATTTATGATCTTTTGGCTGAGCTGGGTGCCCCCTCCAATTGCTAAGAGGAAATTTTGGTGATAATTAATTATAATTATCATTATGATTAAGCTTAGGGGATCAGGATTTGGATTATTATCATTTTGTGATTTTAGGGTTTGAGTATTTTGGTTGGGCTGTGATGGGTTTCTAGAGTATTAATTTATTGGGTTAAACTTTATATGAATTGCATATGTGTATGTATTTGCAGGAATAAATATTTTGTACAAAAATTATTTAACATTATACGTATAGATATGTTTTAAATAAAATATTTGGTTAATTGAGTTTAGGCAATATTATTGAACGATAATTATTGGTATTATCAATATATACTTTTGGCTAGTATATATATACTTTTGGCTAGTATGTATATATATATATATATATTTATATATATATATATATATATATATATATATATATATATATATATATATATATATATATGTATATAAAATATATATATATATATATATATATATATATATATATATATATATATATATATATATACACAAAATTAGTGTAATAATTTTATTTTTGGGTTTGACCTTTTATCTTAAGTCCAAATTTTAGTGTGAATTTTTATATATAAAATTACTCTATGGTTACTAATATTTTCTAAAGGACTGATAATATTTTAAATGGGTATAAATATGTTCTACATAAGTATTTTTGAATGTAGTCTTAAAGGGGATAAAGTTTCTGGCCTCATGATTAATCTCTCGAATCAAGTCCTTTTAATCAAATTCCTTTAATCGTTTAGGAAAATCATGACTAATATAGTCGTTTCCTATTTCATGATCATAGACTTCTCGCCTATCTCGATATTCGTGCCAATTTTGAACCTGGACTTCTGCATACCAACTGGACTATTTGGACTATCCTGGACTTAGTGGAATCACCCGTGTCATTATTTGGGGACTATATTGTGGAGCATAGCATTGATACCTATTCTGTGTCGACACGTTCGTGTCGTGTATGTCGACTCCAACTAAATTGAGGCGAGTAGGTTCTCTGATAATTTTTCGTTTATGTTATTTTCTATGTTTCGTGTATTTAGTGTAGATATCCTTGATTTCTTGACATGTTGGCCACACGGATTGATATTTGCCTGGATGCCGTCATGAGATGTTATTCCTTGTATTTCTTGGTATATCTTGTGCAAGTCTTGTCTTTGTTTATTGTGCATTGTATAGACACGATTCTTGTGAAGGCTCGCGACCTTCTCAGAGAAC
The DNA here is from genome assembly GCA_029216955.1 of Iris pallida. NCBI lineage: Eukaryota > Viridiplantae > Streptophyta > Magnoliopsida > Asparagales > Iridaceae > Iris > Iris pallida. The sequence continues at coordinate 1,495,158 of JANAVB010012598.1, forward strand.
TCGTGTCATGGTTGGATCCACTGTATCAGTCGGGGGCGGGGAGTAGTAGTACAGATATGTGATCATACCCTTCTCGTGCATGACATTGTTTTCCCATGAGTGTTAATCATACACGGCACGTATGATTAACCAGGCCTTAAATTTCCGTACAAGTTCCTAAGCCGATCACATGTTGAAGCTAGTGCTCACTCACATAGATAGTACAGATTCTTGACCCTTATACATGATATAACCTGTTTTACTCTTTCTTGCTCTAGTTTACAGTTTTACCATACCATGCTACTTTCATGTACACTTTACTTATTCTCATATATTCTTTATTTACTGTTACATAGTCTTTATCATTTACTGGGAACTGTTGTTGGTGATGTGCTTATTACAATCCTGACTGGATAACTATTTTTAGGTAAATGTTATGCGCCACACTCTGGACTTCATGATGATAGATCTCGACGTTCTCTTGGATTGTGAGTCTCTTAAGAGCTCTAGGCCATATTCTTTATCTAGATTTATGTCTTGTTCATTGGATATGTCCCCGATACTTTTTTTATTATGTTTGATCATTTATTAGATTCCATTATTGTCTTTCTTTCATTTCTTTCTTAGCTGTACGTGATTTGAGTACATGATATTCTAGTGGATCATAGAACTGTATAGATTTTTGCTGGATACTTGACAGAGTTCTACCGTCGAAACTGTAGCATAGGCTGGGCGTGGCCCACTTATTCGTACCCGAATATCTAGGTGTGGGTCATGACATATTTTTATGGTGGCCCATGCAGGTCAGTCTTTGCAGCTAATGCAAAGTCATGGTAGTACTTAGGCTTAGCCATATTACTGCGAGCATGCCCTAGTATTTGGATTGAATCATAAAATATTTTAGAAGATTTGGTACTCAATCACATATTAGGATCTTTTGATAGATTCCAAGGATGACCCATGAGAATCTTACTTGAAACTCTGTTGAGTCTGTCTTACTTTTGCTCATCCTGACTTTTGAATATCTGTCCGTTGCCAAATCCAACTCTTGCATAGAGATGAATTTTATGGACTGTGGAAGGAACAAAAGAGTAGAAGTTGAACTTATAACCATTTGGGTTGGTAAGAGAAAATGATTAGCAAATCATATATATAAAGGTTGAGAATTATTGTTAGGTTATATTCAGGGAACTTAAAATTTTGACTAAGATATTACATTTAGGGCTTGAGAGTTTGTCGGAATAGGTTTAAGAAAATAAACGAAAAAATAAAAAAATAATAACGGATAAATTTTGAGAAACATGGATTATATAATCAGATCAAGAGTGATTTATAAATGTGAGTTATAGATTGAAGGTTAGAGGATAATATTCTATGGACTTGCGACAAGGGAAATATTAAAGAAAAGTTTATAATTTTTTTTACATTTGTAAAAGCCATCGAAGAAGACGTTGGATTATCTTTCTTGCTTGAGTAAGCCAAGGAAGTGGCACTAGATATGAACCTTTTACAAGAAATGTAATTCCAAAGTTATAAGGAATCATTGAGACAGAAATGGTAGAATGGTTGATATAGATTTATAGGAGTGATGACTGAAAATTGGATTGGGTTATCGTTTATTAAAAGGATTTGACAAAGCAAGAGGATCATACAAGACGTGGGACCAATTATAACACCAGAAATTTTATAAATAATTATGGTAGGACAATTCGACAAAAATCTAAAGTTTATGAACAAAATAGAAGTTGCATGTCTTAATGATTACAATTGAATTCTGGGAAAGTCTTTATTTCGCAAACTTTGTAAAAAGATTACAATTGAATTCTGGAAAAGTACAACTATAGGAATCCGATCTGAAGACGATCGCTTTATCCCTTGGACGATGTGAACTTTGAAGATGATAGCCTCTGAAGAATGCATCAGCACTTGGACAAGAACTCCTGATCTCTGATGATAATAATGATCTGATCCCTTTAATGAAGGACTTGAAACTCTATTTATATAGTTCTAGAAATAACTAATTTGTAGTTATTCTGAGTTGTGCATGATGAACTACGCAGGCGACAGACTGCGCAGACTGCAAACTGCACTGGCCTATTGGACAGTTGCTCGATCGTGGGCTAACCGTATTCAGATGCGTGGCATTGTTTGATTGAAATACGCTTGGTCGTGTACAGGCGGTTGCCACGTGGTGAGCAATTGATGGCATGTAATCCACGTAATAAATGTCAGTTATTCGATGAATTACGCTAACCGAAGAGCGCTAGCTTCAGACTGCGCTTCCTTCTAGTCACTGGAAAGCGCTGGGATTCAGGCTTGGTCAAACTACGCTGAGGTTGGACTAACAGATTGCGCTGAAGTTGTACAGCTGTTCTCGAGCGCTGTGCTGCACAAGAAACGAATAGACTCCTTATTTTTTGGGCTGTCAGAAGATCCGATCTTTGTCAGGTAATGATGGCATTGCCACGTCAGCGTAGCGCGCTCTGATGGTAGCGCAGTTCAGCTCGCGCGTTCGGTTTGTAGCGCAATTTGTTTCTTGTGCAGTCCATTTGAAGGGTGCGCAGTTGAGAATTCTCTGCCTATTTGATAGATGCAACTTGATTTTTAGGACATACAAGACCCCCTTCAAAGTTTTCAAAATTTAAAAATATTCAAAGTTTCGAAATACTTTGAATTTCAAATTTAAAATCAAGTTGCGCAAGTGGCGCTTTGATTGCGCGTTTGGAGGAATTAGCTCCATCTTTTGTGGCGCAATTGGAGGTGACCGTTACACTTCTGAAACTATAAATAATTTCATTTTTTATTCTTTCAGCCTTTACTTGCTTTTGAATTCTCTAGAGACAGAAGCTTCTTCCCTACTCCGACTTCTTCTTCTTCCTCTCGTCGACGACAGAAATGGCGCCCAAGCGATCAGCTGCCGAGAAGGGAAAGGCCTCCGCCGAGTCCTCGACTCGTGTTGCGCACGAGTATCTCGTCATGAGACGGGTCATCCAGCGCTTCAAGGTAGACGAACTATGATCGAAACCCTTTTTAGGGTTTTTGATGTTTTCAGATCTTCATACCTCTCTCTTTTTAGAGATTGATGGTATTTGCGCCACCCTGTTTAGGGTTTCGGTTGCATACACAATAGTTTTTATTTTTATGAAAACTATACTGTTGCACAATCGGTTGGAAAGCGCTGACAAAATATTCGGCACAATCTATCGATTTGCGCAAGTCGGTTGTGCCAGCACAAACTGATGTCTTGCGCAAGTATGTTAGCACAACCTGACGTCTTGCGCACATTGGCTGTGCTGGCACAATCTGATAGCTTGCGCATGTTGACTGTGCTGGCACAATCTGATAACTTGTGCATGTTGACTGTGCTGGCGCAATCTGATAACTTGTGCAAGCTGACTGTGCTGGCACAATCTGATAGCTTGTTTCACACAGCACAAATTAATGATCTTTTGAAGAAACTTTTTGATTTTGTATATACTGATCTTTGCCTTCTTTGTTGATGCAGTTAACCTCAGGGAAGATCCCAACTATGAGGTTTTTGCTGGATCCCTGTCTGAACCTGAATACAAGGAAGATCTCTCGCACATGTCATTTCCTCAGTATGCCCTACCGTCCTCTCGGCAGGCTATCCTGACTGCACAAGATAATGACACTTTACTGTATCTGATGAACGGGCAGCCTCTTCAGACTGCTGACGCAGTCACCCATAAGAAGCCCATGTTCTTGTTTGGTGAGGCTCTTGACAAGAACTCTCAGCCGAGACCTCGCATGGAGCAGAGGATTTTCCAGAGGGGTGAGAAGACAATACTTCTACCAGAAATCTCCAGATGCCTTCCTTTGTCCCGATATACTTTTACGGGTTATCCCAGAAGAATGGAATGGGACATATCTGTGTTAAGAAGGGACCAGATCATAAAGATATGTTCTACAGTTCCTCTGAGCGTCATTGCTCCTTACTTAGAGGATTAAAACCCGGTTTCATCCCGCCGGAAGATTCTTCCCTGCTGCTCCCAGTGAGAACTCCGATATTCGCGAATGAGTTTGCGAAGGTAGAGGGAAGGTATCCGGACCAAGATCTACGGCTGACAGGTCTTGTGAACCCGGATAATTAGAGATGGATCTGTATAACCAATTAGATATTGGTCCAATTTGAAGCTCGGCTCAAGGAGATGGATCTGTACCATGCAGTGTACGCCACTGTTTATGGCTTCCCTCCTAATCCGCATATATTCTTTGCGTTGGCGGAGAGATACAACTACATGACTGGTACTTTTATGACGCCACGCGGAGAGATCGGATTAGCTTTGCACGAGATGAAGTATATCTCTCACCTGCCAATAGGGGATATCCCCTATGAAGAGTTTGTCCCAACAAATGATGAGTTGGACAGACTGTGCCAAGAGAATGCTGATATGGTAGTTGTCTTTGAAGAACTCCTCTGCCACTACAAGATTTGCTCTCTATATTACAAGAGTGGCACAGCCGGCACCTGCTACTCCACCAAATGGTTGTCGTATCTCTTCCTCAAACATATCATTGAGAAGAAGACCAAGGAGCACGAAAACTGCAATCCTAACTTTTTCAGACCACTTAGCAATAGTGAAGTGATAGAACTGATGGAGACACATGGTGATATGGATATCAAGATTGAGGATGATCTTCAATATCCTCCTTTTAGGAAATATGACATCATTGAAAGCTACATGAGGATGGGCTACAGGCCCATGTCGAAGGAAGCCCAGCTGGCGGGTTTCCTCACTTACTGGCTCCGACGATATGTCGTTCCTAGAGCCAGTGCAGTCGACCGCTTCCATCGCGGTGTACTATTTGCGGCTGTCCGTCTGGTTTTCGGCTACCGGATGGATCTGCTGTCAGCAATGACATGCAGGGTGAATGCCGGCCTCTACCTTTTCGTTGACTCGATGATTCGAGGAATAGGCAAGAAAGGAAGTTTTCCTCGGCTGGAACTGCCATATACCTATCTGTTTGGATGGTTGCTTTTGCACCATCCTTCTTTGATGAATCCTAATATGGGGGCAGTGGGCGGTAGCTTTTTAAGAAGATTTTCGGGATGTAAGTGTATCTACACCACTCTGAGAGACTGCCGGCGAACTCTGAATCTCGGCAAGGGATGGAACTTTTATTGTGTTCCCCCTCCAGTTGGTTATGAGCATATGTCAACAAACCTTGTCGACTCTATGAGGATGCAGTCGTTGGGCCATACATCTTTCGACTGGTTAAGAACAATTCGGCCATCCCACTTGGTGTACCGGTTCGAGGATGAATGTTATTTTGAGCCTTATCTTCCCAGCCGATTTGCACGCCAATTCGGTTATGACCAATTTCATGTAGGTAATGCTATTACATGCCTACAGGGAAAAGTTTTTTTAATTGATGGAGCCCGGGCTTGGGCATATTACAATGCCCGTGACACAAGGACGACATTCTCAATGCCGACAAGAAGTGATCGTGGCCCTCGCATGCTATATACCTACTCGATCTTTTACACATTAGCAAACACTTTTGCTGAGAACTTCAATCTAGCAGACAGCTTTGCGACGACAACTTGATTTAAGAAAGGAGCACCTGTTATGGTGCTTCCTGGCAATGATGAAGAGCACGAGCCAGCTGATATGCCTCTGGAAGCTTCGAGGGAAGCCAACTTCCCCGAATAAGTCTACGAGCCGCTACGTGTCTCTCTAAAAGTTGTCAGATCTCCGATCAAGGAGAGAAAAAAGAAGGCAGAAGAAACATCTTCTCCTGTCTTAAAGAAGAAGACCGCCGTGGACTCTTCAGAAAGAGTTACCACTCGCTTGCAATCTCGGCAACAGGCCAAGTCGGTTCATAGAGAAGAGGCAACCACCCCTACTTCCATTCAAAAAAAAACCACACGCAGCAGACGTAGAGATTCCGGAAGAACCTCTACGCAGGACAAAATTAGCTTTCAAAAAGAAAGTCACCACTCCCCCGAGATCTGCTCATACATCGGCCTTGATCAGTGCTGTCGCCGGGGTAATGATGGATTCTCCGACACCTGCTCCCGAGCCCAGGCAAGAAACTTCCAGTGCAGAGAAAGGAGACCAGGTTGCCGAGACAAGAGAGGAGACCGCAGAGATAAAGGATAGGGCTGCAGAAGCCAGAGAAGCAACTGCAGCTCCAACCCCAATCAATGAGTCGGGATCATCTGTTGAAGTAGTACAATCTTCTATGCTTGCAACGGAAACTGCCCCTCTTCCAGCTACACCTAGGTCTCGTAGGGCTGAAGAGGATCGATTGATGATCGAGGCCCTGGAAGACTGTGACTTCGGCTTCAATGATGATATAGATCCAGTCGACGCTAGTGATAGCGAGAAGGCACGAGAAGAGGGTGCGAATGAAGAAACATCTACCGAAGATGACAATCTGAATCTGGAAGAGGATGCCGATGCCCATGCATCCCAATAACAGAACACTGTTAATGACGTAGCACCGGAGGAAGCTACTGTCACTGAACTAAGAGGTATTGGCTGATATTGATAATCTTCTTTTATAGGTCGAATGACTGACATCTTAACTTTCATTCATGCAGAAACTCAACCTTCTCCAATTCCTCCAGTATGCACTGATATAGTGCAGACAAAAGCGATAACTAGCAGTAGCCGTCATTTATCGGGCGGCTTGGAAGCGGGAAGCAGTCAGGCAGTGATGTCTGAAGCTACTTCTGCGAGGCTGCAGCCTATGTCAACAAATGACAATTTGGTCACTAAACCCGGCAATGGTAAGCTTACCCTTATTTTTGATCCTTTTTGATAATCGTTAATGACAGCAAGCTGATGATGTTTATTTGATTTCGCAGAGGATCATCTGGAAGGGGCAACAAGCTCCATTATGGCTCCCTTGTCCAGAGAGACTTCAGTCCATGCTCCAGAAGCTGACCTTCCGCCTTTACAGGCCTCTGCTGCTTCAACTTCTGTAGGAGTAGCTGCTACACCCAGTGCGGCGGCTACCAATAAATTTATAGTTGGTTCCTTCACCAACCTCTTCTTTACTTTATTAGGACCCTTAGTAGAAAGGGTAATGGAAAGAGAGAATGTTGGCTTCGTCACTGTCCGAAGTCCAACTACTTATCTGATCGGCGCCATCCGAAGTCAGGGAGATGAAGCTCAAGCTGCCTATCTTGGACATATACTGGATGAGCTGGAGTGTAAAACCTCTAAATTTCTACTATATTTTTTTATTTATTAAATTGCATGGATTTAAAATTTTTGGTACTGTATGTCACGTAGTCGTATTGTACGTCGTATGCGAAATTTTCGTTTGCTCGACGAGTACGAATATGTGCGAGCGTACATATTTTATAAAAATATTTTCTTTTCTATTTTAATATACACTTTCAAAATTATATAATTATTATTCTTGCTATAAAAAGCCTTTTGTTTCTAAAAAGTTATAAATAATAAATAATATTTTGTATACTAGAAAAGCCTAATTATGTAAAGGATATTTGTGGCATACAAATATTTCGTTATTTATTTATTGGTCTATTTTAAATAAAAGTATAATTTTCAAAATTTATTAATAGTAATATTTTATTGTTCAAAAAGATATTTAAAAATATTTATTATTTTCAAAATTATTATTATTGGTATTTTGAAAAATATTTTTGGAAGTTATTTTGGCCAATTAAATCTTGATTTAATGTTTGGAATTATTTAAATAGATTAAACTAGTATCTATATTTGGAATTGGATTATTTGATTCGATTTTAAACTAAAGGGATTTAATTTAAATAGGATTTGTATTTGGATTTGGATTTGAATTAAATAGGTTGAATTATCTAAATTGGGTTTTAAATATCCTAGTCCATATCTAATTGGGAATTCCCACATCCAATAAATATAGGCAGGTACTCCTCTAACTTTTTATTCTTCCACAAAATTCCACAACCCATAATTATCGTACATCGTGTCCGTGTCAACCTAGTTACTCCAATATATATTCTTTGTACAAATACATTATCTCCTTTCTCGTGTCGGACACACCCCGACATTTTCTATCTCTAAACCTAACCTAATCCTAACCCTAGCCTCCTCGACTTTCGGCTTTCCGTCCACCATCCCACGCCCTCTACCGGACACAACTCCCCGGCCAACCACCGGAACCACCACAAACAAACCCCGACCAAACCCCAAATACCACCACACACCACGGCAATCCGTGGACTCCAACCTTCGACCATCGCCAGAACCAACCCCTGCTGCCTACGCCGCCACCGGACCTCCCCGACACCACCAACTCCCAGCCACCACCATTACCATCGACTACATCACCACAAAATTTGGCCATCGCCCGCGACCACCCTGTCGTCACCCCGACCACCATCGCTACAGCCACCCGCTGATACCACCACCTCCGACAACCACCATCCCAGTCACCTCCGTCCCCGACCTCCGTCGAAAACCCCATCGTCTCCCCACGACGTCAACCGCCGACCAACTCTGGCCACGGCCAACGCCGGCGCCACCACCCAGGAAAACCCAAATCAAAAGAAAACAAAACCCTAACCCTAGACTCACCTCGACCCGGTCGTCCCCGTTGAACTCCGACCCAGCTCCACCGCGGTCCGTCGCGTCGAACATCTGCACCCGCCGCCGGGACCTCAGCATCCACCGACCGCTGACTCCCCAACCCTCGCCGGAAAACCCCCTTCAGCGCCGCGCGCAACCGCCCTGCGTCGCCCGTCCGCCCGGCGCAGCCGCCGTACGCCGACGACCCGCTTTTCTCCGCCTCCCCTCTCGTAAACCCTCGTCTGGCCGCGTCCGCCTCCCCCCGATCCACTCCGACCCACTCACTTCCCCTCCGGCCCTCCTCCGCCGAGCTCTTCCGTTCCTCCGCCTCTCCGCGACCGTCGCACTATCCGCCGCCGCCGGCGACTTCGAGCTCGAAACCCCGCCGTCCGTCGCTTCTTCCTCCTCTTCCGCCAGTCTCCGCGCTCCGCCCCGGCGAGCGGCAAGGACTCGCTCCCCCACTCTCTGGCCTCTCCTTCCGATCTCTCGTTCACTCTCTCTCTCTGTCGTTTCCTCTCTCGCCCCTTTCTTTTTTAGAATACACTTTAACCCAACCGAGAGAGAAGGGGAGTGCAGCAGATGCTGCACTCAGTGTTTACCAACTTTGTTTTTTTATAATACTTAGTAGTAGTTATTAAAATTCTTATTATTATTATCTTCATTCTTATCAGTATTATTATTATACTGATTATTATTATTATTATTATTATTATTATTATTATTAATCTGTTTCATTATTATTATTATTTTATCATTATTATTATTATTATTATTACAATTATTATTAGTTTTTCTCTTTGTTTCTTTACAACAATAGTATATATTTATTAATATAGTTTATTGTTATTATTGACAAAAATGGATTTTTATGCTCTATATAATTTTCTAGAATTATACCTAACAATATTTTAAATTAAATATAGTTTTCTACTTAAGACTATATTTGTACAAACTTAATATTTTAGCCTAAATAAAGTTTCCATATTTTCAAGTGCTTAGCTAATTTTCTACTAATAAAACTTTTCCTTTCAAGTATTATAAATCAGTTTTTAAAATCATATATTTATTATTCATCAAATTTTCTTCTATTCTTTCGACCGTGACCGATCCCAATCTTTCCTATTCCTTTACCAATTTCGTACTACCATATGTCCACCCTAACTAAATTAACCCTTCTGGACCCAATGACACGATCCGTACCACCATCCGAGGTCCCCTTGTACAGATGTTACACCGAAATTGCAGTTCGTGCCACCGTGATATTCGCAGCACACCAGGCGCCCTACCAGGCAAGACACCTTGCCATTAGTTGTTTATTTATTCTAGCTCATATTTCATGCATTACTTATTTTCTTTATGCAAAATAAACTGTGATACATGGCATAACTGTTCATTTATATTTCCTGCTGTGTATTATTTTTCTTACAAATTAAACCTAGATTTAAGGGACCACCTTGTGTGTTGCATTCATTGGCCTTGACACGTTGTAACACGAAGTTGTGTGTCGCATATAGAACACAGAAGTGCGTGATTGGCTGGCCACCAGTACGTACAAGCCGTACGATAGGAATAACCGCTAATAGAGGTTGCATGCTAGTTTGACTTAGCGGTTATAGTGGTTTATGTTGTAGATACAACATAGTAGGCATTGGGCAGGGAGGACAATTCCTTAGCGTATGGGCTTCGATGCACTTCCCTTGTGACCCGGATTCTCCGCTGGAGATACGGGGTTGATGACCCATGATTACTGACGGCCACTGACGATTCTGCGGAACGTCATGCTCTTCCTGCTGGGGCCTCTGGTGCCCAAGGGGGACTACACCGATCCTATTTAGCCAGGGTCCATGCGTAGGAAGGATTATTCTTAACAACATTTCACTTAGAATGGTAGGTTACCCTATCCGTTAGGTACGAGTACTTTTGGTTTGGGTACTTGTATCTGACCGTGGCTTGGAACAATAACTTGTCGCGGATTAGTTCGTCACATCTTGTCCTTGTTTGGTTGTAGGTGTGACTTACTACTTCGATGAGAAGGTATTGAACCTTGTTGGGGTCCGGATACCATATCGGATTCTTAGCATGGAAAGATACGTCGCCGTGAATTAGTTTACCATCTCCTGTCCTTGTTTGGTTGGTGGGATGGTACGCTCGTTCAGTAGGTGCGTATTGGACCATGTTATAAATTCGATTGACTTATTTATTGAGCAATATTTATTCAGTTTATATGGCATGCTATTATGTGTCTTGTTACGTCCCTCTGAGGACCTGGTTGTCTTGCTAGGTGTGTGCTATTGTCTTTCGCAGGTGCTCTAGCTCTAGCCGTGATCCGCTCTATTTCTTCGAAGATGATTGCTTTTTGGTCGTCTTCGCTTCGCTCGCCACTCATTTCATTTTCTATGTACTTTTTTTTATTTTTGTTGGTAGTGGATTTGTCTCCGCCCAACATATTGTATCAAGACAAATTCATTCTCATTATATGATCTTTTATTCATTTATTCTGTGTGGATGAGATTAGTTATGGTTCTACTGCATTTTACAGCTTATGTATTTATACGAGGCTTCCATATATTGGAGTATACTTCGTATGAATACAGCTGGCATGTCTACGTTCCTAGTCCTACGTATTTTGGGACTGGGGCGTTACATGGAGGAATCCATTAAGATCTACAAAGATCTTAATCGGGGGATGTAGAGCCCCTGGTGAATGCTGAGTTTGAAAAGATGACTCAAGAGGCCGAAGTTACGAAAGTTGATTTCAAGATTTTCTTGGACACTTTCGTTATAAAGTCTTCAGAGTATGACTCCCAGGTGGAGATATTAGCGTCTGCTGCTGGGGAGAAAGAAAAGAAGGTTGCTGAACTGAATGCAGAATTTGCTCGACTTCAGGAAGAGTTGAGAGTCATTCAACTTGCTCTTGAGGAAGAGATGACACAGCATCAGGCTGCAGTTCAGCAGCTAGACATTCTAACCCATGAAAGGAATGAGTTTGTCACGTCTCATCAAGATAAAATCGCTCGCCGACTAGTGACCTTGCCGACATTCGACGATAAATCTGGAATAGAGGAAGCTAGAAAGCGGGTGCTGGATTCTCGTGAAGAACGTCTTCAGACCTTGAAACAGCAGATAGCTAGTCTAATGACCCTACCGATTGAGTAAAAATCTTTTGTACTTTTTCCTTTATTATATGTCTTTTTGTAATGCCTTTTATTTTGATCAATGAAAAGACATTATTTTTGTGGCTCTATTATTTATTGCATATCCCATTACGGATATAAATAATAGCGATAGAAAATATATTCAGAGGTTCAGGACATAATATATTTCTTGATTTAGAAAATAATTATATTCATTATATCTGCTCAGAGGTAATGTGGTCATGGCAGAATATAATTTGTTGAATATCATTATTTTGGTAGACAACTTAATCAGAGGTTTAAATACATGACAAGTCACTAATGTGGATGAACGGATGAATTTCAAAATGTGTGAACGAAATGAATCATCGAGATGAACGGATGAACCGTCAAAGTGTATGAACGAAAATAAATCGTCGGGATGAACGGATAAACCGTCAAATTGTGTGAACGAAATGAATCGTCGGGATGAACGGATGAACCGGCAGATGAATGGAACGAACGGGTGAACTGTCAGATGAATGTAATGAATGGGTGAACTGTCCGATGAATGTAATGAACGGATGAACCGTCAGATGAATGTAATGAACGGGTGAACCGTCAGATGAATGTAATAAACGGGTGAACCGTCGAATGAATGTAATGAACAGGTGAACCGTCGAATGAATGTAATGAACGGGTGAACCGTCGAATGAATATAATGAACGGGTGAACCATCGAATGAATGTAATGAACGGGTGAACCGTCGAATGAATGTAATGAACGGGTGAATCGTCGAATGAATGTAATGAATGTTGCGAAGAACACGTCGCTTTGATGTTTTAAGAATCTCTGCCTATAAATAGAACATAAATTGAAATGGAATGATCACTTTCACTCTTCAACACAAAAATGTCGTCTGAAGATGCATCCAAGAAGGCTGTGATTGTCCCGAAGGTTGAAGAAATTACGGAGGAACCTCCAGCCGAAGTAAACCAGCCAAAGCAGACGGAAGCGGGCGAAGGTTCGTCTGCACCCAAGCCACCAAGGGACATCTTGGACTTCCTGGTTGATCTAGGGGAAACCGAAGAAGAAGAAACCATGAGGATGGCTGCTTGCGCGTTTCTAGTAAAATCGGGCAAGGATGTTCTAGGCTCTTTTGCCGACTACATTTTTGAAAAGGACGGTAGTGGTCCTCGTCCTGTCTTTAAGAAGGATGATAGTGATTCTCGTCCTTGATATTATGTAACATCATTTATGATGAAATAAAATCAAACTTTATTTATGAACTGTCTGATCATATTTACAAGAAATCCTTTTTACATTCATACATAATATTTTTTAAGGAACTTTCCATTGATGGGCATCATTGCAACTCGATCATCTAGCTCTGTGAGTTGATAAGCTCCATTTGAAAAGACTTTACTCACGATATAAGGCCCTTCCCATTTTGCATCGAACTTGCCTTTGCTCATGTGAGTCATAGTCATGGGACGTCTGACTGTACGAACGAGTTCTCCCTTCTGAAAGGCTCTGACTTTAACTTTGCGGTTGAAAGTCTTCGAGATACGGGCTTGACATAACTCTATGTGTTGTTGAGCCAATAGTCGCTTCTCGTCGAGTGCCTCTAGTTCTTGAAGTCGAAGAAGATCATTGTTCTCTGTTGTCAACTCATTGGCAATAGCAATCCTTAGAGATGGAATTTGAAGTTCCAGGGGTAGAACTGCTTCACAACCGTATACCAGAGAGAAAGGTGTACAGCCTGTGGGGTTGCGAACCGTAGTGCGGTAGGCCCATAGACATTCTCCAAGCTTTTCACTCCAATTCCGTTTGTTAGTAGACACAAACTTCTTAAGGAGCTTGATGATAGTCTTCTTGAAGGCTTCAGCCAAGCCATTAGCAGCAGGATTGTAAGCCGTAGAGGCAACATTGTCAATCCGATGATCGTCACAGAACCTTGTAAACTTTTGACTGATGAACTGAGGTCCATTGTCATGAATGATTCGTCGAGGTACACTAAATCTGTAGATGACATGATGTTTGACAAAGTTGATAACACTGCTGGTTTTGACTTCAGCCAAAGGTATAGCTTCGGCCCACTTGGAGAAATAATCCGTTATGGCTAGTATAAACCGATGTCCTTTAGAAGAAGGAGGATTGATAGGACCTATAATATCCATGCCCCAAGCTTCAAAAGTCCAGGAAGCAGCAGTCGGATGAAGAAATTCCGATGGTTGATGGATGAAATCTGCATAGATTTGACAGGCTCGACATTTTTTTGCATATTCAATAGCATCAGATACCATAGAGGGCCAATAAAAATCCATTCGTCGGATACGATCTTGTAATTTAGGGCCGGGTTGATGTGCCCCGCAAACACCATCATAAGCTTCACGTAATACTTGCTTCGCTTCATCACCAGCAAGACAGCGCAAGAGTAGGCCGTCATAAGTCCGTCGATAGAGAGTCTTGGTGGTCTAATTGTAGTAGAATCGAAGAGATCGTCAGCGAATACTCGTATCCTCCTTAGGATCTTCAGGAAGTATGTCATGAACTACGAAATCGATGAAGGGAGCTCTCCAATCTTCATTGATAACATTGATTTCAGCAAAATTACTGAACTCGATGTTACGATTGTTTTCCACACAGAACAACTCTCTATTGGAAACAACAACCACTTGTTGTCTTTTGACAGGAATTGCTAAGACTGCTGCGAGATTCGCTAAAGCATCTGCCTTAGTGTTGCAAGCTCGTCTGACATATTCAATGAAGAAGGCCTTGAATGATGTAACCATGTAAATCGCAGCTTCATGATAGGGCACTAGATCTTGATGGCGAACTTCGTATGTTCCTCTAATCTGATTGACAACCAGTTTAGAATCGCCATAAACTTCAAGATATTCGACCTCCAACTGTTTAGCTAATTGGAGTCCGGTAAGTAAGGCATTGTATTCAGCCACATTGTTAGAGCATGGCTGATCTAAGGAATAGGTTCTTTGGATAGCTAATCCTTCTGGAGAGACTAGTACAATCCAACTCCTGCGATAATGGTCCCATTGGGTCCGATCCGGGATACTCCGTCGAAGAACAGAAGCCAGGTAGGAAATTCTTCAGAGATCATGTTTGATTCCAATGTTTCGTCTGGAATCTCATTATAAAGCTTAGATGTTTCCGGAACAGGATGAGCTGCTAAAAAGTCAGCCAGTGCTTGACCTTTAACAGACTTTTACGGAACATAAACCATGTCGTATTGGGCTAGCAGAATGGCCCATGTAGCCAGCCGGGAATTGAGTGTGCTGGGCTTCTTCATCAATACCCAAAGAGGATTAACTCGGGAAATGACGTGAATGGGTTTGGCCAATGATATAGTGTCGAGTCTTTTGAACAGCGAACATAAGAGCTAGACATTCTTTCTCAATCGGACTATAACGGTGTTCAGCACCAATCATAGTACGACTAAGATAGTAGATGGCTTGTTCATGGCCTTCTTTGTTCTTCTGGGCAAGTAAAGCACCCAATGAATGATCCATAGCACGAACATACATTAAGAATGGTATGCCTGAAATTGGTGGCACCAAGACTTGTGGGTTCATAAGATATTTCTTTATATCATCAAATGCTCGTTGACATTCTTCAGTCCAAATGAAAGATACACCTTTCTTTATTAACTGGGTAAATGGTCTGCAGCGTCCAGACAGATTTGAAATGAATCTCCTGATATAGGCAAGTCGACCTTGGAATCCTCGTAGCTCTTTTAGGTTGCGTGGAGGACGCATCTCTTGAATGGCTTTGATCTTCTCGGGATCCACGTGTATACCCTTAGAGGTAATGACGAAGCTGAGAAATTTACCACTAGAGACACCCAAGAATGACTTGGTGGAATTCATTTTAAGTTGATGTTGGCGCATTAGATTGAAGATAGTTCTTAAATCTTGGATGTGATCTTCCTTTAGACGACTCTTGACAGCAATATCGTCAACATAGCATTCGACAGTCTTGCACAGATGATCTCGAAAGATGGTACTCATAGCTCGTTGGTAAGTTGCACCAGCGTTCTTGAGACCAAATGGCATCACTGTGTAGCAGTAGACTCCGTAAGGAGTACGGAAAGAAGTGTGTTTTTTATCTTCAGGATTTATCCGAATCTGATTGTATCCGGAGAATCCATCCATGAAGGATATCCTTTCAAACCCACAAGTGTTGTCGATCATGACGTCTGTAATAGGGAGAGGAAACTCATCTTTTGGACTGGCTTCATTAAGATCCCGGAAGTCGATACAAACTCGAACTTTACCAGTTTTCTTCAAGACTGGGACAACGTTGGCTACCCAATCTGGATGTTGTTCTTCTCGAATAAAGACACAAGCTATGAGCTTTTTTACTTCATCATCAATCGCGTCCATCATTTCTGGCTTGAACTGCCTTTGCTGCTGTTTGACTGGCTTTGCATTAGGCAAAATATTCAATTTATGAGTGGCAATTTTGGGATCTAAACCTGGCATGTCTTCATAACTCCAAGCAAAAACATCAATGTATTCTCGAATAAGAAGAATTAATTCTTGCTTATCCGCCTCTGGGAGGTTCTTGCGGATGAATATTGGACGAGGTGACCCATTTTCTCCTGTATCAATTTGGACCAATTGATCTTCGGTAGGAGGTTCTCGTTGATCGAATCGGAGTTCCCATTGGGTATCCATTCGTTGAGCCCAAGGATCTGTTTCAGGATTTTCTTCGATATCTTCGTCATAACCTTCTGGAAGTTCAGTGGAGACCATGTTAGAAGATACAATCAATCGATGAACTTGGCCGATACTGGTGTCAGAATTCCAAGATCTGGACTCAGAAGAGTTAGAGCGCTCCTCACTATCAGACTCGGAGGCTGCTGGAGATAAAACCGGAGGTGAAGAATATCTGAGACCTCTTTTGTAAAGGACTGAAAGCTATCTAGCAAATGCAAATAGCATTTAGTATGATAAATGACATCAGTATATTGGAAAGTAGATGCTTTTTCATTGATTTGTACATCCATATTTACAATAGGACCTTTAGCCTTAGCCGGCTTGGTCAGATCGATTACAAGAGGAGGAGAAGAAGAGCGAGGAGGAGGCTTGCTACGACGAAGGTCAATAACAAGCGGCTCAGAAGAGGTGAGCTCCCTTTGATCTTTGTTACGACGGAGGTCGATAACAAGCGGCTCAGAAGAGATGAGCTCCTTTTGGTCTTTGTTACGACGTAAGTCGATAACCAGTGGCTCAGAAGAGGTGAGCTCCCTTTGATCTTGATTATCACCAGTCGAATGCTTCTGGGCTGGCAGATGAATAGCTAGTGGTTTGGAGGATTGAGGATGAGAGACACGCCCTTTGACAGGTATGATGAGAGTGTCACTGGGCACTGCTTCTGGTTCTTCTTCACCATCCATGGCTAATACCACCTTCATGAACTCTTCTTTGTACATGCGAGCGTCGTTGCAATATGCTTCAACGCCTTTAAACGGGTAGAGATCCGCAACTTCTTTTTGGACTTCTCCTTTGTTATCAATGTATTTGAAGCATTGATGGAGAGTAGAAGTCATGTCTGTCCAGTAGCCATGTTCGATATGTAATGGTCCGAGAGTCACGAGGAAATTCGAACGTGTCATTAGTCATAATTTGTGATGATAAAGGAAAAATTGCGAAGGATAATACTTATACCATGATGATTTAAAAAAAAAGATTTCTATTAGTTAAATATATTTTTAGATAATAAATCTAAAAGAATTATTTTAACTGAAAACTGTTAAGTTTATTAAAATATGTTTTCTAGGTAAAGTCTACAATTTGTTAGTAAAACATAGTTGTGGAGGAATATATATATTTAATTTTTTTAACTGATAAATATAGGGCCTAAGGCACAAACTATATTTAATAGTTAAAAATAAATATAGATAATATTTGAAAACTATTTACATAATTATTTTGAAATAATGTATACCTATTAAAAACTTATCTACAAACCTTATATGAATTTGTTTTAAGATAATAAATAGAAAAGTCAAAAGAACATGTATTTTAATATAAAGAGCTTACATAAAAATTCCTTTACTTATATATATATAATTAAGTAACAATAAAATTTTACATATATCTAAGGATGATAACAATAATAATCATCCCAAGAAATAAAATAATAATAATCAATAATAATAATGATAATAATAATAGTAATATTAATAATAATGATAATAACAGTAATAACAATCATAATAATAATACTAATAACATTAATAGTAATAATAATAATATTATTATTATTATTATTAACTATAATAATAATAATCATAATAAATACTCATAAAAGTAACAATTCCTAACATTTCCAATCTTCCAAACGTTTCAGAAGAGAGAGAGAGAAGAGAATAGAGAAGGGGGAGGGTTTTACCAAGGAGAGCGGGCGGTGGTTTTCCGGCGAAGCTCCGGCGCGCGGCTCGGCGGAGGCAGCAGCGCTGGTGGTGCGGGTGTTCGGAGATGCCGGATCGGCGGTGGTGGCTCAGTCTCGTGGAGGCGCGCCGGCGACCGGGCGGGGTTTGTTGGCCGATGGGGGCGCCGGAGGTGGCTCAGCGGAGGAGAGGGTCAGGATGCTGCGGGTGTCCGGCTGGGGTGCACTCCACGCAGCCATGGCGGCGGCGGCTGCGGGTCCGGGCAGCGAGCGGAGGCGACAGATCCGGCCGCAGGTAGCGCTGCCGCTCGTGGCGGCGCACAAGGCTTCCCGGAGCGGAGGTCAGGACACGGCGCTCGGGACGGGCGCTCGCCTGGAGATGGGGGCGGTGCTCGTGGTGGTCGAGACGCGGCGCGGAGGGGACGAGCTCCGGCAGGTCGGTTCTGGGTGACACGGTGGGCCGGCGCTCGTGCAGCGACGCTCGACGAAGGTTAGGGTTCCTCCCCTTTCTTTTTCTGGTTGTGGTGGTGTTGGCGGTGGGGGTTATGGTAGTGATGGCTGTTGATGGTGGTGGTCGGTTATGATGTTGGCGGTGGTGGTTCTTGGTGATGGTGGTGGCTTGTGTTGTCGAGAGGGGTGTTCGAAGGCGGTCGGAGATAGGAGGGCTGGTGTCGCAGCCAGCGGTGGTAGCTGTGGTTTTGCTGGGTTCGGCTGGTTTTGCTGGGTTCAGGTGGCGGGTTGGCCGGAGGAACGACGGGGTTACTATTGGCGGTTGATCGGAAAGTAGCGGAGGGTGGTGACGATGATGGCAGAGGTGACGATGGTGGTGGTGTCGGGAGAATGGCAGAGAGGAGTAGGAGATGTATTGTCGGGTGTGTCCAACACGGTGATGACGACTTGTAAATGTAAACTTGGAATAAGAATATGCGTCACAGACACGATGCACATCTGTGGGTGGTAATAATTTGTGGATGAGTACCTCTCCTTTTATAGGAGGTGGGAATTCCCATTGGATAAGGACTTGCAATAGTTTAAACCCCGATGGATAATTCCATCTTTTTATTTAAATTGAATTAGAATTTAAGCAATCAAAATCAAATCGGTCTAGATAAACTTCCTTTAATTTAAAATAAAATCTTTTCCCAATTTAAATTATCAAAATAATTCAAATATTAAATACAACAAAATTTTAAATATATTTTCCATAAATATTAAAATATAGCATTAGTTAATTTCAAAATTCAAGAATATTACTTAAATATTAAATCATAAAATAGCTTTTATGATTAACAAAAATATGTTAATAATAAATTCCAATTTCGCAAAATATTCGGAACACATTTCATATAACCCAAAATTTTCAAATCTCTACTTATTTTTAAACAACGAACAAAATAACTCTTTTATACAAAATAAAAATATTTATCATATTATTTTGAAAACTAAATTTTTTCTATATAAATAAAATCTCTAATAAAAATGTTTTACAAAAATATGTACCTCGCACATATTCGCACTCGACGAGACATACGAAAATGCGAATTCGTATGCGACGTGTAATATGATTATGCAACGTACAAATACCAAGTAAAAATTTTAAATACTCAATTTATATAAAAAAATTTAAAGTAGAAAATTAGAGGGTTTACACGGTGATGGTAGAACATTGAAAGACAATATCGAGATGTGCATCACGTGCACACCTCCATGAACATTGAACACTAGGCGTAGAACATTGATTACGGCGCTGAGCGTGCCCTCGTACACGGAAGCTAAGGAATAACTAAGTAACTACGGAATTAGGCTATGAGAATGACTTGCGAATGATACGCGTTGAATATGAGTACGAGATGACTAAGCCGTTGGGCGTCGTACATCAATATGGATGTGATGGGGCATAATACCGACGGAGCTCGAGATAAGGATGGTGGATTATGTTTATGAGACGTGAATATGTTTATAGAGCAGAATTATGTTGATGGAACACGAGATGGGTGTAGAAGCATGGAATTTCACGATCAGAAATCCTATGCGCCAAATACTACATGCGTCAGGGAGTTCAGACAAAGTACTTGACAAAGTAAAACAAGAATATAGACATTAAAAGAAGATTTTTATTTCATATAAAAGTCTATTACATGTCTTAAAAAGGGCTATACAAAGGAGAACTTCTACAAAAAAAGACCCTAAGTCTACAGCCAGGCGCAGCAGTCATCACGCGCTCTTGAACAGGCGCGTCTCACCATGCGCTCTCAGTCAGGCGCATCCCACCATGCGCTCCTAGCCGGGCGTATCCCTTCAGCAGCTCAGTTATGTACATCCTCAGTTATGTGCATCCCTTAAGCATCTCAGTTATGTACATCCTCAGTTATGTGCATCCCTCTAGCTGGAGGAAGAGCTCCCCAAACCGAGGAAGAGAAGATCACCGCAAGTCAACCTGTGGCCAGGGGAGGCTTCGAAAGAGCCTCCAAAGATCAAGGAAGACCGCAATCGAAACCGCGGCTAAAGGAGCAGCTTTCAACACAACCAGAATGGGCAACACCCACTCTGACAGAAGAAAGAGTCCCCAAAGCCGCAGTACCGCAATTCCGATCTACGGCTCTTTCCACATAACGGAGATGAGGCTCGAGCATCCCGATCTTTGGATGCAACAGGCACCTTCCGCCTGCCTCAGAAGCCCTCGACTCCGACTTTTGGATATAACAGTCACCTTCCAGTGCATCAATGAGGACAGTGCGTCGCATCTTCACCTTCGGAAGCATCTCATCGACAGAATGCACTCGAGTAAACAAGTTCATTTCGGAAGGACGTGAGAGAACGAGAAACAAACTCTCTCCATGCCACTATTTATAGGCCGGGCAATCAAACCCATGCGCCAAGTGGCTGGCTCTCCGAATCCCGTGTAATGAATTTGCATTAAATGGATGAACCTGACGCTTCGAATTCAGCCAAGTCAAAAACGGCTATTTAAAGCACTCGAAGAACGTAACAGTCGCACCAAAAGACGTGTCAAGCGGAGCGGATGCGTCGGCCAGACCGTGCATCACACAGACGCGTCCCTCAACACCAAGCGCTTCACAAGCATGCGCTTCCATATGGTCTCGTGCGCCTAGTGGAACGCTGATCGATGCGCCCACTCAACAACCCATCACCTGTCAAAGAACATTAAATGCTGAAGTCTGACAGAGTTGGCAGGACGTCCCCCGAAGACTGCAGTTGACAACTTTTTCAGAAAACGAAGCATCGCCAACGTCAGCATCATCATTACTCTTCTCCGACGGTTACAGCCACGTGGCCGCCCAACCACTCGTATGCGCCTCCGCAGCCATGCGCCCAAAGCTTTGCATGCGCCTCAAAAGCCATACGCCCCAGACTTCTCTCTGATCCCAAAAGACAGGAGTAAAGCCACTATTGAAGCCTCGCATGCGCCTCAAAAGCCATACGCCCCAAATTGTTCGTGACTCCGAAAGGTTACGAGCCAAAGTCTCCACATGCGTCCAATCCCAGGCGCATCCTACCAGATCATTCCCCGTCAAATCCGAGATCTCCGAGCCATGGGCCTACAATACGTGTCCTTTGACTCGATTCATCCAAGATCTCAGCAACAAAAAGATCCTCTTCTCTGCAACTTGCCAGCCCACAACAGCAGCATGAAGAATTCAACCCCTCAATCAGGGCACATCGTCCATACGCCTCCATCAGCAATCACCACGTGGCGTCCCCGCATCCAGGCGCATCCTACATATGCGCGCATGAGCAGCCAGCCTGCAAAGATATAAATAGAGGGATCATTTCTTTCTTCCACACACACACAGAGACGAACATACATATACTGACAGAGACGTCGCACAACTAGAGAGGCAGCTACAGACACTCAACGACTTCTTCCTCTCCATCAGCTCCAGCACCCAGAGCAACTCAGACCTTCAGAGAACCGATAACCGTCGTCAAATCGTCAACGGAGTCAACGCATTACCACTCGCTCCATCGGTACAAGGGACCCAGATAAACAAAAGTGTACTCCTAGGACTACGTCGAAGTCCTACATTGTAATACTGTTCTGTTTGTATTAAAATTTACAATCAAAAGATTTTAATAGCAAACAATGGGTTGGTACGGTATGACTTGTATGCTATGGTGCGTATTGCATGGTCAATGGACTCGGATGGCCCGTGCACAGGTGCGGCTTCCCTCGGACGGTTACGTCGGGGCACCGGGACCGTTCGGCCTAGGAGGAAATTATGTGTGGTATTTATGGTGCACATCATTCGGATGGATTGCGACCGTCCAGTGCTGTGATAAGCTATGATATTCGTAAGTTTGGGATCCTTCGGATATTGGGCTAGCAACCCGTATCGAAGCGATCGTAGGCTTACACATAAGAGATGCCAAGTCTATTACGGTACGAAACACCGTGACCTTCATATAGTTTGGGCCGGCAGGCTGAGATGAGAGTTGGGTACAGGCGCAGGGCCTGCCACCCTTATGCATATGTTTATGGTTATGATTGGTTGGTTGCGCGAATCGTATGATTGCTTATGTTAAGTTTAACCAGTTCAGGCTAGGCAAATGGGATGGAGATGGGCACGATCACTATGTTTACGTACAGATTATGTCTAACTGTATCTGCTGCAGGAACACGTGGGACACATTTATGATAAGTTGTTGTTCGTGAATATTGCCATGAAACTGATCCTAAGGATAAATAGAAAGATCACCAATTAAGATGCATGTTTCACTAAATGATTTAGTGTTTGATTTGGGTGCGAGCGGGTCTTGATCAGTGCGAAGCGAGGACGAAAGCACTAATCTCCCACTAGTTTATGTGCAGGCTCAGGTTATGATCGGCTCGAGGCGGAGCTTGGCTTGGATGCGCCGAGGCATGGAATCCTTAGCGTTTCAAGAGGAGCTACCGCATAAGCGTTCGAACTTGCGACATGGAGATGTTCGGCCGAAGACTACTTGGTGGTTATAAAGAGGCAAAATGTATGGAACAATGAAATCCTTTGTGAGCTAGAGAGATCATGAGCGTTGTAGCCAATTGACATATTAAGTTGGGCTATTCAGAGCCTTGTAACCTTCAGTTCATTATGAATAAAAGAGATTCTTGTTGTATTCTTTGTTTCCTTCCGCTGCTTATGTTACGAATTTGAGATAATCACTATGTGAACCGTTATCTTCCCTTGCACGAGCGTAACTCCAGGCTCGTGCGGCATCACGCCCCAGTGAGGACGATGATTCGGGTAAAATTCTAGCGAGGACGAGCGATTTTCCGGATTGGGGCGTGACACCTAACCCCACTTCTCTATACACATATAACCCTTCCATATCAGTTCAGCTAATATACAAAATGGCCCCAATCTTCTAGTATACTGCTACCGTTATCCCGTATTCCCTTCTCTAGTGTACACACATACAATTTGCAGTACCCACTCTACCCTCCTATTGACTGCTACAACCCTTCATACTTCTAAGACATCAAATCCCTCGAAGCCTCCAAATTTACTGATACACTAAAGAGCCCATGAGCAATTCCTCCTCATTCAGTTAATACACAAGTCCAACCCTCCCACCTAATAGACTGCTACCATGGTTATTCCTCATGTACCTCTGCAAATGCTATTGCTGCTGCACTTGCTTCTCTACTGCAATATGTCTACTGCTATGCCTTGCATTTGCTGCTATTCTGCTGAATGCATACAATGCAAATCTTCTCTTCACTCACATTGCAATGACAATAAAGTATATACATATATAAACCTATAACTGATACCAAGTCCCCTATCCTCTATTATCTGATACCTCAACTAACCCCACCTCTAACACAACTAACCTACAACAATAAAATATAACACACTCAAGATACTAACATCCAATCCCTATTACATCAACACATTAGGATACCTCATGATACACTAACTGAACTAAAACTAACTAAACTCTAACTCATTCTTAGTTAGGAAGCTAAGTGATGCTAACTACTGCTCTTCTATAACCTCTGATACCTATACTTAGATATCCTCACTCAAAACCCCACATACATATATAATACCACCTATATACAATATCAGAGAATGAACACCCACGCACAAACTATATACATAACATATATCAATATCTATATATATACATATATATAGACTTGTAAATCTGGACGGGAGGGGGGGTCTATCACAGGTAACAGGCAAAGAATCAATGTGACCACAGTGAAGTGTGTGTACATGAGAGTATAGCAATGTGTACATGTGTTCAGTGAAGTGGAGTGTCACAAGATGAATGAAGTGAAGTGTCACAGAGTTCAGAGTGTGGGAGTGAGTGCAAAAGAGTGAAGTCAAGTATACATAAGTGGCATTAACTAACATGTATAAGGGTGTCATTGTGCCCCCTGCGTGTCCATGAACGTGTCCAAATCAAGTATCAAATCAGTATGTATTACATGGTATCAGAAAATAACATTGAGTATCAGAGTATGCCAGAGTGTGTGTGTGCGTGCGTGTGTCGAGCACATGAGTGAACAAATTGTCAAAGCAAGAGTTTCGTGAAGGGTGCCATCAAGTCTAATATGTGTCCACTGAGTCAATAAGGACGTGTCCAAGATGTGTCGAACAGTGTAAAATATTGTGCAACAGAAATAAAAACTGTATGTGTGTGTCACTCGACAGGGACTTGCGGGTCGAATAACTCCCCACACACAACCAAATCCAACCAAACTTCGTGTGCCAAGTGTCAGTCATAGCCCCTTGCCAACCCAGCTGGTGGCACTCCATATCGTGTCGTGTCCAGTGTGCTTGGACATGGCAGCAGCAGGGCAGTGCACAGTATCTCGTACAGTGTCTCCGTGTCCATTTTCGACACAAAAAACAACCCAAAATCAACTCAGTCATACATATACATACAATCTACATATTATAAGCTTTCAAAATATATAATTTTCACAGAAATCAGAGAACAAAAGTTTCTAAGGGACATTTCGTCGAACACTTCGAATACCCCTCCGATACTTTGCGATATGCACACAAAATGGATTCGATTTGAACCCAAACTTAGCCTAGGTCTAGGGGGACCCTAAATGAATGCATCTGTCGAAAGAAAATAGAATATTAATAGGTTTAGAGGTTATTACCTATTGAGAGTTGGAATCTCAATGAAAGCTTCTAGATCTAGATCTCCACCAAGCTCCAATGGCCAAATTGCTCCCAATCCTTATTAGCTAGCCAATAAAGATCTCCTCTACACAATGGGAGTGATTTGCAATTGATTTGGTTCAATTTGGAGGTGATTTGGAGAAAGGGGGCAAATTTGGAGAAAACACCAATTTAGGGTTAGGTTAGGGTTTGCAAATGGAAGGAGGCAAGGGGCTAATGTTCACTGACATAGGTAAGGGAAGGCTGTCTAGGCCGGCCAAGGGAGTGGGCTAGGGTTAGGATTAGGTGGAAGTGGCTATAAGGCCTTCCTAACATGCAAATTAAGGTCATTTAAGGGAAGGGTCCAAAGTGACTTAAGGTTTTAGCTAACTAATAGGTTCTAAATGGTATGATAGCTAGATTAGAGTCTAACTTAAGTCATCTAATCTCTCTAACAAGTTTCTATGGTCATGGCTAACCTTTATACAAAGTAGTTCTAGTGTTTTACTAACAAATGACAAAATCACAATGCATCAATTTAAATAATAATAAAATAATAAAAAATTCACCAATTTACCACTAACATGATTTAAATTCATTATTTAATAACTAACGTGATCAATTTTTTAAAAGTTCAAAATTGTCCTTATTTTAGAAAAGTGGTAGTTACACTCTTTCCCCCTAGAAAATTTTGTCCTCGAAATTTAAGATGGCCGTACTCCTCCTAGGTTAAACCCCCCAACAGTCAAGGTTAAGAAAATAACATGCAATCAGGGTCCTACTGGTCATGATTTCATAGTCTTGAACAGGGTCACTACACTATCTAGCACAACACAAGAATATCATTACAGGTACTAATGAAATCACACATCAAGATAGGGAAGAAGAACAGGAAAAACATACCTCACTACACCAAAATGCTCATTTTGGAATGGAGAAATTTCGTTCCAAAAAATTTCAGGAACGTCTTTATTCCGTGCCTATTTTTGGGCTGCCAAAATTCTTGGAACGCCATAAAAGCGTTCCAAGGGAAGATTATTGGAACGCTTTATATGCGTTCCAGAGTTGGAACACCAATAAAGCGTTCCTAATAAAGGGTTCCAAGGGATAATTTTTGGAACACATTATATGCATGCCAGTGTTGGAACACCAACACAGTGTTCCGAATGAGTAGTTCAAATTAATCTGTACATACTTGCTGGAACGGATACAATGTGTTCCAGTGCTGGAATGGTAGAAATACGTTCCTATCAATTTGCAGATTCTTTGAAATACCAATCCTGTCATTTGAATTTATATATAGATAGATAATTTTTAATTCTCTTGAGATTTTATAAAATTAAAGTTGTTTACAATATAAACGAAAGTAAGCAAATATCAATAGCATAAGTACATGCACAATAGATAAATATAAAGCTTTATTGACTAACAAAGTCAAAAGTGTCTTACACAAATATTGTATATATGTTTAATACAATTTTGTTAAACTACGATGCTAATAAAATGTCCTAGTATTGTGAACATAATTTGAGATCTCCTCATTCTCTTTCTTCCCCGTGATCAAACTCTTTTATTGTTGGATAGCCATAGGGCCTGCAAAGTTGAAAGGTCAAAAAAAATTAGTAGAGAAAAAAAAGATCAGAAAATATAACTTTACAAATCCATCCCAACTTTTAAAGGAAAAAAATAGATGTTTCACTTGTTGAGGTTATATTCTTTATTTTTTTGGAAATACAAAACCAAGTCATACATCATACACTAGAATATTTTCAAGATACATTCTCACACACAATAATCAAATACAACCTAAAGAGCAGCATGATAGAAATCGAACACACGAATCGAATAACATAAGACAAAATTTCTAATTCTCCAGTCAGATTTTTTTTTGACAGCCTGTCACATTTTCCAAATTCATTATTGCTGAGCAAACTGGCTACATATATCAACTAACTACATGATAATGCATAGAAGGAAGGAAAAGAACCGAACCACATTCACTAAAGGTCACAATTTATAATTGGTTCTCATACGAGACTTTTTTTATTGCTTTTGCTTATTTTTCTTCTAAAGAAAATGCACACAAACACGACTAGACCAGAGGAATAACTGAACATAGTATATCTTACAAAAAAAACTAAGTGGAACAGAAACAGAGAACTATCTACTGTTTAGGAGTTATAATTACATGCTACTATGAATTCGTAATGCATTTAACTGTAATCTAGTTGCACTTGAAAGACTGGATACTGCTTTTCGATAACTTCAATATGAATTTTTATTCTCCATTGCCAAGTGCCAGCACCTGGATACGCATTTTAGATTTGGTTGTTGGTTGGGGGTTTTCATATATTTATTCTATGGCTGAAGATACAGCTCATTGATTGATATGGGTTCCAAACTAATGAAAGTTTTAACATGAGTTTCAAACTAATGAAAGTTCCTATAATATGAATTTCAACATTGACAAAGGTAAAACTAATGAAAGCTAATCGATTCATGTATTGTTAATCATTTGAAAGGTATGATAGGAAATACTTGATTCAAGGGATCATTATCAATTGATAGAGGGTGAACACTACTATTGCCACTTTCTTTCTTTTTTGAATTCAACAAGTTTCTTTTTGACTTATTTTTGTATTATCATTTGTAAGAAAGCTAACATTAAAGTAAATGCAAGATGATAAGAAAGTTTTATGATCTCACCGTAAATGGTTCGTACTCGTATGAGTTTCTATCCATAATTCAGTCCGGGAGATAGGGATAGTAGGATCTTCCCGCTTTGCCTTCTGGATAATCATCGATTAATTTTTAGGTGTAAGCTTAACAATAAGAATACAAATTTATAAAATAGTAAAGTCGGATCTAGAGAAAAATTACTATCTCATACTCTATCATTGCACTGCTCTTCCGCATATAAAGCCACAATAAATTAGTATTTTGTAAATGAAGACAGTTATGATAATTTTCATATATCTGCAATGAAGACAATTTGTCAATATATTATATTTATGGAATAAGGCTAATCCACTTAGATGAAGACAAAGATAATAAAATTAATTCATATATTGTTTGATAGGATATGACGCTATTTTCTATTACCTGGGACAAACTCCATTTTCTGCTTTATTATAGTCTAATTGAGTAAGATACATTATTTGATAGGATACAACACCATTTTCTATTACCTGGGACTCTAAAGCTTATCCATACAATGACTCTGAAACTTATCCATGCATTGACTCTAGGATACAGCTCCCATAGGCAACGACTCCATTTTGATAGGATTAGACAAACTCCATTTTCTATTACCTGGGAACTTATCCATACAATGCCTAGGCTTTAGCTTAATTTTCTGTTTTATTAACCAAAGTTATTAAACAAAGTCCCAATATCCTATATAGACTGAAGTCACTAAACAAAACCTACTTGCCGGGTTAGGAAATTTGTTAAAGAGGGATATCAGAGACATGGTAATCATCATATCTGAGGAAAATCTAAGCAAAAGCTAACCAAAAGGAAAATCTACTCTGCAACACAAATTAGGAGTTTCGAGAATATTAATGACAGTCCCTAGAGACAAATCACTCACAACATGAAAATTAAAAAAGAAAGTAAATCACTCTGGTAGATCACCACCTAACCGAAAGACAAAATCCTTGATAGGTCAACATACTTGAGAAAGGAAGCAGTGTAGTACAAATGCAAGTAACTGTAAGGTTGTATAGTATAAACTACATGTAATGCCTTGAATCTGGCGCTCTCTGCATGCTTCATTAATCCAGCTAGACCGTTAGGCTGCCTCATAGCCATTGTCCCTCCGGTCAGTCAAGATTTTGTGCGGATACATGATCTGCAATATTCATATTAGGTGTCAACTCTATTGTACTTCTACATCCATAAACATCTATGTTGCAATTATCAAAGGATGAACAGGGAAGAACCTAGTGGTTGACATCCCATAGTATCATGTCCTAGGAGCATTGAAGAAGTAGTGGAGGGCAACCGTGAGCTCGACCACACCAAGGATCGAGCAAAGGTGGCCTCCTGTTTGGAGACATAGAAATTGACATTTGAATGCACCTCGTCTGATAGTGCTTGAGTTCCTGCAGTGAATTAATTGTCATGTGTATGGTAATATACGCCCACAATATTGAAACTAAAGTGATATACAAAAATATCGATCGAGCAAAAGTTACACATCGGCCTTACCCTGATTGAGAGGTTCTTAATATGGATTCGATAGTTGATAGTGTCCAATAGAGGAGTTGGTGGTCTCTGTGAATGATACTCTCCAATCTCTGATAAGGAAGCACGGGAGGCATTTCCTGTTCCTAGTCTAGAAAATCGAACAAAACATCTAGTTTAGATACCAACTGCTGATTAGAAAATAAAAATTTTGCTAAATTAAAAACTTCAATAATGTTTTCCAAGTTATCTCTTTGTACTTGGGTCTATGTTTCCTTAATTATCGTTAATGAAACCCATGGGAATTGTTTTTTCCAAAATCAAGAAAAAAAAGCAGTACTATAATCATGGGCATTGAGATTTAGCTTGTGATGTATAAACAAAAACTTTAAATGGTGCTAGTATATAGGCATTGAGATTTAGTTTATGGCATATAAACAAAAACTCAAAATGGTGCTAGTATCAGAAGGTACTATGAATAAGAGCAGTGAGTATCCAATTCTTGGCTTACATACAACAAAAGAGCTTCCAAGCCACAAAACTGTTTCCATAATTACCAGGGATCACAGGATAACAGCAACGTGTAGCAGAAAGGTGAATCCCACCTGCAAGTAATCACATGTACCTATAGTTTGTGCCAATTTTGGCATGGTTGCTTTTTCCATCGTCTCAGGAGATGAATGCAACCAGCTGCACTTAGTAGCCCTAATGCAGAAAGTGCCATGACTACAGCATTCTCTATGTTATGGTGATAGCCACCCTGAAAGTAAGCAGTACAAAGTTTTCAGTAATGACATAACTTTGAATTTAAGGTAATAGCAGAGTTTATAAATAAAATGGCACGTACCTGAATTAGAAAAATCAAAATTGCTGCATTTGCCGGTGCTAACGATAAACTTATCATCCCTCCACGCAGCTCATTTGGAACATAGCTATTTGGAAACATGAGAGTACAAATTTATCCCTTTGGATAAAAAAATCCATGATAGATTATATTGTTAAAAACTTACATTGTCCTCAATCTTGCTAGTGCAGGCAGAATTAAGCCAACACAAGCCTGGAAGATGCAGAAAAGTACCACCAGAAGTCCAATCTCCTATTGGTATCAGATACTTGAAAAAATTAAGTCCGGAAAGCATGAAAAATGACTCCATTTGATAAATTGGCTAACCGTTTAGTTAATCCATCTTGTATTGCTCTATACCTGATAATCATAAGCTACAATTAGCAAAGACAGACCAGCGACAACAAACACACTTATCAGACAGTCCTCACTGCGGAGTGATGAAGAACCACCGAAAACCCATGGGAAGGCAGAGCTCCCGAGCATTCTTGAACCAAGGAAACAGGGATATATGTGTGATAGACTAACATCTCTCCCATCTGCCTGCGAAACAAAAGGAAGCAAGTATTTTACCCTACTATTTTATGAGAAGGAAATGATACGAGCCTATGAAATCTACAGATATTATATGTTTGTATGCGTCTTCTTCCCATGTTTGATCTTCATGTTATGCAACAAAGCCATAGGACTAGCAGGAAACGAAATGTGGCGTTGCATCAAGTGATACCACAGACAGGGGCGGATCCAAGCACTGCTTCGGGTGGGCTCAAGCCTACCCCAATTTTTTTTATACTTCTTTTCTCCAAATAAATTTTATTTCTGATTTTTTTTATATAGAGTAATAAAATAAATACAATTTAGAAATTGCATAATGGAACTATTGTCTTCATTTGCTACATTTCTTATACAAGCATTCACTCTTAAAAGTAAGATTTTCGTAAATAGATTCTACATTCTGGCAAAGGAATTCTCCAAGTTAAGAGGAACAGAGCATTGTTAAGATGAGCCTATAATGTTGTCCTTTTACATCTTACTCCGAATAAAACAAAATTTTAAAATCTCATAATCCCTTGATATAACTATTTGTTACAAGATTCGAGAAATTTTGCAAACTATTACTTTTGACTGCAGACTATTTGCACATGCCAAAAGCTTGTAGTGTTAGTTGTCTTATAAATGTGAGATTTTTTCTAAAGGGAAATGTTTTTGTCCTAACCCCAAATCAGTACATGAATCCTTGTTTTTATTTATCTAATAAAATTTAAGATCCAAACCATCATTCCTGAATAAAGCAGTGTTGAGCTTCAATTCATCCAATGGTAAGATTTGATAATGGTGGCTATACATCAACAATTGTACCCAAAAAAATGTTAGAAATCCAAATGCCCCTTTCTTGAATACTCAACACTCTACGCTTCTTTGCATTCAGTAGATGAACAATATATATCAGCCATGTTGAATCAATATCTATACAACAATAACAAAATAATCCAAAAAGATTTATGATGGCTAGAGGGAGAGAGAGAGAGAGAGACCTGCTTGCAGTGGAAAGAATATCGGAGCTTGGCGGTCGATTAGCCGTACCAGTGATTTGATAGTGCCTATGAGTGATTTTGTTTCCTTTGCTCCACTCATTTATTCTTATCACAACTTTTCTTTTCTTTTTCTTGCTCACCCTTGTAAAGTAATCTGGTAAAGGGAGAAAAAAAAAGTTGCAAATAGGGAAGTCACCTTTTGACCAAGGGGCAAGTATCCTGACAACTAACATCAAGTAATATTACTTCAGAGGAAAACCTCATGCAAACCTTGTCTCTTGTTGCAGGCCATATGTACAAATAGGCACCAACAGTTCAAACCAGATGCATTGATCAAACAACTTCCTAATAACAGGTGCAAAAATAACGTAAATGCTTTATATCAATCTTGTTGAATACAATACTTTGTAATAAACAACTTCCTAGTAGCAGGTCCAAAAATAACAAGAGAGAACAAAAACCTGATATAAAATAACCTGATAGGCACTTGTACTCACAAGCACTGACCAAAACATGATATAACAAAAACCTATTGTAACAAAAACTTGATAGGCACTTGGACTCACAAGCAATAATGAAAAAATGATATTACCAAAACACGATATAACAAACCTGACATTAAATTGTAATATAAGAATAAAAAGTGACAGAAAAATGTAAACATGATATAGCAATATTTCTAGCTAATATGCTTAATTAGTTGGCGTCTCTCTCTTTGTAATTACGAACATTTTACTACCATTTGATTGGAAATATAAATCATATTGCAACTACATGATGGATATCGACTCTGAGGTGCTCAAAGAAAATTGGCAATGCCCTTCGTGAAAGCTCTTCAGCTTCTATATATGACTCACTCTGTCATAGGCCATGTGTGGAAAGCTGTTGTTAGCATGTAGCCGATATAGACTTAAAGTCTAAACGTAGTTGATTTCTCATTAATGTCAGGTAGGAAACTAAGATACAGACTTAATAGTAGCATCATATATAT
Source organism: Iris pallida (assembly GCA_029216955.1). NCBI lineage: Eukaryota > Viridiplantae > Streptophyta > Magnoliopsida > Asparagales > Iridaceae > Iris > Iris pallida. Next base: position 1,527,892 of record JANAVB010012598.1, read on the forward strand.
ATATATATATATATATATATATATATATATATATATATATATATATATATATACTACTCTATGTCAGAGATTGAAACATCTGAGCTTATGGTGGCTCCACAGAGCACGCCAAATATGATCTAGAAAATCATATTATAGCTTCACTTCAATGCTACTGCAGTGGGAAGCAAGCCAAGCAAAAATATGTCATTGCTGCTGCTTTGTATAAAAACAACACAAATAGATATCTATTATTTCAAGAAGAAAGAAGGGGAGAGATTTCTAAATGCTATCAGGTATATATACACCCAATATATATGTCTCTTAGTATTTTATCCCTGAAATACTCGAGTGCGAAGTTTGCTTCTTTTGTAACAGCTATGGTGAAAGTTCATGTGTGCCTAATCTTATGTTAATCCAAAGGACTCGTGAACATTGATATATGGAGAAAAATTAAAACCTACGTACTAGTTCTAGGAGTAGATTTTCTCCCAACTACAAAGACTCGCGATCAAGCCCATAAAGTCATATATTTGCCAAAACAACTTTTATCGCCAAATTAACAACTTAAGAGTCTGGTTGGGTTTCAATATTTCATGACAAGTTTCAAGTTGCCAACGAAACTTCAATAATAGAGATTTCTCATGAGACCCCGAATGACATTTTCCTGGGGCTATGGGTATGAGACCGCAAATGACATTTTCCTGGGGGCTATGGGGACCTCAAGTACTCACTTAACTGATATGTTCCATAGACAAGATGAGAGAATTCCATAAGGAGTTTTCATATGATAATCATTGCATGGGTTTGAGTAATCTCATGAAAGAAAGTTTGGCAAAAGCAATTTTCTTATATTTTTATATACTATTAGACAATCGTATATAAAGAGAATTTATTAGACTCACCATCAGAGTATAGTAATGGACCGAAAGAAAGGAGGAACAAGAGGGGCTACTACGACCCAACTCTTGCTTGTCTTTCTTATTATCCTCCTGCAAGGATTATTAAGAGCTAGGCCAACCATTATTGATATTTCCCAGATACTCTTTACTAAGTTCACCAAAGAGTAGTATTTTCCTGCTACTGTCTCCAGAATCCATCTATCTGAAGTCGCTTATGAGGAGTAAAGTATAATGAAACTTCCGATTAGAAAGGAATGTGAATTTCTTCCTAAAATTAATATGAATCTCTTCCTAAAATTTATAAGAATTTCCCGCTAAAGAAAAAAAAAAAGAACCAAATTTGATAATAATTTGTTGCAAACACATGGGCACTAATTTCTTGCATACACATAGGCAAAAAACTAAAGCAAAATTGATACTGATTTGATTTCAGAAATACACATATACAAAGGAGGTGGGTGTAATCGAACTTTGATGAATGAGACTGCACCATAACAAAAATATTGAACCAAACCCCAAAATTAATTCAAAGTGAGACCCTAAAATTGATAAGAATTTCTTTATGAAAATTGCACAAAATACTGAACCAAAAAAATCTGAGGAGAGAGAAGAACAAACGTGAAAAAAGTCGGGATAGCCTGGCAAGTCGTCGGTATGTCGTGGTAAGTCGATCTCCTCGCCCGAGATGAAGGTTAGGTTGATCTCGTCGCCTGCGATGAAGCCTAGGAGGTTGATCTCGTGGCCTGCAATATATTGGAGGGGAGGGAAGGGAGGAGGGGAGGGAAATCTAAAAAAATTAGGGGGAAAAGAAAAGGTTTTTTGTTGGAACACTTTCGGCATGATATACACGTGTGTACTATCCCAAATTTGGAACTTATTTAGAACATTATACTAGTGTTCCTAACTAAATAAAAAATTCTAAAAATTATAATAAACTATATCAAGAACACTTTTCTGATCTGGAACGCTTTTATTCCGTTACAGACACTAGGTACAGATAAAAAGTGTTCCTGATTGAAAATTGTCTAGTGTTCCAAATTTATCATTTTGGTGTAGTGCCTGCTAACACGTCACCCTTAGCATCGGTCTCCTCGACCATCAGCTCAAAAGCCCCGCCCCTTTAGTGCTGGGCATGGTGTTGTGCCGCAGGTGGTCTAGCTCCCTCTCTCTGACCTTGTGCTCCACTATATGGAGGTGTAGTGGGGCAGTCTCTCATCTGGTGAGCAGCGGATCCACAGAATAGGCAAACCTTCAGCCTCTTCCTACAAACATCCCAAACATGCCCCGACTTCTTGCAGTAGGCACAAGTGGGCATCCTCTGGTCCTGTCCCGGGGCTGATACTGCACCTGCGGAACTCTAGCAGGTGCCCACATCTGCTGGGGCTGATGCACTACCCTCTGTACAGCGGGATGCTTCGTACTACCACTTGCCCCTCCTGAATCATCCCGGCTCCTCTTGGACTTGAGCTCCAAGTCATCCTCGCCTACCATGGCCCCTGCCAAGATCTGCTCGAAGGTGGCATCGTGATCGCTCTTGGTCAGCGACTTGACCTCCTTGATCAAGCCCTTGCAAAATCTCCTAGCATTCGCTGCCTCGTTCAGGCCCTCCACAAATTTGTCCAGATGACAGAACTCTCCAGCATACTCCTCTACAGTCTGGTTCCCCTGAACCAGGTTCTCGAACCGCGTCTCCAAGGCGCCAAGTGCTGCATCGGGAAAGAACTTCTCATTGAAAAGCTTCTTGAAGGCTTCCCAAGTCTGCCCCTCAACACCAACTCTAGGGTTGGTGTGGTACCATGTCCGGGCAAGATCCTGCATCTGGCTGCCCCCCGCCTCAATCTGTATCCTGACCGAGATCTGTGTAAGTCGGAAGATCTCTTCTATATGTTCAATCCAATCGTCTGCATACAGTATGCCCTCCGTGCCTCTGAAGTCCCTCGGCCACTTTTTTTGGAAATCCAAGATGTTCCTGGGCGTCGGCTGCTGCATCTGGCCTCCCTGGCCCCCCTATGGCTGGACAGCCACCCTCTCCACTGCTGTCATGGCAAGCTGATGGGCATTGTCTATGCCCTACCTCATATTCGCAGACTGGTGCTGCTGAGCCTCCATCATCTCTCGGAAGAATGCGAAGAGCTGTGCTGCATCAACTGACCCCTGAGGTGGTGGCGGCTGAAACACATCTGGAATCACCGGGGTAGGCCTCCAAACAGGTGGAGGAGTATCCCTAAAAGCTACAGACGCTCCTACATGAGCAAGAACGAGAGGTGCCGCGGTCCCAGTGCCTTGACGAATCGGGCGAGAGGTGGTAGACCTCTCAGTAGTGTCTCCTGGGCTGGAACAATGCGATCATGTCTCCACCATCCTGAAGACAGATCAAATAAGGAAATCAATACTGAGCAGGAAGCGATGTCATCAAGGAAGGATAGTTTATTTCAAAAGAAGGCAATTATCAGCAAGAATGTATAGCTGGCAGGAATTAGATCAGAATTTTTTCTAACTGTGATTGAGTACCTCTCAACTAAAGCCTATTTTTTAATTTCTATCGCAGGATCGCAGCAGTACAACTAAGTCGTCGTACTACCACGATATCGTTCTAATACGAATCTCGACCTGCATGGGCCACCACTAAAAACGTGTCACGACCCGCACCCGGTATAAGGGCGCGAGTGCGTAACAGCGTCCAGCCTACGTCACAGAATCGGCGGTAGAACACTGTACTAGGTCACTATCTAAACAACTCATACAATTATGTAATGTACCTGTCATGAATCTCAACTACGAATGGAGGACAAGTAAAGATATAATAAAACTCAATCACAGTCTAAGTACGATAAGATAACACAGAAGTCTAGATAACTAATAAGACTAAACAAACAACAACTTAAAATAAACTACTAAATAATAATAATCTCAAAACAATCTCAAATACAAAGTCAAGTATCTCAACTTATTACAATTCAAGTTCAAACATGAAAATCTAGAACAAGCCTACTAAGCTAGTCATCTGGTCACTCCTGAAGGTCAGGGCTCAAAGTGGCTAATTCCTCCTCAAGACCATAACAAGGGCACATATCTCCAGGACAATCATCTGAAAAAATATATCCAGTCAGGATGGAACGAGCGCACCTCATCTAGCAATCCCAAGTAAATGACAAAGACTATAAAGCAGTTATAGATAGTTATATTGATGAAGCAAGGAAGTTTTAGACTGGTAATGATATAGAACAACAGTTTAAAGTACATGAGAAGTAATATAACGAATCAGAAGAGCATGGCAATGAAGACTGTAAAAGTAAAACTAACTGAACTAGAATAGAGGTGATATAAGTCTAGACAGTATAATATAGTCCAGTGTGATCCCAGTGTGAGTCCTAAACATGATACTAACGAGTATGTTTTGAAATACCGAGATCGACATGTAAACGATAGGGGTAAATACAGCTCATCGCACACTTGGCAAGTGTACGACTGCTATCATTCCAAATTAGACCAGATGCAGTGATTCAATTATTTTGGGACTGTTTACATGTCTACTCGAATATTTTCCTGTCCGACAAGTACAAGTGAATTCATAAACGACACGAAAATAGAGTACAAGTCCAGCTAGAACATGATAATGCCAGTAGTGATTCCAGTAAGGGTGACTCTAGTAATAGAGGCCAGACATATAAAAGGTGAGTGTCGCATACAGTGGATCCAAAAATACCAATCCGTGTTGACAGAGAATCAATAGAACTGAAATACAATAATCAACAAGTAAATGAAAGAACTATCAGAGAATGTACTCGCTTGATACCCTGAGTGACTGATGTATACTGATGTTCGAACCGGAGTCATAATGTCCTATTAGAGCAATACAGGTTATAATGTGTTCAATAAGTAAAGATTGAAGTTTACAAAACAATCTACATGATTCCAGGTCAATCTAGGTCAAAGTCAACTCTTGGTCAACTCTGGTAAACCTTTTAGTCAAATTAGGTCAACATCTAGGGTTTGGTCTACTATCTAGTCAAACAAGGTCAACTAGGCTATTTCTAGGTCAAGGAGTCAATCTTGGGTCAAACTTGGTCAACTGCCAAATCTAGGGGTTTTGGGATAATTGGACTATTAGGTAGTCAATGTAGCATCACTGCCACAACCCAATACAGGCCAAGGTATCTAGAACCAAACTCTATTTAAACTCCATACTACATAACCCTACAGTCAATGAATATATATATACAAACATACCATATCTCAAACTATGCTTATAGCTTATATTTGGTACAAACCACTACTACCTTACATATCATATATTATGCCATGTTTCACTACATCATGATAACATGATCTGATACCACAATACAATCAAGTTTCCCAACCCCACTTCTCTATACACATATAACCCTTCCATATCAGTTCAACTGATATACAAAATGGCCCCAATCTTCTAGTATACTGTTGTTGTTATCTCACATTCCCTTCTCTAGTGTATACACATACAATTTGCAGTACCCACTCTACCCTCCTATTGACTGCTACAACCCTCCATATTTCTAAGACACCAAATCCTTCGAAGTCCCCAAAGTTACTGATACACTAAAGAGCCCATTAGCAATTCCTCCTCATTCAGTTAATACACAAGTCCAACCCTCCCACCTAATAGACTGATACCATGGTTACTCCTCATGTACCTCCACAAATTCTACTGCTGCTGCACTTGCTTCACTACTGCAGCATGTCTACTGCTATGCCTTGCATTTACGGCTACTCTGCTGAATGTAGGCAATGCAAATCTCCTCTTCACTCATATTACAATGACAGTAAAGTATATACATATATAAACCTATAACTGATACCAAGTCCCCTGTCATCTATTATCTGATACCTCAACTAACCCCAACTCTAACACAACCTACCTACAACAATAAACTCTAACACACTCAAGATACTAGCATCCAATCCCTATTACATCAACGCATTAGGATACCTCATGATACACTAACTGAACTAAAACTAACTGAACTCTAACTCATTCTTAGTTAGGAAGCTAAGTGATACTAACTACTGCTCTCCCATAACGTTTGATACCTATACTCAGATATCCTCACTCAAACCCCACATACATATATAATACCACCTATATACAATATCAGAGAATGAAAACTCACACACAAAAACCTATATACATAACATATATCAATATGTATATATATACATATATATATAGACTTGTAAATCTGGACAGAGGGGAGGGGGGGTCTGTCACAGGTAACAGGCAAGGAATCAATGTGACCACAGTGAAGTGTGTGCACATATGAGTACATCAATGTGTACATGTGTTCGAGTGAAGTGGAGTGTCACAAGGTGAATGAAGTGAAGTGTCATAATGTTCAGAGTGTGGGAGTGAGTGTGCAAGAGTGAAGTCGAGTGTACATAAGTGTGTCACAGTGTCATGGCATTAACTAACATGTATCAGGGTGTCATTGTGCCCCCTGTGTGTCTACGAATGTGTCCAAATCAAGTGTCAAATTAGTATGTATTACATGGTTTCAGAAAAAAAACATAGAGTATCAGAGTGTGTGTGTGCGTGCGTGTGTCGAGCACATGAGTGAACAAAATGTCAAAGCAAAATGGTCGTGAAGGGTGCCATCAAGTCTAATACGTGTCCACTGAGTCAGTAAGGACGTGTCCAAGTGGTGTCGAACAGTGTCAAACATTGTGCAATAGAAATGGAAACTGTGTGTGTGTGTGTGTCACTCGACAGGGACTTGTGGGTCGAATAACTCCGCGCACACACAACCAAATCCAACCAAACTTCGTGTGCCAAGTGTCAGTCATAGCTGTCACGCCCCAGAACCAGAATACTGGAGAGCAGGGGCGTACATAGCCAGCTACGTATATTGAAATAGAATACATCTCAACTATACGGTCACGGCTGTCTAGATATGAGGGTTTACTACAAGCCAACAGTCTCTTAAGGTCAAGCCTACTGTCTCAATCTCAAGCAAATAATATAATTACAAGATGTTTGACCACCAAATATACAATAAAAGGTGTCCCAAATATTACATATCAGCTGATCATGAAGCTAGTCGTACAAAATGCTAGGACTAGCAAGAGTTAAGTCATACATGATCAACCCTAGGATTTGTTAATCATGTTTACAGCCCGTAGGCAGACAGTAAGTAAAGTGCATCGAGCTAACAGGTGCTTGTCGGCTAAACGCCTCAAAAGAATAAATTTACAATAGAGTGAGCGAAATAAAATAGAAAACCCACTCGTAGCCCGGGTTCCTTCTAGTCGCCACCATCGGGCTGGAGGTTCAGAAGATCCTCGGGAGCTGCTCCGAAATCTGGCCACACAAAACCAGCTGGGTCAAACCCCAGAAAGAGCAAGTACCACAAAGGAGGCCACAAAATAAGAACAAAAGCCAGCATATCAAAACATAAGAAAATGAAAGAAGGTACAAGTAATAAAGAGCACGTCAGGACAATAAACGACTAGGGACGTGAAACCATTCTGGGAGCCAGGTTACAACCCGTAAACCAAACAAGGACCGGGGTTGTAACCCTTCGCCTGAATAGCTCCTTGTCTCTACCCAATTATTGTTAGAGATAAGTAAAACAAGCATGTACAAGAGTTCCAGGTACAGGGGCTAGACATGACTTAGACAAGGCTGGACTCCATCCATTCACAAGCGGCCAAGCAATTACTACGGCTTACTACTTTAACTAACTAGGGTTGTCACAAGTCTAATTACTAACAAGATGCAATGAGAATTTCCCAGTCCCAAGTCCTGCAGACCATTCGGTTATCCTTCCGCGGGTTGAGAGTATGGTTGGGTACATCGCCCCGGAGACGATATACCCTTAGGTGACTTAGAGGTGCAACACATGACAGTGCGCTGGAAATGTGCTCTACTCGTCGGCAAGCTACAAGTCCAATTATGAGCGCCCAGATAACAAGATTGTCTGTGACTGGAAATTCTCCATGAACTATAGTTTGATCTAGTCATTAGCCTAATCCATATTCAGTATGAATCCCTGGCCGTGGGAAACCAGGGAGTCACGTCCTAGACATGATGCAAGACAAGACAAGTGGATTGCACAAGCAAGCAAGCAGGAACACCCACGGTGTCAAGTTGATTATACGAGTCAAGTTACAAGTTACAAGTCAAGTCAGGAGTGCGCCGCCACGGGCCACTATCAAGTTATCAAGATAAATCATGTCAGGGTACTTGTCAGGAGTACGCCACGACGGGCCACTATCATGTCAGGTTGGTCATGTCAGGAGTGCACCACTACGGGTCACTGTCGTATTATGCTAGTTCCTTGTCATACCATGCCATGTACAATAGTCATTCCAAACATATTAAGTAAAATCAAGTTCATGACAAAAGGCGTAAGGATATAAAATGGACGTAAAATATCTAATAAAATATCAATATACAGGGCTATAGAAGAGCCAAGCTTAAAGAAATAAAACAAAACTCCAAGAGCCAATGGATTGCGTAAGGGGTCAGGGGGTTGGATTGCGCAGGAATGGTTGGCGCAGGCTGCAAAGTGCGCAGGCAATGGATGGCGCAGGATGCAGACTGCGTAGGCTTAGACTGCGCAGGGGTCAAGCGCGCAGGAGCCGATGGCGCAGGGTTGGTTGCGCAATCGGGCAGCGGCCAGGCTGCGCAGTCAGCGACCAACGCTAAAGAGCGCGGTGCGGGAAGGCTGCGCGGTTCAGTGCTGCGCTAAAGAGCGCAGACTGTAGATCTTCTTCTCCAGGCCGAGAGGAACATCAAGAACACCCAAAAATTCAATCTTTCATATCTTAGTCAAATCAAAGCCAAATCTAGATTTTCAAAGTTCTAACTTGAGTAAAATTGAATTCTCTTCCACATGGAAGCATCAAAACCCACAAAAATCCAGCCAAAATAGATCAAAACCATGTAAATCCGAAAATAGTTAAAACCTAGATCTAGAACAATGGAGACTCCAAATCACAAAATGTCAAGCACTAATATTGATCACCATGGCCTAATCTAGCTAATGAACAAATAAAATGTGGTTCTCATGTGGTGGCAAGGTGCACTTGCCTATGGGTGGAGTGTTGTGTAGAGGAAGGAAGAAGAAGAAGATGGAGAAATAAATGAGAGAATTATGGAGGAGAGAGAAAAGTAGGTGGAGTTTTAATGAGGGTGGGTTGTGTTGTGTTGAGGGTGGAGTGTAGGTTAAAGTGCTCCAATGCATTTTAAACCAAACCAAACCAAATCAAACCAATTCTCCTCCACAAAATAAAACCAAGCCAAGTCAAAACCCATTTTACGAGAAAACCCAAAATCTGCAAGTCGAGCCAGAAATACAATTACAGGCCAGAATCTGAGAAAATAAAATACAGGTCCAAGATACATGCAGGCTTAACAAAAATACGTGTTCTGAGATATGGGTGTTACAATAGCCCCTTGCCAACCCAACTGGTGGCACTCCATATCGTGTCGTGTCTAGTGTGTTTGGACACGACAACAGCAAGGCAGTGCACAGAGTCTCGTGTAGTGTTCTCGTGTCCATTTTCGACACAGAAAACAACCCAAAATCAACTCAGTCATATGTATATACAATCTACATATTATAAGCTTTCAAAATATATAATTTTGATAGAAAACAGAGAACAAAAATTTCTAAGGGACATTTCGTCGAACACTTCGAATACCCCTCCGATACCTTACGATACGCACACCAAATGGATTCAATTTGTCAAACTTAGCCTAGGGCGAGAGGGACACTAAATGAATGCATCTATGGAAAGAAAACAGAATATTAATAGGTTTAATGGTCAGTACCTATTGAGAGTTGGAATCTCAATGAAAGCTCCTAGATCTAGATCTCCACCAAGCTCCAATGGCCAAATTGCTCTCAATCCTTGCTAGCTAACCAATAGAGACCTCCTCTACACAATGGGAGTGATTTTCAATTGATTTGGTTTAATTTGGAGGTGATTTGGAGAAAGGGGGCAAATTTGGAGAAGAACACCAATTTAGGATTAGGGTTTGCAAATGGAAGGAGGCAAGGGACTAATGTTCACTTATATAGACAAGGGGAGGTTGTCTTAGTCGGCCAAGGGAGTGGGCTAGGGTTAGGTGGAAGTGGCTAAAAGGCCTTCCTAACATGCAAATTAAGGCCCTTTAAGGGAAGGGTCCAAAGTGACTTAAGGTTTTAGCTAACTAATGGGTTCTAAATGGTTCGATAGCTAGATTAGAGTCTAACTTAAGTCATCTAATCTCTCTAACAAGTTTCTATAGTCATGGCTAATCTCTACACAAAGTAGTTCTAGAATTTTACTAACAAATGACAAAATCACAATGCATCAATTTAAATAATAATAAAATAATAAAAATTCCACCAATTTACCACTAACATGATTTAAATCCATTATTTAATAACTAACATGATCAATTTTATAAAAGTTCAAATTTGCCCTCATTTTAGAAAAGTGGTAGTTACAACTTCATTATTGACTTAAGGCTAGGATACTGAATTTGGGAATCCAAGCACATTAAAGAAGAGATGATAACTGCATGCAGTGATGATACGAAATTGAATAAAGGATTTGTAGGAGAATGACTAAGAATTGGTAGGACATGAAAATCTTGAATTATAGGAGGAAAAAATATAATAATATTTAGAGACTTGTGGGACTTCAAATTTTTGGAATAAAAATATTGAAGGTATAAGGTTGAAGGAAACGAGAAGGTAAATTATGGTATGGTGGTGGCATTAATACGAGGAGTATAAATTTGAATGGTGTACAAGGATTTTATAAACCCCGATTTCGGATTTTGGATCCAGGTTAAAGACAAAATGTAAGAATTCGGACTAAATTGATAATGAGAGTAAAACAAAATTGAGGAGATATAATAAGAGTATGTTCCATGAGTAGTGTCTTGGGCATAAGGTCAAGCCTATAGTAGTTACAGGGAAGTGTAATCCTCATGACCAAAGATTACTATTCATGTAGTAGTATCACTGGACTTCGGATGACCTTGGTAGTGTTCGGAGAAGAATGAGATGATTACCTTGACTTTCCCACTTAAAAATCCTATCTTTTGATTTTCCTATCCTCTTGAATCATTTCCTATAATCTTATCGTACTTGATTTTCGATCCACATTGATCGTGACCGATCAATTTTGATTATCTAATCGTGCCAAGGTTCTTGATTTTTGACTATACTCAATGCATTTAATCCTGATCGTGCTTAGACTTCAATCCTAATTTTACTCGTTCCTGGAACTTCAAACAAATACTTAGTAACATATGAGTTTTTGTCCCACTACAAGAAAAAAAGGACTTTCTTGACGGTTAATCCCATTCAAGAAAGGGTTATCTTGACGGTTGTGGATCCGTCAAGTAAGCCACAATCAAGAAAAGTCCTCACTTTTCTTGACGGTCTTTGACATGACTTTTCTTGACGGTTATTAACCGTCATATAAAATATTTTTCTTGACCGTTTTTAGCCACCAAGAAATCAGTTTTGAAAAACCATCAATATAGTTGAAACTTTTCTCGACTCCGGCCTAGATGACGATTAAAAACCGTCGATGAAAGGCCATTTTTCAGCAGGATTAAGTTAATTGTTGACGTTTTATAACCGTCAAGAGAAGCTAAATTTTGTATAGCCAAAATTCCATTTATAATTATATATTATGAATCGAACACACACGTAATATCAATAATCCAGAAGATACACATACATTAAATAACTATAAAATCTATTTTTATATTAATAAATTGTATATTGTTCATACACCACAACTTCCAACACATCCAACACATGTCCAACCACAAACATCCAACACTTATCCAACCACAAACATACCAACCAAAATGTATGTAGTTTCCATACATCCTAAATATCCAAAACTGGTAATTATACAAATAAAACCAAAATAGGTAGCAAATCCGGCCGGAGCACATCCCTCCCATATTCACAGTACCTCCATTTTCTATGTAGTTTCTGAGAGAAAAAAAGAAATATATTTAATCATTTATGTGCACATGTTTGTTTAAATTGATAACTGAGAACAAAATGAAATGACCACAAAGCCTACAAGTCAACACAGTAAAAAAAATTCTAGTCTCAAACTGTTCACAAAAAATTATAAAGAGAGCCAATTATGTACATAATCAAATATAATGTAACATTGAATTTCTTTGCTTTAGCTCATTAAAATAATTCTTGCAAGGTCAAATTTACATGTAACCCCTCTATTTGTCCAGTTCCCATGTAATTAGCCTACAGATTATACTAAAAACCATAATTCATCTTATTGTATATCATCAATATATGGTATAGACAAGTGGAAGTTTTTGACATACTTAAAGGTTCACATGTAATTAGTCCTCCAGTGGACCATATCTGTGTCATTATCTTACAGCCATCTACACAAACTCCTACCTGTAACAGAACACATGGACACACCCCCCTGCACAACACACATACAACTCCCAATTTAGCAGTTGACTGCACTCTCTTCTGAATACCTCAACTGGACACACACTCTTCTGAAAACCTATAACTACAACGTTCATGAACTTCAGTTCAACATGGAAAAGTTCATTCAGGATAAATGACAATGGAAACTCCAAGCTACGTTTAAAAGAAAGAAGGGCTACAAGAAGAAAGAAAAAAAGAAATGGGTGTACTTTAAAATTGTCAAAGTCCTCTCCAGATTATAAATTGTCTTTCAGCCATTTAGCTCTCCTTTAGCAACTAACCTGCAAGTTTTCAATCATGAAAAATATACTATTCTCAGTGAACAATATTGATCAAATGTCTAACATAACTATAACCCTTCATGATCTCTGACTACTAATATATGCTCACATATATAACATGCTACCTGTTGCTTTAGGCATATTTAGACCTTTATATAACAATACTTGTTTACCAAATAAACGGTATTTAACACACTTATAACTGGACCACTTGTTTGCAAATGGAACAAGATTTGCTGTAGAAAGCAACTGCAGATGAATAGTTTATTCATGATGTCCAAGTGGATAGTAGTGAAAGAAGTTGGGAATGAAGCTCAAACATTTGATAGGAGACGAACATATTCAGTAAAAAGCTTCAGTTTGAAGGAGAATATCCTCCAACTTACACTCTGATGCATCACAACATCAGACTGAATTCTAGTTAAACCTCTATTATTTTCTTTCGACCAAGTTGGTCATATACGTTTTGCTCAGGAAGCATGTTTTAAAATTGTTAAAGAAAAGTGTTGGGACTAGTTTTCATCATATGGGTCCTCATAGTAGATTTCGATCGGATCAGGAAATTACCCAGAGAACATTGGCAGATACGGAGCAGGTCAAAAGTTTTATCAGCTGTATAAACAATGTCCCTTTGCTGCAAATCTTGATCAAATGTCTAACATAACTATAACCCTTCATGATCTCTGACTACTAATATATGCTCACATATATAACATGCTACCTGTTGCTTTAGGCATATTTAGACCTTTATATAACAATACTTGTTTACCAAATAAACGGTATTTAACACACTTATAACTGGACCACTTGTTTGCAAATGGAACAAGATTTGCTGTAGAAAGCAACTGCAGATGAATAGTTTATTCATGATGTCCAAGTGGATAGTAGTGAAAGAAGTTGGGAATGAAGCTCAAACATTTGATAGGAGACGAACATATTCAGTAAAAAGCTTCAGTTTGAAGGAGAATATCCTCCAACTTACACTCTGATGCATCACAACATCAGACTGAATTCTAGTTAAACCTCTATTATTTTCTTTCGACCAAGTTGGTCATATACGTTTTGCTCAGGAAGCATGTTTTAAAATTGTTAAAGAAAAGTGTTGGGACTAGTTTTCATCATATGTGTCCTCATAGTAGATTTCGATCGGATCAGGAAATTACCCAGAGAACATTGGCAGATACGGAGCAGGTCAAAAGTTTTATCATCTGTATAAACAATGTCCCTTTGCTGCAATCATTATGAACCAATAGATAATCCAATTAGACACTCACATGAAAGCCAATATTCATATACTGAGATTCTTGAAGGTACTCATGCCAAAGTGTTCTTTTTCAGGAGGTATGATACTTTAGATTTTTTTATATTCATATGCTAGTTATTCATAAAATTAGGAGAGCTATTTCACGTTATATATTAACTTACTAAACAGTGTTGAATCTAATTTGTATTTCAGGAAAGAATAAGAAACAAATGTATTTGCAAGTTTTCCTTTCAAAATGATACAGATCTGTCTTCTAGTTGATATCCTAGTTCCTTACATACGTATTCAAATGATCAGGTGCTTCATCTTTAGAGGGTGAAGGATGAGGTTTGTAACATGCTACAAGTAAACTCAAGATGTTAGGGTCAAGACCAAAACCAACTAATTCAACATCTGCCCCTCTTTTTGTAGCTGTAAATGTTACAGAACCAAGAACTGAAACATAGTATAGCAAATGATTGTCAAGTATTAAATCTTTCAAAGCAGGGGAAACGATCTGGAAGAGATGCAAATGCTACCCAGGCAGATACTGGGCACCATGATGATTTTTCTTTCTTCTTTTTTTGTTTGAACTCTTTAAAGAATTCCTTTTTATTTTATTTTTTAAAAAATTCCCTTCATCTTGAAAGATATTTTATGGTCAAAAGATGCTACAAAAGCACTTACATCAAATCATCTGATAGTAGATCTATTAACAATATCTCCTCATCTCACTTGCATGATGAATCGGTTTCGGAACTAAAAAAAACTTAATGCACACTAATAGAGATGTACGTCATGGGCAGAAAGAAGGTCATAAGGTGTCACTATCCATTTGCACCGAGTGCCGAAGGACAAAGAAGATGGGTTGATACTTTCCCACAAGCTGCTGTCATGTTACAGCTTGCCAAATACGAAAAACAAAAAGGTGAAGAACATGAAAACGGTCTAGCTCATGGTTACCTGGAGCATGTAATGCCCCAGAACAGAGAACAAAACCAGGAAAGCGGCATACTGGTTAAATTTCAAAAGTTTATATCAAAAGGAACGCTACACTGGTTAAACTTCAAAAGTATATCAAACATGAATGTGGAACGCATCCCAAAAAACAATTTGCTGCATGGATAGTAAATTATGGTAACAATGATCAACACTCTAGATAACTTGATGAACTACATCTAGATGTTAAGGCTTGCGACTATAAGGAAAACTATCGGTTTCCAGAATCCAACTATGGATACGTAATGTAAAGAACCACTTTTTTCATGTATACCAGTTTAAAGGATATAAATCAAAAGTTACCCAGCAAATTTTTTTAGCTTCTGCAAGAAATCATTGTGTTAATCAGACTGTTTTGACTCATCTGTATCATCACTCGTTTGATTTTCTGCTCTTTTAACTGCAAAAAAGACTTCTTACTACCTCAAACTAAACAATACTGTCGTTAAGTACATCATTTTTGCACACAGGCATATATCGACTTTATAGGTCCATCTCACAATCTTTATTCAGTATCTTACCCTGTCGTTTGATACTAGTGTGGGTACGAGCCCCACTAACTAGATTATTACTCAAATGTGCGAGTTCTTCAAGAAGCTCATGCTCTTCCACTGAAAGAGAAGACAAGAGTCAAAGAGAGAATAGTCGAATAATACTGGAATGTGGTATACAATTTGACAAACCAGTAAGAGACTATACTAAGAAAGAAAAGAGGTCCTAACTGAAAAAGAAATTTTCAATTAAAGAATCAGAGAAGCACTTTAAGGAAAGATTACTACTAAAATTGGCATAAAATGATTAGAGACACTTAGGGTCCGTTTGGTTAGCTGTTCCCATTCACTTTTCTATGTTTAAACTTTACAGCTCACATAAAACCTGTTTGGCTAGCTACACTCAAGAAACTCTTTCCCAAATTTTTTTTCCAACCCCAATGTTTAAAAGCTGTTTTGGGAAAAGTAGAAAAAGTTGTTTTCCCAACTCTTTTTCTCTCTTCCTCCACGTTTCCTTCTCCCCTTTTCACATACTAGCACAAAATGGAGAGCAGCCCTCCTCCAACTCCTCCTCTTCCTTCTTCGTTGTCCTCGAGTTCGATCGGCAAAGCCCTCGCCGAGGAACTTCTGTCAGTGGCGTCTGCTCCTCCTCCTCCCTCCGACATTCTCTCCTTCTCCTTGGACGGGGACGAGATCGACGGGGACGAGCTCGAAGTCGACGGCCTTCACGAAGTCGACGGGGGACGAGCTCGATCCGTACGAAAACAAGCTCGACGGGGGCCTTGAGCACGTCGACGTCGAGGGACTTCGGCCGCCTCGAGGACGGCGGATCTGAGTCCTCGCTGTGGTCGGCGGATCTTAGTCCTCGCTGTGGTCAGTGACCTCGCCGTGGTCGGTGGATCTGAGCCCTCGCCGTGGTCGGTGCGGTGACCTCACCATGGTCGGCGGATCTGAGTCCTCGCCGATTTTGGCGGCGGCGACCACTCGACGACGACGACGACGGAGACCTCACGAGACGACCGTCGCTGTGAGCACGACCACGACCTAAGCTTCGAGCACAGGTCGAGTCCTCGTCGAGCCGGCGGCCGCGGAGGCCTCCGCGTCATGAGTTCGAGTCCTCCTCGTCGAGCACAGGTCGAGTCCTCGTGTGACAGAGGGGTGGACACAGAGTCATCGAGTCCTTCGCCTCGTAGAGCCAGGACACGGAGTGGGAGGGGGTGGACACAAACTGTGGCAAGGACACAACATAAAAATTAATTTCAGAAAAAAATTTACAAAACAAAATTTTTACATTTTTTTTTATAAAAAAATTTTTCAGATAAAAGTAACCAAACGCAAACTAAGAAACTTATATCCAGAAAACTATTTTATAACATCATTTTCCAAAAACTGTTTTCAGAACAAAATTTCAGAAAAGCCTATCCAAACGGACCCTTATCAATTCTAGGTTCCATGTTGACTATCTTGCTCATTAAGTAATAATCATTGCATCATGAAACATAAACAAAATAATGTTATAGAAACAATATAACCATAATGGTCGTACTATCAGGATTCAGGAGGAACTTTTCCTTGATGGTTACAAGACTCAACCTGGTTCAGCCCTTGGACAACTTCACTGATACTACACATACAAACACACAAAGGTGATAAATCAATCTTTTTATCGACTGATAGACTTAAACTAGGAAGAATAAAACCACACATACAAAATCAGTATGATAAACTTAAATCTTTTTTTTCTGTTATAACACACAGGTGATTTATTCTAATCAATATGATAAATCAATACAGGTGACAAGATCATATTAGGTTAGTATTCTTAGTTTTTTTCTGTTAGAAGCCAACAGGTAGCTTTACCTGCATTTCCAGAGAGCAGATCTTTCGAACACAAATTCTATTCAAATTTATACTCGTTGGACCTGCACTAACAGAAGATCGCCATTTAACAGGTCACTCCTAAGACCTGACCAACATTTCAGCTTTGATGCTGGTCATTTGAGCAAGTGTAGGTGTACTATATACATTGTGCTCATAGTCATATGCTTCCAGTGCAGTATGCATTTGCTTTGTGTTTTGTCAGTAGCATTGGCCTCTTTGATATGTCTCTTCCAAGGAACTGAAACTCCAAAAAATATTAAAACTGATACTGGTACTTAATATGAAGAATTGAAACTCCAAAGCATATCTGAATGCATGGAAAAAAAATACAATAGTTGGATATAGGTAGTAATAGGAAGATGTTAAGAACTAAATCAAATAGATAGAGTTATTGTAAAGTTACAAAATTGATATTTAAAAAAACTGATACTCCAAAAAATTGATACTCAAAAAAACTGATACTCCAAACAGAGCCTCTGTTAAGTTTGAGCCTAACATAACTCTCAAGAACTCTGAATCAGTAGTTCCTAAATATCCTGATAGATATAAATAAAAAAATAGTATCTATTTGTATGTCTATAACCAATCTTACTCTTTTGTGTACCATAAGGATGAATTGGTTTTATGATCTTGTATCAATCAATATGATAACAACAAGGAAAACAAAACTTGGATGACAAAATATAACCAAACATTAGGAGCTTTCAAGTAACAACTGTATCATGTTCTATTGTTTACTTGTCATGCACCAGTTGCCGAACTTTGATAAAATTGACACCATGACAGGAAGTGGATATATTTTTTCACCAAAGTAACATAAACTTATAGGTAAACAATTAAGCATTCTAAATTTGTAATCTATATTTGAATTGATTTACTCCGACGATACAAACAAGTGTGTTACCTTTGGTCTGGTGATTCAGTTTTCAGCTCATCCAAGAATCAAAGCACTGTACCGTTACACTTGATCATGCCTTATCATAAGCCCCGACAGCAGAAAGAGAACAATATTAAATCATAGACTTGGTTTCCTTGTTCAATATAATAACACTGTCAGCAGAAATAAAATTGAATACATAATCTGTTGCTTGTTATTATGATCTTGTAGAGTTCTGTTTGATTTTTCTAGTTTAACTAATGTTTCAATATTTTATTTGTTTGTTTATCTTTCTTAAGTGCCTTGTATGCTATACTATGTTTATATATCTGATTGATTCTGGGCAGTTAGTACACGAAGTTTAGTTGTTGGACGGTGATCTTTGATAAATAAAAAAAAGTTGGAAACGAGTTGCCGATTTTGAGATATCCTATATTGAAGTTTTCCTGCTATGTCTATTATGTGTCCAACACAGCGCTACGTGACATGGATTGCAACATCACTGTGAGTGTCCGTTCTTCCAAGTTCATCTGTATACTTAAGAATGCAGTCATTTCACAAAAATAAGATAATGCAAACAGAAACAACCTAAAATCCCTAACCCCTCAAAATTTCATTATTTCCGGAACATAATAAGCAAAGAAAATGATAGGAGAAGAAATAAAAGAAAGAGAGATAGCATAAAGAAATCACCATCGGAGAGCCAGCAGTATCCTCCTCGAGTGACGGAGAGCATGGAGGTCATAAGCGCGGATGCGGTGACACTGTGCTCGGCAGAAGCGACTCGACGCAGAAGCTCGACTCCACCAGCGACCTCCAAATCCAAATTCAAACCAAGTCAAACAAATAAGTAGACAAACTTGAGAACAAACCCTAACCCTAGCCTAATTTTAGTACGTACCGGAGGATTCGAGGAGTGGCGGGGTGCCTGAAAGCTGAGGCGGAGGGTTTCGGCTTAACGGCGGTAGCGGACGCGAGTTTCGCGGCGGTGCTTCCCGAGCCATCCTTCTCGAATCGAAACCCTAATTTTTTGTAGATCGAAACGATGATCACGCATTGCGATGGCAAAACCCTAACCCTAATTTTGGATGGAGAAGAAGGGAGTTTGGGGACAGGGTTCGGGAGAGAGAGAGAGAGAGAGAGAAGGGGGGGAGGATTTTCTCTTACCCTGTGTTTGGGAACATTTGTGGGGAGGGAGAGAAAAATTTGAGGGGAAGGAAAATGGAGGAGAGGAAAATGAAAGTAAAGTTAATTTTTCCTTCCTTTGTTTGGATGGACAAAAAGTAGGGGAAGGAAAAGTTTAAAAACAATTTTTTATTTGTTTATGGATAGAGGTACAATTACTATTTTCTCCTTGGTATTCTCAAATGATGATTTAATATTAACTTTTTGAGGGGTGGTGGGGTAAATTCACTCAAATTTCTCTCATCTCTCTCCATTTTCCTCCCACTTTTGGGAGGAAAATTTTTTGGTGGGACCCACCTACTTTTTCCTCTCAAATTTTTCTCCCCCATTTTCTCTCCTCCTTTCCAAACACCATCATTTAAAATTTTCCTCTCACTTTCCCCTCAACTTTTTCCTTCCTCCCATTTTCCACCCTTCCCAAACAGTACCTTAGAGAAGGTGTAGGAGATTTATTTATCAGAAGAGGGGTTTTCTAATCTAATAGAAGAGGAGCAGCAGTGGTTCCTCGATCGCGAACCGTCAATATACATCCAACAATTAAAAAACTTTCACAAAATTACTAAAATGGCAGTTGAATTATGTGCGAGAATTTTTCCTCACACACGTATTACTTGACGGTTATAATTAACCGTCAATAAATACAATGGATTTTCTTGACGGTTTTTCTAAAGTCGTCAAGTATTTTGGCAAAATTTTGTTATATGACAAAAAAAGGTGTTTTCTTGACGTATGTCTAAAACCGTCAAGATAATAGCTTTTCTTGATGGTTTAGCACGACCGTCAAGAAATAAACTATCAAGAAACGTCATTTTTCTTGTAGTGTCCTAATCAATATGATTTAAATTTTTACTAATCTGATCATGTCCGAATTCTTTTGGCTAGTCATGCCTAGATGACCTTGCATGACTAGACGACTTTGATTATAACGATCGTGATTTCTAACGATCATGACTAAACGTATTACTCATCCCCCTAGTCGTGCTTAGAATTTTGACTTCGATCACGACTATATGATTTTGATTATGAATTTAGTCGTGACAGAAATTGGCTTCTGATCATACCTAAACAATTCTCTGTTCATGCTTAGATTTCGATTCTATAATTGGTCGAGCTAAGAATCATTCATAAATCGTGTCTATATTTAGTTTTCGTAACTTCATCCTTGATCGTGCCTAAGTGATCTTAAGCCATTTTCAAATTCTAAATCACGTCCAAGCTCAGATCGTTATTCACGACTTAATTAATCTTGTTCATTAGATTTTCAATTGTGTCTATGAGCCTTTAACCTCGAATCTTGATCGTGCCAAAATAACTTGAAAATTTTCATTCTAAATCATGCCTAATTGATTTAACAATACTTTGACCTTATCCTTGGTCTTGCGTAAGAAATTTTGATCTGATTATTCTAGATCGTGCTAAACATATCATTCTTCACGATTGTGCCTAAAATTCTAACCATACTTGAATCTTGGGTTGACCCCGTCGATCTTAAATTTCGAGGACAAAATTTCTTTAAGGAGGGTAGATTTGTAACCTTCTTGGACCCAATTTTGAATTTTTTTCTTTTTTTTAAATTTTTTTCTCTTTCGAAAGTTTTCCTAAAACTTCAAAATTATAAATTTTGAATATTTTACTTAGTTATATGAAAAAGTATTTTTACAAAACATGATATGTTATGGGTTTATATGCATGGGTATCGGTTGTTGGTTATCAAAATGATCATATGAGATTCCTATAGTTTTTCTTGGGCATATATAGCCTAATAAATTTTTTTTGTTATATTGAACTCCTAAATTAATATGGGCTCTAACCCATTAGACAAACTTATGTGGATCAAAATTATATATAGGCTTAATTGCAACTTGATACCCTCAACTATGCCAGTTTTTCAACTTGGTACCCTAAACTTTTTTTAGTAACAACTTGATACCATCAACTATTTAATATTTTTAAGTTTCTACCCAAAAATTTTAAAAAGACAAAAGTGTCCCCGTCTTCCCAACCCCCTCCCTCTCCCTTCCTCTCTCTCGGCTGACTACTCCCCCCTATCTCCAAAATTAACCCCCCCAAAAAAACCTAACCAGCACTCACCGGCGGCTGGAGAGCGAAGAGCGGCGGCGCGTCCCTCCCGTCGAGGTCCACCGGCGACTTGGCGAAGTGGTCGGAGAAGTCCGAGTAGAACTCGGAGGAGTCCCCGTCAAGGATCCGCGACTCCCCGCCGTCGTTGAAGTTGAGGGCGTAGCTTAACGGGTCGTATCCGAACGACCCGTTCCTTCGGTGATGGTCGTCGCCTCCGCCGTTGCTGTTAAATGAGGTGATTTTTCGGTTGAGCCGGCAGATGAAGGTCTTCCAACGGGACTTTTTCGGTCAAGAAGAACTAGATGCAGCGGTGGGGGAGGGGGCCGAGGAGGAGCAGACGCGGGACCATGAGGAGGATGGGAAGTAGCTGAAGCAGCCACGACATCATTTTGATAAACTTCTAGAGCCCACACTAACGAATAGAACCGTTGTAATTTTGAATGTCAGAATATAATTCTTGGTGGAACAGATACAACATCGACCACAATAAAGTAGGATATGGCCATAATGCTGCAGAAGCCTGAGATCATGAGGAGAGCTCAAGAAGAACTTGATGCAGTAGTGGGGAAGGACAACATCGTGGAGGAGTCCCATCTTCCCAAATTGACCTACGGATGAAGGTCTTCCACTGGGCCCGGCGATGAGCTTCGACCACTCGCGAACCTTCGTGACGGCACCGACTCCGGCGCGCCAGAGTCTGCCGACGGAACGGGAGGCGGAGGCGGAGGGGGCCGAGGAGGAGGGGAAGCAGCAGCAGCCACGGGGTGGGTAGGGGGTGGCTTTTGGGGGAGGAGTAGTTTCAAGTTTTACCTAGGGGTATTTTGGTCCTAATTTTTTTTCAGGGTACCAAGTTGTTACAAAAAAAAGTTTAGGGTATCAAGTTGAAAAATTGACATAGTTGATGGTATCAAGTTGCAATTAAGCCATATATATATATATATATATATATATATATATATATATATATATATATATAAAATATATATATATATATAAAATATATATATATATATATATATATATATATATATATATATATATATATATATATTTTTATATATATATATATATATATGAAAAATTCTACAATACATCCACCCTTTTGGGATGTATCGATACATCCAAAATCTGGACCGTTGGATGTTCATCCAATGGTTCAGATTAAATTCAGATTAAATAATGCAGGAGACATCATTTAATGCTGTTTTTTTACTTTTGACCTCTTGTTATCTTGCTATAGCAGGTCATTTTTCAATGCAATTTTTCAATGAACACCCTAAATTAACTCATATTTCTTTTCTCTTTCGTCCATATAATTTAATATTTTGTGCAACTACGTATATATAATAATAATAATTATGTGTCGGCCGGAAAGAAAGGACACAGTGTGTCCAAGTCTGTAGGCTATGTAGACGACGACACCACCGCCGCTGGCGATCTAGATGATGACACCGACGACGAATGGTACATTTAGGACGGAGAATGGTACATTTAGGAAGCCGATAAAAGCTCGTTCTCTCAAATATCTTCTTTGTGTAAATTAAATCCAAGGAGGACACAATCTCTAAGGACACAGTGTGTCCAGGTCTATAGAGGATGTAGACGACACCACCACCGCTGGCGATCTAGATGATGACACCGACGACGAATGGTACATTTAGGACGGAGAATGGTACATTTAGGATGGAGAATGGTACATTTAGGACGAAGAATAGTACATTTAGGACGGAGAATGGTACATTTAGGACGGAGAATGGTACATTTAGGAAGCCGATAAAAGCTCGTTCTCTCAAATCTCTTCTTTGTGTAAATTAAATCCAAGGAGGACACAATCCCTAATTTTAGTTATTGCTTAGCAGAGTCTGCTTAATTGTTGTAAAATTGTGGTGTTGCTTCTGTGACACTTTCATCTTTAATCTCATATTTTCTATGAATATGTGTTCTGTTTAATTTTGAATTAGTAATCTTTCCGTAATTAGTTTTTTTGTTTCATCTAACAATTTAATATTTTTGTTATAAAGCTACAGGCCATGGTGGTGGTGGTGGAAGGAGAAACGGAGATAAAGAAGGAAAGAAGAAGAAGTTCCGGTTCGTGGCGAACTTCGTCGAGTTCCTCAATCAAACGGAATTAAACCTCTTATAGAGTTCCTTAATTGAAGTTGATCATGATAACCTTTTGTACTTTTCAAACGGCTAGTAGAATCTTCCTCGAGCCCTCCTCAATCAAATGACTAGTAGATTGCTTGCTAGTCTCGAAATTTATTTATCTTTCCATCTTTCTCACTTTTTGTACTTCTCTCTTGCTATATATACAATAGTTTTCTTGTTTCATAGTACTATTATTCATTCTGAAATACATAAAATAGTTTTCTAAAATACAATAGTTTTCTTATTCTCAAGATGTCTACTTGTGTGGTGGAAAATATAGAAAACGTAGAAGATTGGTTGCCAGCTCCAAATGAAACCTTCATTCCGCGTATGTTGCGCAGGATTGAAGAACATCTGTCGACGATTTCAGCTGAAGTTGTAAAGATCAATTCTAAGCTTTGTTCATTAGAAATTGAACAAATGAAATTATCTCGGCGTTTTGAGAAGATTGAAGAATCTCAAGCTTTGAAGAAGGCATCTTCATCTTGAGTATTTAATAATGTGAAGGAGGTTTCCGTTGAATCTTCAGATGAGGAGGACGTGATGCTACAGAATCTTAGTAAAGTAATGAACCGAATTCTCGCATTGTGTCCTACAGAAGAAACTGACTTTAGCAGTTCTTCGAAAAGAATGCATGAAAATTTAGATCCGGTCACACCATCGAAAAGTTTAACAAGGGGTTCAACCTCGTAGCCTAGCAAGTGTACTAGTGGTTCTTCGAGTTATTACGACTATATTTTTGCCGATGATAGACCTGACGAGTAAGTAATATGAGTTTTGATTTAATTCCAACAGTTTTTTTCTCCTAATTTATTCGTTTCTTTTATTAGAGAAATAATATCATCTTGCAACAAAATCTATGTGTCTCGGTTTGAGATGAAGTCCTTAGCTCCTTTAACGAGAATTAAAAATAGGGTATGTATAGATAGTATATTTCTTCTTAGATGCCATCTATGTTTACTTCGATTCCATCGCTGACATTTTTAATGATTTATTCAGATTGTAGGCATTGTCTCTGCTCTTCTCACCGCGGAGGAACGAAAAAGAACCTCTAATAAAGCTAATGTATGGTTTTTACCAATAAGGATAACGGTGAGTGAGCATTTTATTCTTCAATGCATATGCATTAACAATTTTCTCGTTTGTTTGTCCTTCGTAATGTATTAATTGATGTGTATGTAGTAAGAAACGTTACCTCCATCCGACAAAAAGCTTCCTGAAATATGGAAGAAGTACAAATATTTTCAGGATTACTTGGATCTTTAAGCACTTGTAACGAGGTATTAATGTATTTATGTTTAAATATTAATCCTAATTTTCTGAAAATTTACTAATTTGTTTTACCTAATTAATCCTGATTCAGATATACATATCCATTCTTTTGGACGAACACTACACTCTTGCAAGAGTTCTGGTTAAAACAAGGACTGTTGAATTTTGGGACTCACTTGCATCTAAAGATGATCTGATTCAAAACAAAACAGTCATAAAAGAAATAGTAAGCTCATATTCATTAATTTTTATGAATTGGGTACAAGATACGCGGTATACTAATACATATTGTATTCTGGTAATTGTAGCTTTCAAATTTGGATCTCTTTCTCGAAGAAGAGATTTTGAAGTTGAGAGATGCAAGGTTCAGCTTTTCTACTTTTGCAATAAAACGTCGTTCTTATGTTCCCCGCCAAGGCAATTTTGTTGATTGTGGGATTTTTGTAATTGTATTCATGAAAGACCGATGTAGTCTAGACTACCGTTCTCTCAATGTAAGTCAGAAAATATGTCGTAAAAAACTTACACTTTTTAGAGCAATATTTTTGATGTTATGTTTGTTATATGCAGTTTGATGCAGGAATGGAAAGACGTAAAGCTGCTGAATGGATTACAATTTCAGAGCACAATGAAGTACTATCCAAGTTGCTTATATAATATAATTAAGCAGAAAGGAGTCCAATCTGAAATGATTGAATATGGAAGACGATAATTTTTTTTCTTCTTCTTTTATATATAATGTATTATGTTCATTTGTTTTGTTGAGTTGTAATGACATTTTTGCCAAACGGCATCGATTCTTTTTGATTAAGCAGAATCATTTTTGCCCTTCTAATTAATATAATTAAGCAGAAAGGAGTCTAAACGGTTTCGATTCTTTTTGCCCTTCCATCAAATGACATTTTTGCCCTTCTAATTAATTCAAAACAACCCCGAACCCTTTTATTACAAAAAAAAAAAAAAAAATCGTTTCGATTCTTCCTCTTCTTCCATACTCCACTCATCTAGGTCATTCTCCTCCAAAATCTTCAAACCTTCCTCCCCATTCGCAATCTTCACACCATGTCGGCATCAGCGGCAAAATCATCACCGGTAGCATCACTAATTAGAGAAGATGCACCAGTTACAGAAAATCCAAAAGGGAAAGACGGAGAACAACCGAAACCCTATTCTAAGAAAGTTGTACAGAAAAAAAAGGAAAAAGATGCTAAACAAAAAGAAGTGCAAGAAGAAGTGCATACAGAAGGTATAACTTTGAGTTTATGTTCGTAAATTCTGTATACATTACACGGAGAATGACATTCTCCGTCATAAAACGCATTTGAATGTTCATTCTCCCTGTCAAATTACACTGGAAATGCCATTCTCCGTCTAAATTAAATCAATAATATCATTCTCCGTTTACTTTAACGGAGAATGGTATTCTCAGTGTTAAAACACATGAGAATGCTATTCTCCGTATTAATTTAAACGAAGAATGCTATTCTCCGTGTAATTTGAAACGAAAAATTCTATTCTCCGTGTTAAATTAAACGTAGTATGGCATTAGAAGAGTTAAAACGAAAGAGAATGCTATTCTTTATGTTTTTACAAACGGATAATAGCATTCTCCGTTTCCAATTACACGGAGAATAGCATTTCCAGTGTTAACGATTGAGGATTCTATTCGCCGTTTAATTTGGAACGGAGAATGGCATTCTCCGTTTAACTTGAAACGGAGAATAACATTCCCAGTGTTAAAACACATTTGAATGTTCATTCTCCGTTTTATTTTAAAAGGAGAATGACATTCTCCGTGTCATTTGAAACGGAGAATGGTATTCTCCGTGTTATCTTACACGGAGAATGTCGTTCTCAGTATTAAAACGATTGAGAATGCTATTCTTCGTTTAGTTTGAAATGGAGAATGACATTCTTCGTATTAGTTTACACGGAGAATGTCATTCCCAGTGTTAAACCCCATAAGAATGACCATTCTTCGACCTAATTTTTTGTTTTCTAGAAAAAAAAATCTGTTAGGAATAAGGATTTAAGACTTTTTCGTTCTACCTTTAAGCCAATGCTAAATCTTATGGAGGAGGTCAATCAAGATGTTGGCCGTTTACCTGAGCCAGTTATTGATTCCTTGAAGAATACCGGTTTCTGGAATTTTGTCGAGATTTTCTACCAAAACAGAGTCCACGTCTTCGAATTGGCCAAGGTAATGGAAGGGCTTGAGAATTTAATTGTAAGTTACACAGAAGAAGAAGATGGCGTCGGGTGCTTTGAATTGAGCACCACTGTTAAAATCGTACCAAACGTCAACGATATGGCAGTCATCTTCGGTCTACCGCTGAATGAAGGAAGCGATAATGATATTTTTTACAGAAGATTGATAAAGAAAAAACAACAGCAGCCCACACCACCTACATTATTGAGCCTGTGTAGAGATCACTTCACAAGATTGCTGGCTAATTCTAAGGGCAAACACTCAGAAGTCACGAATAAGAAAGTGAGAGACAAATTCTTTGAATTGTTACGACGGCTTCGTGGCGGAGATAATGCTATTAATCCAGATGATTTGACCAAGCTAATAATCTTCCACTTGTGTCAAACAGTATTCTTTACAAAGTCTGGCGGTTCAAATTTGCCGTACAGATTATTGGCCTTGGTAGACAGTGTGGACATCATCAACAGTATATGTTGGCTAAGGTTAATCCTGGCATATGTAATGGATAGCATAAAGAGGAATAGAAGCAAAACTGAACGGGAGGATTACTCAATGGCTTACTCCAAATTGGAAGGTTGCACAATATACTTCCTCTATCGGTTTGCTGAACATAGTAAATTTATGGAAAGAAAGTTTGCCCCAATTCCTGATTACCCAAGATTTTTCACATGGAGTGGGTACGAAATCTTAAACTTCCTCAAGGCCGAATATCACAACAAGTTGAGATTGAAGATGATATTGGAAGATCTGGTTATACCTGTTGGGGAAGAAGAAGGGCACAAAGAAGATGAGCCACCTATAGAAGAAGTGGAAAAAGAGGGAGAGGAAGAACACCAAGAAGCAAGTGGGGATAATTTTGATGAACAACGGATACCACAGCATGATGAAATGGGCGCTGTGATGGACGACTCAGCACAAAAATTAGATGATTTGAGAAGACATCATTCTGATATTCTTGCGCAGAATGAAGAACTCAAAGAAAAGTTAAAAGAGATGGAGGCACAAGGAGCGCAGTTACGTGCAACCAACCTTGAGAACGAGAAACTCAAAGAAAAGCTGAAAGAGCTTGAGGCAGAAGAAGCACAACAATGTGCAGTCAACGTTGTGATGGAGGGCTCTGTGCATGAACTGGAGGATTTGAGAAAGCAGAATTCTGTTCTTATTGTAGATAATGTACGGCTCAACGACAATGTTACAGAGCTACATGCACAAGGTAAAATCTTTTCTATTTTAAATTTTTGATTTGTAATCTTCCTGGAGAATGGCCATTCTCCGTGTATTATAACACGAAGAATGGCATTCTCCGTGTTATTTGAAACAGATAATTGCTATTCTCTATCATTTCGATACTGGGAAGGTTATTCTCTGTGTAATTCCAAACGGAGAATGCTATTCTCCGTATTATATTATACGAAGAATGTCATTCTCCGTGTTAGATTCACATTATATATTTTATTGTTGTTTATTTTATTTCAGTGCAAACAACCGAGCAACTCAGAGAAACAAATAAAAGGCTCATTGAGGAGAAAAGGGAGCTTCAAAATAAAGTTGAATCGTTGAATATTGAAGCCATTGAAAAGGATGCAAAAATCGTTAATCTCCAAGCCACGGTTGTAGCATTGCAGCATGAGAAGATTCAAGCAGCTGCTGAACTTGCTGCTACAAAAGAAGCCAAAAGAAGAGGAGGATCGGGGGGAAAGAGGTTCAGAAAACCATCAGCGCCATTAGCCATTGAAGATGTTACTCCCTTGGAAAAGAATATAGTTAGAGAGGCTAATAAAGAACGAAAGATTAATGCCGCTCTGAAATCCGGAGGAGACGCCAAAATGGCTGAATTAAAGAAGAACCGTGTCATACTAAGGGAATGCGATGAACTCTTACTTTGGAAAGATACGGATGAAGAGCTGAAGAAGCAAATACATCGACATCGTAATTCCCAAAAAGAAGTGTCCAGAGTATGTATTCTGAACCCTTTTTTCTTTTGTTTTTTCTAGACTTTTTTCACAATTATGTAATAAGAATCTCTATTAATTTAATCTAAACTAAATTTATGTGCAGTGATATTGTATACTTATTTTCGCCGAAAGAGGGTGAAAATGAAGTTACAGTCCAGCTGTCGGCAATAGACCTGCAAGACATACTCAACTATGAAGACATGGAGGCTGGCATACTGAACCTAATAATAAGGAAGCTGAGAGAAATTTAAGGCATTAAAAGAAGGTGTGCCCCATCTAGTTCAAAGGACGTGCCATTGAACCAGAAGCAAAAGCCGACGCCCCAAACATTGAAACATAAGTGGTCTGCATTCTTGATGCCCCATACATTGGTAAGAATCCAAACAGAAAAATCCATATTCATGTGTACACCGATAAAAAATAACAGAAAAAATTACTCATGATATTGTGTTTTGTTTTTGGGAAACAGAACATCGTTGAACGTGCCATTGAACCAGACGCAAAAGCCGGCGCCCTTGAAGACTTCCAAACAGATGTAGTAGACTTCGTCATGGGTTTGGATGATGACATAGAGTTGCTATTCATCCCACTCTTTAATTTATCCATCAGACACTATACTCTGCTCACATTCAACTTTATCTCCTACGACTGGACATACTACAACTCCTTGAGGCAAACCACGTACGAAAAGGGCAAGGTGGATGCAGAATTAATGAAGAAGACCTTAGAGCCTATCGTCAGGAGAAAAGTTGATATGATGAGGGAGAGATGCCCGACGAAGATAGAGTATGAGAGCAAAGTGCTGAATTGTTCTCCAAATTGCCCATAACAACAGGCACCCAAATGCCTCTTATACACGACGTATTATTTTGAAGATGTTGATGACTACTCCCTTCGAAATACCAGGAGGAAATAACGATGACACTCACCCGGAGATTACAATGATGAGGTTGGTATGGGCTAAGAAGTTGCTTTCAAGCAAATATGTAACACGAACCAAGCAATGACATTGTAAAATAACAATGTAATTATATAATTGGGCAAGGAACTTCTGTCTTTTATAATGTCTGCTCTCCTCTGTCTTTTATAATAAAATTATTTTTGAATTATATTTACATTGTCAGAACTACGAAAAGTTTGAGTTTTATTTACATATAAAAGTTTGAATACCATTCCCAGTATTAAAACGATTGAGAAATACTATTCTCCGTTTAATTTGAAACGGAGAATGACATTCTCCGTGTTAAAATACACGGAGAATGTCAATCCCAGTGTTAAAACCCATAAGAATGGCCATTCTCCGTTTTAATTAACTCAAAGAATGATCATTCTCCATTTCAATTTAAATGGAGAATGACTATTCTTATTTTATACCGACGAAGGACAGTTGACAGAAACCTTTTCCGTTTGGTCTGCTCTGTCTTTTCTAATAAAATCATTTTTGGGCAAGGAACTTCTGTCTTTTATAACGTTTGGTCGGCTCTGTCTTTTATAAAAAAAATCATTTTTGAATTACATTTATATTGTCAAAACCACAAAAAGTTTGATTTTTATTTACATATGAAAGTCTGAACTACTACATAAAATCCTACTAAGAAGAAAAAGTTGAATGTGAGCTGCGTGCACGATGAAGTGAATTCCTTTGCAAGGTCCTCTGCCTCAAGGAATTCCTTTGCAAGGTCCTTTGCTCGCAAGGAATTCTTTTGCTTCTGGTCCTGTGCCTCAAGGAATTCCTTTGCTTCTGGTCTTGTGCCTGAAGGATTTCCTTTGCAAAGGAGTTCCTTAAGTCACAGGACCAGAAGCAAAGGAATTCCTTGAGGCAGAGGACCTTGCAAAGGAATTCACTTCATCGTGCATTGTCAGAGCAATGGAACTCATTGAGGCAAAGGAATTCCTTGAGGCAAATCAGTTCATCGTGCATCGTCAGAGCATAGGAACCGTTGGATGACTCCTTGAGGCAAATCACTTCATCGTGCATCGTCGGAGTTCCTGTGGCTCTTCCAACATAACAAAAACTGGGCCACGGCGATCCCAGACCCAGTAACCAATATCATAGCACACAGTCGATGAAGTGCACGAATACGAAAACTTGACACATCTCAGTCTTCTGATGAAGTGTACGAACACGGAACACCGTGCATCGTCAGAGCAAATCACTTCATCGTCAACGTGCCAAGGAGGAGCTTGAGAGAGTGTGGGTTGTTCATCAACGTGCGGGCGCTTCGACAGAGTATGGGTTGACAATCAACCCAAACCCTGGGGCTCTTCTAGAAACCAATATCATGGCACACAGTCGATGAAGTGCACGAACACGGACATTCCACTAGGCACATCTCAGTCTTCTGAAGGACTTTACCACCAAAGCTTCTTCGAACGAGGAGATCGACAACCAAATGGAAAGCGTCTTGCCAAGGCGGGGGATCAGTAGAGTCCATCTCCACAAGAAAAGCTAAGTGAGACGATAACAAACTCTCCCTACACTACTGCCATTTATAGGCAAGGAACAACTCGAACTCATGCGCCAAGTGGCAGTCACTTCGAATTCAATTCAATTAATTTGTATCAATACCAATGCATCTTTTCCTTCTCAATTAAAGCTAAGTAATACTAGAACAAACTCTTCCAACTACTGCTATTTATGGGCAAGGAACAACTCGAACTCATGCACCAAGTGGAAGTCACTTCGAATTCTATTCAATTAATTTGCACTAATACCAATGCATCTGCCCCTTCTCAAGTAAAGCTAAGTAAGACTAGAACGAACTCTCCCAACTACTGCCATTTATATGCCATTAATACCAATGAATCTGCCCCTTCGAATTCTGCCAAGTGAACACCATTCTCCGTGTACTAATGTGCCAAATTGGAACGGAGAATGACATTTATATGCCATTAATATGCCATTAATACCAATAAATCTGCCATTTATATGCCATTAATACCAATGAATTCTGCCATTTATATGCCATTAATACCAATGAATCTGCCCCTTCGAATTATATTCTCCGTTTTATTTGGAACGGAGAATGGCATTCTCCGTTTATTTGAAACAGAGAATAACTTTCCCGTTTAAATTAAAACGTTTGAGGATTCTATTCACCGTTTATTTCGGAACGGAGAATAACATTCTCCGTCTAACTTGAAACAGAGAATAACATTCCCAGTGGTAAAACACATTAAAATGTTCATTCTCCGTTTTTATTTAAACGGAGAATGACATTCTCCGTGTCTTTTGAAACGGAGAATGTTATTCTCCGTTTAATTTGAAACAAAGAATGAAGATGAGCTTGATGAGTACTCCCTTTGGAATACCGGAAGGAAATGACGATGACACTCACCAGAAGACTACAATGATGAGGTTGGTATGGGCTAAGAATTTGCTTTCAAGAGAATATGTAACACCAGCAACCTAGCAATGACATTGTAAAACAATAATGTAATTATGTAATTGGGCAAGGAACTTCTGTCTTTTATAATGTCTGCTCTGCTCTGTCTTTTATAATAAAATTATTTTTGAGTTACATTTACATTGTGAAAACTACGAAAAGTTTGACTTTTATTTACATATGAAAGTCTGAACTACTACATAAAATCCTACTAACAAGAAAAAAGTTGAATCAAATCCTACTAACATCGCTGCCTTATTTTGTACAATGCAGTGGTCCACTCATTGTTCTCTATATTATAATTCGTTAGCATCTGCTGCCAACGGTTTTCAAATTCTTCGACTGAATAGAACCTGTTTAGAAAACATGGACAGTAACTAAAGTTGTAATATTGTAACAACAACATACTTCAAAGTAAAGTAGCGAGTGTGCGATGTATCTTTTAATCAGAAGACTCAATTTATTATAAAAACCCTCTCGATGTACATGTTTGGCTGTATTGTTTAGGATATGCCATGAGCACATTCGATGAACTACGCTGGGCATTAAATCCTCAATTGCTTTATTCATGGATCTGCAACCATCCGTGAGAACTGTCACTGGTAATTTGCCATTCATACACTCTTGAAATTTTTCTAAAACCCAAGAATATGTCTCTGCAGTCTTATTATGGATCATTGCAAACCCAAACATATAAGTCATTGCATGATTGTTTGTACCCACTAGAACCACCAACGACATTTGACTTCTATTTGTTTTATATGTAGAATCAAATGCTAGTGAATCTCCAAATAATTCGTAATCGAAACGACATGCACCGTCAGCCCAAAAGAGATGGGTCAATCTAGAATCTTCGTCTACCTTGTACGCGTAGAAGAAATCTGGGTCAATGCCCTCCTTAGATTGAAGAAATGTAAGTGTTGTCGTAGCATCAACATCATCTAGTGCTCTACTATCTTGAGCTAGAGCGTTGTATAAATCTTTTTTCGTCCATCCAACCTTATCCCAGCCACCTTTCTTATGGACAATTAAATTCCATATCTCTCCAGTCTCCATCCCTGATTGCTTCATAAGCTTAACTTCTTCCAACTCTGCGGGTGATATCTTACGATGGGATCTCAAAAAAACTGTTTCATAATCATTCGCCAGGCTATGGTTGTGAAGTACATAAATTTTTTTGACGACCCACATCTTTGTAGAATTGGTGTACCCAATACGAAAAATTGCTTTACAACCACTTTTGCTTTCACTTCTTGGCTCACAAACCCTGTTAGGAGTTTTATTGTATTTCTTCTGTCTGAATTCCGTATTCGAACACCACCAACTACGGACCACCACCATCCCAGATTTGTTTTTCTTTACTTCGTTCTTTCTAATACTGAAACCATATACTTTTGAATATATCCGGTAGAATGTCTCTGCTTCTTCAATAGAGTTGAACTGTAAGCCAACAATATCTTCTTCTAAGAGTTGGTTTGGATCTTTGTTAATGTTGGTAGACTGCAATATTGTTTTCATCGTCACTGCATCGAAATCCAATGGAGATTCATCGTCGTCCCTAAGAACATAATAAAACAAAATAAAAATAAGAAATAAATGTAAAAATATAATACATTTCTTAAATCCATTAGAAAGGGTGATGCGAAATAACATTTCGTTGT
Organism: Iris pallida; assembly: GCA_029216955.1. Taxonomy (NCBI): domain Eukaryota; kingdom Viridiplantae; phylum Streptophyta; class Magnoliopsida; order Asparagales; family Iridaceae; genus Iris; species Iris pallida. The sequence continues at coordinate 1,561,905 of JANAVB010012598.1, forward strand.
TTGCGTTGATGTCGTCGTCATCGTTATGATGCATTCTTCCGTTGTTTTCTTCATCTTGTTCTTTACTGTCTCCTAAGTTAACAGCTTCCAAACTTTGCTCATCATCCAAATCATCTGACACTGCTCTTGAAACAAAGCTTTCTTCATCGACTAAATCTTCCACACGATGATCAGTTTCTCCATGTGACGTCGACATTGAAGAAAATAGAGTGTGTTAGAAACCAACAGAAGAAACGATGGACAAGAAACAATACAAGAAGAAAGAGTAATGCTATTCGTACCTCCAAATTGTCCCTCTAATATATAGCCCTCTCATCTGATGTGGCATGTTAAATAATATTGTGTGCCATCTGACATGACTGATGACATGACAAATTTTAATCCAAAAAGATAACTACCAAATTTTCTCCATAATAATTTAACGTTAATATCAATGTTAATTTAATGTTAATATTAATTTATGTTAATATTAATATTAATGTTAATGTTAATGTTAATATTAATATTATTGTTAATGTTAACGATAATATTAATTTTAATGTTAATGTTAATATTAACATTAATTTAAATGTTAATTTTTATTTTTATTTTAAAAAAATTTGCCATGTCAGCTGCCAGATCAACATATCACGTCAGCTGCCACGTAAGGAGGGACAGTTTGAAAGTACAATTTGGAGGTACAAATAGCATTATTCAGAAAGAAACAACTTCCAGCAAGACAACAACACAACCTTTTCGTCTTCCATGTACCTCGGCCACGTGGCCCTCTTTTGATGGCTCATGAAAATCTTGAGTGATTCTAGAAGCAAGCATAATTTTAAGGAAACAACTTCCAACAACACAAATTTCTCGTCTTCTGGGTACATATATTATTAAATTGTGTAGCTAATAACGCATGAGGAAGCATGCAGCAACATTCTCCACGTGGTCCTCTTCTGTAGGATAACGCATGCAGCAGCATTTAATGCTACGCAACCCTATTGTCTTGTTATGCGTTGTGTATCCTATGTGGCATGAGGCACAAGACAATATCTTGTATAGGCGGCAAGATTATATTCACAAATGACAATAAGTTTAAAAAGTCATCTCCAATGCAAAAAAGTATCGAGAAGACAATACAAAGTAATTTTTTACAACTTCCAAGACAACTTTTACTCTTCTAATGATATGGTATCATTGTTTATTATTAAATTGTGTAGGATAATGCATGCAACATCATTTAATGCTACGGGATCGGTTGTGATTTCTAATGATATGGTATTAGTGAACACAACCTGTGAGAACTAATATTTAAAATACTAAAATTTAATAATTTAAAATTTACAATATTATTGAAAATATTATTGAAACTAATATTAATACTAAAATTTAAAATTTACAATATTATTGAAACTAATATTAATACTAAAATTTAAAATAGTTTTTGATTTAACATTTACTTCAAACTAGTTAAAGTTAAAATTGTATTCTTTTTTATTTAAAATGTAATTGGAACTACAATTAATATTAACATTTGCTTGTCCCGTTGTTTAAGTCATATTTCACTGCTTCTTGCTTAAGTCTATGCACCCAAAGAACTTAATTGTTCAAGTCGAACGCGTGCACATCACGTTCCCTTGATACAAGGCTTGACGTAGCCCTTGCTTGTCAAGTCGTTGCACGAACACGTTAGAAAAGAGTTTTGTTGGGCTATTAAAGTTATAGCAAGCACCGTCCCTTGTCACATGCATTTGTTAAGCAGTGAAAGGGTGTGAAGGCCACTGACAATGTCAAGCCATCACGGACTATAGCTGGGTTAGATGGTGACCCTTTTGCGACGGGCCGAATCGATCCCTTGGCCTAGGAATGGATTGGTTGAAGGAGGAATACACAAAAATAGACTGCCATATTGGCAGGATTATTTTTGGTATTCCCGGTGAGGCAGAGTTTTCATTTTTCGGTGAGACAGAGTTTTCACCATCGACTTGATTCCAGGGACGACACCAGTATCGGAGAGAGTCTACAGGATGGCACCTTCAAAGTTAGAAATCTTATATAAGATGATTGAAGAACTCAGAACCAAGGGATTCATTCGTGCTAGTGGATCGCCTTGGGGAGCACCGATGCTTCTCGTGAAGAAGAAGGATGGTACGTCAAGATTATGTGTTGATTATCGTACATTGATGACTTATTTGATCAACTCAAGGGAGCAGCTGTATTCTCGAATATTGACTTGCGGTGAGAGTACCATCAGATCAGAGTCAGAGAGTAAGACATCCCGAAGACAGCATTCAGATCGAGGTATGGACATTGGGAGTTTCTTGTTATGCCATTTGGAGCGACCAATGTGCCAGCCGTATTCATGGACCTCATGAATCATATCTACATACCATATTTGGATCAGTTCGTGATAGTGTTCATAGACGACATCTTAGTCTATAGCAAGAGTGAGGCAGAGCATTAGCAGCATCTTCGTGTAGTTCTTTAGATACTCAGGGAACACCAGTTGTACGCGAAGTTTAGTAAGTGCGAGTTTTGGCTGGATCGTATCTCGTACTTAGGTCATATCATCACCAGAGGTGGAGTGGAAGTGGATCCCCAGAAGATAGTGGTCATAGAGTCAATGGCCAGTACCTAGCACCATCGCAGAAGTTCGAAGTTTCCTTTGATTCTACACTATTATGACAAGCATTCATTTACTTCACATATTGATTTTAAAGTAGAGGGACGAGGCGAAGGAGGTCAGCCACTCGCCTTAGACTTGCTTCAAGCGAGCGACTGGTTGGCTGCGCTGACGTCGCCTACGCGATCACCTGCAACCGCATAAGTAACTGATTAGAACGCCGTGTAATTTAAGGAATTTTGTTATAAATGCGAAGCTCGAACACGCAAGTCACGAAAACCCATTGGAAACATTTACGAAAACTAAAGCAAAATCCAAATCAAGTGCGGCATGAATATCAGAGCAACGGGAGGTCTCTCCCGACTTAGCCGCAGAGCCAATCCTTGAGGCGCAACCTGCTGAATATGGGACTTGGTTCCAAAAAAGCCATTCCATAACGTGGAATGGATCTTAATTCAACCGTTCCCGTTCGATCGATCCGGTCGATTCCGACCTATCGGTCCCGACCAAATCGGTAGCGACATTGTTCCTTTCTCGCGCACCCCGTGGATGGAAACGGAGAACGATGTAGGGACGGGGCACTACAACAATCTCAAAGCTCATCATATAAAGTATGACTTGGGCGATGGAAATACTGCGCCATATACTGAGTTTGTGCTACAACTTGGTTTCGGTAGGGAGGCTGGTAGATGATGGCATTCCCAGTCTGTTTGGAGACAAAGATTGGATGCTTGCGAAGGGTTCCCAATAGTTGACTCATCCAAGTCAATGGGGACTACTATGGCAACAACGACAAAACTTGATAATGATGAAGACGGTATCTCGGTTGACATTCGTAAGTATCGAGGTATGATCGAGAAAATTTAAAAGTGACATTAATATTAAATCTACAGTGGCTTTTCTGTTAATTTAAAATTTACAATATAATTAAAACTAATATTATAAAAATGATATTTGGCTCCCAAAAAATTTGGGTGATACCATCTTCCATTATGTGGCATATAACATGGTTGCTGACTTGATAGCTGACATGGCAAAATTTAACAATAAAATTAATATTAAAATTAACATTAATAGTAAATAAATAATTTAATATTAAATTAACATTAATTAATATTAACATTAACATTAATATTAACATTAATATTAACATTAATATTAACATTAATATTAATATTAACATTAATATTAGCATTAGCATTAACATTTGTTGGTCCATTGGTCATATGATCAAACTGATTTTAATAATTGATCAAACTCTGTCTCGATATATGGAGCTAGTCAGGACATCTCGGACTCTTGGACATGATCAAGAACGGCTATCTACTCAGTTCAAGACCGAAGCGTTGTTTGCCTATTCGAGTCTGTATTTCTTTGAGCAATGTAATCTTTTATTTTATTGAGTCTAGATATACAATGTACACCGAGTCGTACTGGCAAATAGGCTATTCCAAAATGATTTTAAAATGTTTTTAAAAATGTCCTTAGTTTTGAAAAACATTCGTATTTACAAAAGCTCCAAAAAGGTTTTCAAAATTCTCCAAAATCTATTTTGAAAAACCCTAACCTAACCCTGACAGAACTCGGCCAGTGTTCGGCCAGATTTCGGCCAGAGTTCGGTTAGTGGCCGTTTCGTTTTTGAATTCCTTGGAACTTGGTCCTCCTGCAGTTGCGGATTTGACCGAGATTTGCTCATCGAGTTCTGCCCGAATTCTGCCCGAATTCTGCCAGAATTCTGTCTTTGGAACTCCTATAAATAGAGATAGATTTCGATCATTTTAACTCACTCATTCACTTTCAATCTTCTCTCTACTTAAAGCTTTCAGTCTTCCAAAGAGTTTTTCTCGAGCTTTAATTTTCAGATCCCAAGCCAGTTACAATCCTCTAGTCTATTTGCCTGTACGGTACGGTCTAGAAGTTTCTGAGTGATTGTAATCAGAAGGCTTGATAGAAGAATACCTCTTCACAATTGAAGTTGGACGATTTCTTCGTATCAAAGCTCGCGTTGTAGAAGTTGCAAGGACTTCGTAAGAAAACTTACGGTTTTGCCAATAGTGGATTCAACTGGTAGCAAGAGTTCTACCGACTGGACTAGTCCTCAACAGAGGGAAACCAGTATACATCGCTGTCTTTGCGTTTGCTTTCTTATCTCTGCCTTTACATTATTTAGTTGTGATTATTATTCTGTGATCTTGCTGCTAACAATTTTTAATTAGCATTATTCCGCTGCCAACTCTATTCACCCCCCCTTAGAGTATTCTGCTTTACGATTTCGTTCCTACAATTGGTATCAGAGCGGGTGTTACAGGTAAAGCAAGATAGCATTACATTTATTTATTTATTTAATTAATTATTATATAGATCATAACACAACACATGGCAACTATGAAATTCACAAGTGAAGGCCAGGCCACAAATAGACCTCCACTGTTTGATGGTACGAATTATACCTATTGGAAAACACGGATGAGTTTCTTCTTAAAATCACTTGACTTTGATTTATGGTCTATTATTATTGATGGCTATCAAAAGCCACCTCGTATAAATGTTGATGGAGTTTTAAATGAAAAATCCCATAACAGATATACAGAGGAAGAAAAGAAAAAGGCCAGTCTTAACGCACATGCTATTAACGCTTTATTTTGTGCTTTAGACAGAACTGAATTTAACAGGGTGTCTATCTGCACAACTGCTAATAAAGTGTAGAAGCTTCTTGAAGTCACACATGAAGGCACGACTCAAGTCAAAGAATCAAACGTCAGCAGACTTACTCAAGAGTATGAGGTGTTCAAGATGAAACCCAATAAAACAGTTACTCAGATGTTCGAAAGATTCTTCGATATTGTAAATCCTTTGTCCTCCCTAGGCAAATATTACAGTAACCATGAAAAGATTCGCAAACTCCTGCGAGCACTTACCAAGAACTGGATTCCAAAGGCTACTGCAATCATTGAAGGGAACGACCTCACAACTATGTCCCTCGAAGTACTCATGGGTAAGCTACTCACTCATGAACTGGAGCTACAAGATTTTGAAGAGCCTGCACCAAAGGAGAAGACGATCGCTTTCAAGGCTCAACACAGAAAAGCTGCTAAAGGTGATTCAGACAGCAGTGAATCTGATGCTAAAGATCAAGCACTCCTAGCAAGGAAATTCAAAAGATTCATGAGATATGAGAAGAAAGCCAAAGAAAACAATAGCAGCAACAACTGGTATCAAGATGATGCTGTTTGCTATGGCTGCAAGAAGAAGGGACACATGAAGAAGGATTGTCCTACAAACTCATCATCAAACAAGAAGAGCAACATATATGAGAAAGGAAAGCAGAAGAGATCAACATCTCGGAAGTATGCCAACACCAGCATATGGCATGAAAGTGAAGCCAACGACTCAGAAGACGAACAATCAGAAGATGCTACAAATGTATGCTTTATGGCATCCGATCAGGTACTCTCTGAACCTGTAGTTGATACATATGATGACTTCACCTTTGAGCAATTAGGAGAAGCCTTCAGTGAACTGATAAGTGATTACAAGAAACTGCGTAGCAAATATCAGACCTCTAAGAAGGTACTCAAAGAGTACAAAGGTAAAATAGGAAGACTTACCGATCAACTAGCTGAGGTTAGAAATAATGTTAGTGAGTCTGGTGAGCTTTCATCTATCAAGCTCTTATTACACGAGACTACCAAGTCATCTGAAGAAAAAGATAAGGTTATTGACCAACTGAAAGAAGAACTTTCTAAAGAGAAGAAAAGTCTTCAATGTGCACAAGTCAGAATGGAAGCACTCACTTCTGACTATACTAAGTTGTATGACACTTCCAAAAGATTGGAAATTAGGTTAGAAAAAATAGCCTGAGACTGCTGCTTCTTACCCTAACACGTGTCACTTACCGAATAATCGAAACATTCCTAAACCAAACACTGTCAGACCTAACCATATCAAACCTTTACCCCAAAAGGTTAAGCCCAAACAGGATTATAGGTATGCTTTCTTCTATACTAGAAAACCTAAACCTACCAACCATGCACATCACTCAGCTTTCAACACTCAATATGCACAATGTCATTATTGTGGCTACACTGGTCATATTTCTCCTGTATGTAGAATCAGAAAGCTTGTTGATTTAAATATTTATGCATGGATACCAAAAGCTAACATTTCAGGACCCTACAAGAAATGGGTACCAAAAGTTTCATCTGCAAATTGTTTTGTAGGTGAAACACCTTTCACATGCTAAAAGCAAATGGATCCTCGACAGCGGTTGTTCACGGCATATGACCGGTGACGCTACATTATTTGTAACACTGTCGAAGAAGAAGAAGGAAGGTTATGTCTCCTTCGGTAATAACTTGAAAGGGTATATCATTGGTATCGGTGATGTTGGTAAATCTCCCTATCCTGTGATTAAGGATGTCTGTCTGGTTACCGAGTTGAAACATAATCTACTCAGCATAAGTCATTTAGCTGATCATGGTTATGGCATCAACTTTGGCAAAGACAAATGTACTATAGTTGATAGCTCAACTGGTAGTACTATCTTTGAAGGTATCAGGGAAGACAATATATATATTTTCTATTTGTTGGAAGAAACTAACATTTCAGGTAGATGCTTAATGGCTAAAAGTGATGAGAGTCATCTGTGGCATATGAGACTCGGTCACGCAAATATGGACACAATCTCAAGATTATTTACGAAGAAGCTAGTACGCGGTTTACCGGATATAACATTCAAGAAGGATTCGGTATGCAGCCAATGTGAAAAGAACAAAGCTACCAGATCCACATTCAAGTCAGTAAATGCAGTATGTACTACTAGACCTCTACAATTGCTACATATGGACTTATTTGGTCCTAGCAGAGTTGCTAGCCTCGGAGGTAAGTTATATGCTTTTTTAATTGTAGATGATTACTCTAGATACACGTGGGTATACTTTTTGATACGCAAGAATGATGCATTATCCGAATTTGTCGCCTTTTGCAAGAAAGTACAGAATGAAAAAGGTTACATGATCACTCGTATTAGAAGCGATCATGATGGCAAATTCGAGAATGCAGAGTTTGAGCAATTTTGTGACACACACGGTTTTGTACACGAGTTCTCCTGCCCTAGGACTCCACAACAAAATGGAGTTGTGGAACATAAAAATAGAACTCTATCCGAAATGGCCAGAGTAATGTTAAACCAGTTTAGTCTACCCAAATATTTCTGGGCTGAAGCTGTCAATACAGCTTATTTTGTTCTCAATAAAGTTCTAATTCGACCCAAATCAAAGAAGACTCCATTTGAGTTATAGTTTGATAGAATTCCATCAGTTTCATATTTTAAAATATTTGGTTGTAAATGCTTTATTCTTAATACAAAAGATAATTTGGGAAAGTTTGACGAAAAGGCCGATGAAGGTATATTTTTAGGTTATGCGACCAAGAGCAAAGGATACAGAGTCTTCAACAAACGAACTATGATCTTCGAAGAATCAATCAATGTCACCTTTGATGAATTGAATCAAATAACTATCGATGACAATGACGAAGATCTAACTATACCAAGCTCAACACCAGCTGATTCTCTACCAACACCAGCTGATTCTCCAAGAGAAGAACCCGGAAGCAGCTACCTTCGGAGTCTGCCTAAAAGATTGAAATTTACGGCTGATCATCCAAAGGATTTGATAATTGGTGATATTACCAAAGGTGTAAGTACTCGTACATCCAGTAGAGATATTGTTTCTAGTGTTGCATTCATTTCATAGCTAGAACCCAAAACTATTGATGAAACATGTAGTGATAATTTTTGGATAGATGCTATGCAAGAAAAATTAAACCAATTTGAATGGAATCAAGTTTGGAAACTTGTTCCCAAGCCTATTGATCATCCGGTCATTGGCACCCGATGGGTATTCCGAAATAAACTGAACGAGAATGGTTTAGTGACTCGTAATAAGGCTCGACTCGTAGCTCAAGGATACAATCAGGAAGAAGGTATCGACTACGATGAGACTTATGCCCCAGTTGCGAGATTAGAATCCATTCGCATGTTATGTGTATTTATATATTTTCATAATTTTAAATTATTTCAAATGGATGTCAAGAGTGTATTTTTAAATGGTTTTATAAAAGAAGAAGTTTTTGTAGCACAACCTCCAGGTTTCACAGATTTTAAAAACCCTGATCATGTTTTCAAGTTGAAGAAAGCTTTATACGGTTTAAAATAAGCCCCTCGTGCTTGGTATGATCGTCTAAGCTCTTTCCTACTTGACAACGGTTTTTCAAAGGGCAAGGTTGACACTACACTTTTTATTAAGTCTTTTAATGGCAAGCTTCTCTTAATACAAGTCTATGTTGATGATATTATATTTGGATCTACTGATGAATCTCTTTGTCAAGAATTCTCTAAGTGTATGCAGAATGAGTTTGAGATGAGCATGATGGGAGAGCTAAAATTCTTTCTCGGACTGCAAATCAAACAAACTGACAATGGGACATTCATAAATCAAGCCAAGTACACAAAAGATTTGCTAAAGAAGTTTGATCTGGACAATGTCAAACCTATTGGCACTCCGATGGCAACTTCAACAAAGCTTGATATTGATGAACAAGGCAAGCCGATCGACACACGTAAGTATCGAGGTATGATCGGTAGTTTACTTTATTTAACTGCTAGTCGTCCAGATATTATGTTTAGTGTTTGCCTGTGTGTACGTTTTCAAGCTAATCCAAAGGAATCACATCTGTGCGAAGTTAAGCGTATCTTTCGATACCTTAAAGGCACTTCTTCTGTTAGCTTATGGTATCCCAAAACCAAGTCCTTTGACCTTATTGGTTACTCGGATGCAGATTTTGCTGGATGCAAAGTTGATAGAAAAAGTACCAGCGGCACATGTCATTTCTTAGGCAAGGCTTTAGTCTCATGGTTTAGTAAAAAGCAAAATTTTGTAGCCCTATCAACAACAGAGGCTGAGTATATCGCCGCAGGACGTTGTTGTGCTCAGATTTTGTGGATGAAACAAACCTTAGAAGACTATAATTTATTTTTCACGCACATTCCCATTTTCTGTGACAACACGAGCACAATTAATTTGACTAAGAATCCAGTATGTCACTCTCGTACTAAGCATATCGAGATTCGACATCATTTTCTTAGAGATCATCATCAGAATTGAGATATTGACCTTGTATACATAGACACTGAAAATCAATTAGCTGATATCTTCACAAAATCTCTAGCAGAAGATCGTTTCAATTATTTACGTCGAGAATTAGGAATTTTGGACGTCAATAATGTTAATTAATTTTGTTTTATGATTATATTTTAATACGCAAAAACTGTGTTAGAGACAAGCCAATAAAGAGTCTGTCTGTCACCACAACTATGGTTGAAGCGAAGTGGTACTTAAGAGTTCCCCGGTGAACCTCCGCCAGCTGGGACAGTATTCCTACCGCTAATCTGAGACAGTCGCTGTGTAACGATATTTAATCTATAAAATAATATTAATTATATTAATTGAAGGTTGAAATTACTAATCTTTGAATTAAATTTTTGAAATGAGTCAATGAAAAAGAAAATGGCCCAAACCAACTAACAGAACCCCCAGGCAAATTTGGCCAGTGTTCGGACCGAATTCGGCCCGAGTTTGGTTAGTAGTATCTGGTTATATAACCAGAACCCGAGAGCCTCTTCTTCTTCATTGCTTCTAAAACCACCTTCACAGCAACAGCAGCCATGCGAAGCTCTCCAAACCCTAGTTCTTCACTACTTCGTTTCTCCCAATCTACGTGGTGAAATCCATCCAAATTTTGGATTCGTGCGGAGATCGTTGTCCTCTACAGCATACTTGAATCTTGGGAGGTATAACTCCATATTTTTCCTCCTTTCAAATTCGTGCATATTTACTTTATTTGCACAATGCCGCCTAAGGGATTCAACCCGTTCAAGAGGAAGAAGACGACCAATCCTAGTGAGGAAGGATCATCTTCAAATCCACCCACGGATTCCCTCTTTTCACCAGTTCAATCGAGCGATGGCGCGTTCGATGGATTTTATTTTTAAACCCTAGATCAAGCCCTTCTGTGGTATGGCGACTTTTCTATGAGATCCATATGCACAGGCGCTCCTATCAAATGGACTGTGTTTCCAGAACACCGCCCTTATTTTGAGGTATTAGGGTTACAATACTTTGTTAAACTTTGTTTCCCAGTAGCTACTAATGCCATTAGACTTTTCTATTACAATATCGTACTAAACACGTTTGACGTAAGTACTCGTGTTGGCGGACTAGATATCGAGTTCAATGCTGTCCTCTTAGCAGAAATCCTTGGTATTTCTAACGAAGGTGCACCGCTTGATGATATCACTGAATTTGATTTCCCCGACGGCACGACACTTGCTAGTTTCAAAGCTGAACTCTGTGCCCCTGATCGAGTTCGCTCTGGAAAGTTCAAGGTAAATAACTTGACCTTGTTTAGTTATAAATTGCATCACATCATCTACTCCACTCTCTTTCCGAAGTCTACTTCAAAGGATGATGTCACATCACTTGAGCTGTCTGCTATGTATCATATTCTTAAGGGGATTCCTTTTTCTGCCCCTAAGATTATTATCCAGATGATGGGATGTTGTCGTGCAAGAGATAGAAATCTCTCTTATGCGATGATTCTTCCCACGTATCTTCCAGCATTTTAATATTGATCTGTCAACTTGTACTCAAGACCCTGAGCCTAAGTTTTTTAAGCTATCTCGTCGTAGTATGACTGCTGCTGCTCCTCCTACTGCTCCACCTCCTCCATCTACTCAGCAGTATGCCATGACCTTTGAAGGCATACACCAGCATCTTTCTGATTTGCACGTCTCGATGACGGATATGGCTCACAAACGTGAGTTCCGTAATGTTACTCGTTATTAGGCGATAGCAAATTCTCTAGCTGATCTCCGATTTGCTCAGACTGGATATTCTGCCGGTTCTATTCCTAGAGATCCAGCCTTTTCTGGTTACCGCTATGAGGATGAGGCTGTTCATGCCTACTTTCAGCCCGGTAACGCATATGATTGGTATCGTTCTGATCGCGCCCCTCCTCACCCTTCTGGAGCTGGTCCTTCTGGACATGTCGGTCATGCTGATGATGATGATATATTAGCTGATTTTTGAGATTTAGTTATTGTCTACTGTACACTTGGACATGCTCGGACATTCCAAGTTTCTTTCTTTATAATTTTTATGTTCATTTCTTTTGAGGACTTGTACTGAATATTTCTTGATGTCTCTTGAACATCATTCTATTTTTATGGGATGCGTAGTTTATCTTTCATATCAGCTTATTTATTCTTTATAAGCATCTTTATCTGCTTCTATATTATAGACTGCCTGTAAACTACTTCTCTGTTATGTCTTGTATATTCTCACTGCATGAGATATTATTTTCTTGTGTTTCTTCACTGTTGTAGCTTATGCATTAATTATGGGGGAGCCTATTTCTTCACAATTATTTTGCTAAGTGACAACGGGGGAGAAAAAGTATCTAATATTTTATTTTGAGAATAATACAGGGATTGAACAATTTTTGAACAATTTTTTTGGTATCTTATCTCAAAAGATGTTATATCATTCATAGTTTGTCAATTATCAAAATAGGGGAGATTGTTGGCCCATTGGTCATATGGTCAAACTGATTTTAATAATTGATCAAACTCTGTCTCGATATATGGAGCTAGTCAGGACATCTCGGACTCTTGGACATGATCAAGAACGGCTATCTACTCAGTTCAAGACCGAAGCGTTGTTTGTCTGTTCGAGTCTATATTTCTTTGAGCAATATAATCTTTTATTTTATTGAGTCTAGAAATACAATGTACACCGAGTCGTACTGGCAAATAGGCTATTCCAAAATGATTTCAAAATGTTTTTAAAAATGTCCTTAGTTTTGAAAAACATTCGTATTTACAAAAGCTCCAAAAAGGTTTTTAAAATTCCCCAAAATCTATTTTGAAAAACCCTAACCTAACCCTGACAGAACTCGGCCAGTGTTCGGCCAGAGTTCGGTTAGTGGCCGTTTCGTTTTTGAATTCCTTGGAACTTGGTCCTCCTGCAGTTGCGGATTTGACCGAGATTTGCTCATCGAGTTCTGCCCGAATTCTGCCCAAATTTTGCCAGAATTCTGTCTTTGGAACTCCTATAAATAGAGATGGATTTCGATCATTTTAACTCACTCATTCACTTTCAATCTTCTCTCTACTTAAAGCTTTCAGTCTTCCAAAGAGTTTTTTTCGAGCTTTAATTTTCAGATCCCAAGCCAGTTACAATCCTCTAGTCGATTTGCCAGTGCGGTACGGTTTAGAAGTTTCTGAGTGATTGTAATCAGAAGGCTTGATAGAAGAATACCTCTTCACAATTGAAGTTGGACGAGTTTTTCATATCAAAGCTCGCGTTGTAGAAGTTGTAAGGACTTCGTAAGAAAACTTGCGGTTTTGCCAATAGTGGATTCAACTGGTAGCAAGAGTTCTACCGACTGGACTAGTCCTCAACAGAGGAAAACTAGTATACATCGCTGTCTTTGCGTTTGCTTTCTTATCTCCGCCTTTACATTATTTAGTTGTGATTATTATTCTGTGATCTTGCTGCTAACAATTTTTAATTAGCATTATTCCGCTGCCAACTCTATTCACCCTCCTCTAGAGTATTCTGCTTTACGATTTCGTTCCTACAACATTAACATTAATATTAATATTGACATTAACATTAACATTAACATTAAAAAAATTTGGGTAATTAATTTTTTGGGTTAAAATTTGCCATGTCAGCTGTTATGTCATCTGCCATGTCAGATACCACATAATGGGAGATGGTATCACCCAAATATTTTAGGAGCCACATCGACTAATTGCTAATATTAATACAGTGGCATTACCGTTATTTCGCAATAGATTCGTGCCTTGTTCGGTCACACCCCTCCACGAGCGGGTTACACCCCCGAAACGAGCGGGTTAAATAGCCTTTTTAACCCATCCGACTAGAGAGAAACAAATGAGAGAAGAAGAAGAACATTCTTAATGGAGAGGAGCAAGAGCAAGATAAACTACAGCGGATGGGCCGTCATCCCTACGGAGATTCTCTCAATGATACTGGTACTGTCGGGGATGCCGGCGGACGAGGTAATGTGCAACGTGGCCCAGTTTGCCGTTTGTGGTGGAAGGCGCTCAATGGTCCCTTAGACTATTGGTCTAACGTCGACTTGGTACAGTGGTGCCGGAGGACCCAGCAAACTGCTAAGATTAGTTTGACCGTAAAGAAGCTCGTGGCTCGCAATGGGGGATATCTACAGTCCTTCTCCGCATACAAGCTCGATGAAGCAGCCTTTCCTTTTGCATGTTTAAGGCCTGTGCAAAATTTTATTTGGTCTTATTCTAATACTTTATTTTTTCTATTACAAAATTTTACGTATACTTTGTTAATTTTTATTGATATTTTCCCATTTTTATAATACAGTAGGAAATTTCTAAGGGTGCTGCGCATTCCGAAGTACGACGTGAGTGATAAAACTTTCGTGAGACACTTGGAGTTTCTCCCGGTGCTGGAAGAACTCGACATTAGCTACTGCCTCTATATCACGTCGACTGGAATATTTTCCGTCGGAAAGTATTGCCACCGTCTGGTCAAAGTGAGGAGGAACATGCCCCTCCAGATTTCATGCTCAGGAACGGATTCGTGCTGAACACGGAGAACGAGGCAGAGGAAAAGGCCGTGGCTGATTCGATGCCGCGTCTCGAGCACCTACAGATGGGATTCGACATGTTCAATAGAGACACGCTGCGATCTATCATATGCAACTGCAAGGGTCTTCGCGTGCTCGACATACGTGGGTGCTTCAACGTGCACTTCGACGACGACCTCTGGAAAATTTGTGATTTCATACAGACGTTTAAACGACCCTTTGATGATGTAATCCCAGGGGAACCTGGATACAAGATGTATAGTGATTTAGATATCATCAATCATTCCTGAGGTGAATGGTTCTTCTGACATTAGCATGCATGCATGCATTTCTTTATATTTTTCACTAGTCTACATATACGTACTTTGTACGTATTTTAATTAGAATATTATAAAGTCATTTGTTATCTTTTCGTCTTTTTCAGGTGACTATTTATATGTCAAGAGATTCGAAGTACAATTATTTTTTTTTAAAATTTTTATTTTCTATTGAGACTAATAACCTTTAGAAAATGGTAATGACATAAAAATTTATTACCATTGGAACATAATGTTATATGGAAAAATGAAACTTTCATGCAAACTTTATTCCTTTGACTCTTAAACATAAATAACATGCAAGTTGACATAATAACATCATGTTTATAAATACTCAAGGGTATTTTAGGAATTCAAAAGTTTCACCACCAACTTTTCTTATTATATACTCCCTCCGTCCCAAAAATATAGTCTCACTTTCCTTTTTGTTTTGTCCCATATTATAGAGCATTTATTTATATATAATGGATGTTTGTGGAGTTATTTACAATTTTAGCCTTATTTAAACTGCAATTATATCAAGATAAACTCTACAATTCTCTATGCATTTAAGAGCTGCATTTTGAAAATATACTTGAGCTTTAATGACGGATACTGAAAAGACACTTAAGTTTAATCCCTCTGGATATTGATTCAAATCAATAAAAAGGTTTTATGGTTGTGGGTCATAAGAATTGGTGGGAGATTGATTTAAATCAATAAGAAGATATTGAGAAGGATTATCCATTTTTAGGGTTGTGATTACTTTAATTGCAGGTTTGTTATTTATAGAAGAAAATGGCTCCAACCTGAAAATTTTCTCTATAGAAGTAAAATTCAAACTAAAATCTGAAATTATTTGCCAAAATATTGACTCCAAAGTTTAATTTACATAGTAGAATGTGATGGCATTAAATAAACCTCATTATATAATGGAAGATATGATATCAGTATCTTAACATTAATACAACATCTCAGTGTAATCATATCCAAGAGATTTCGACATTTCTCAATACAGATTTTACCTTCTTCAAGATGAATTTTGGCGGTGCAAATTCTACTCAAATTAGTGGTATCAGTGCCATTCACCATAATTAATGGTGATCGATACGAAAATATTGGTTTCTTTTTCACAACCCTTTAAAATCTATTTATACAGCCAAACAGCCAAACAGCCAAACTATTCATCTTCACCAGCCTTCAAAACCAATTTATATAGATTCAAAACAAAACTAAACAGCCAAACTATTTAAAATTCATAACCCTACAGAACAGTCTCAAATGTACCATTCTCCGTCCTAAATGTACCATTCTTCGTCCTAAATGTACCATTCTTCGTGTTAGAGGAACGGAGAATGGCCATAACTAGTCCCAAATTGTTCTATACTAAGTTAAAATCATATAATAGCACCCAAAAAATGTTAACAATAGAAAAATTCTACAGAACCAAAATACCAGACTCGAACCTAGGCCTTCCATGTAAAAGCCAAACAGCACAACCAACTATGCTTGAAATAAGAAGAGTCACTGGAGGTCATTGAATATCCCGAACTTCCAATAAGGAATAAGAAATTGAATATCCCCAACTTCCAATAAGGAATAAGAAGAGTCGGTTAGGAACGTGTATATATATACATAGGGGTCCCCATTCATCTTAGTAGGTTGCACATTTAATATGGCTCCAAAAAGATCATCTGGTTGTGAACTATGGCCATAGTCTTCTTCCAGTCGTCGCCGAGCCTCTCCGTATGGAGCACCCTCTGCGTCGCCTCCGGCCCATGACTGGCTGGCAGCGACTGCGGACTTCCTAAACTCCTGCGGGTTGTCACTGGAGGTCATCGTTCGACCTCTTCATCCGGCGCCCAACTTTGACCTGTTGCTGATCACTCCGGAGGAACGGGATTCTCTGGAGAAGAGGGAAGCGTTTCGCCGCCTGTGCCATAGGGCGGGTGTGCGCACCCTGTAGGACTTTGCGAAGATCATCCGCGAGGCCAGTGAGGGGTAGACCTCTTATTTTTCTGTTTTTTTTTCATTTTTTATAGTTTTTTGTCTTCCTCTTGTATACTTCGCTGGAGAATGTTCCGGCGACGAAGCTCGGATTTAATGCAATATAATATTTTGTTAACTCAATTTGGTTTCGGCTACAGGCGAATAACTATTTTATCTATTTTTCAATTAACAAATCTTGTTACGTCAAATCCATATATCAGCGATGATATCCCCATCAATGACTTGTTACGTTATAGAATTGATTATGCTGCCAGCGTCAATCTTGCCGTCAAATTCATCTTAAATATGATTACAAAGTAAACTAGAGGACAACTTTGAGTGTTTCAATTTTACTCTTTTCAAGTACATAGTCTTGTTACTAAGTCGTCAAACGTGAAAAATTCGGAATGACAAAAATACGAGTATAGAACGGCTCAATGCAAACAAAATACGTTCAAAAATTTAATCAAATATTCAAAAAATGGAAATATTGAGATTAAACTTCACATTCTTAAATATGTTGTCAAATTTTGTTAATTAAACATGTTTCCACCATGTTTTTTCTGCCAAATTTTTCAATACTTTATACGGAACACGTGGATATATACTAGTAATAATAGTAATAAATTTAATTTTGAAAATTAGTTTTTAAAATTAGGGTCTCAAAATCCCAAAGGTTTATATAGTGATTTCACATGGATATATACTAGTAATAATAGTAATAAATTTAATTTTGTAAAGTAGTTTTTTAATTTAATAGTAATAAATTCGACCGTCTTATACTAGTAATAATAGTAATAAATTTAATTTAAGACTCAAAACTATTCTAATTTTTTCCACTTTCCAAGGTCATATAAGATGGTCGAATTTTCCCTCTTCTTCTCTCAAACCCTCTTCCTTCTCCCAAACCCTCTCCCAAACCCTCTTCTTATCAAAATGCCGCCGAAAAAATAACGAACGTCTCCGAAGGGGAAGAATCCACAAAGGGATGCGATACAGGCCCGAAAGGCAGAACTTGTAAGGGCGGCGAAAGCTAAGATTATGGTCGCTAGGGCAGAGGCCGAAAGGGCAGAGGCAGAAACAGCGACAGCGACGATGAAAGCGGAGGTGGCAGCTAAGCCACCTGCAAAAAAGGCTAAAAAAACTCATTGCTCGACAAAGACCAAAAAATCTACCTTTGATACAGAGTCGTCGGAAGACTCAACTTATGAAGATCGAAGGCATACTCAAGCGAAGTCTAAGGTGGCAACGGATACAGAGTCATCAGCGTACTCTGAGGATTTTGAATCCTCCTCAGAAGAGGAAAATGAAGAGGAAGAGCAATCATCAAATAAGTCCCAGGATGGAGAGGAGGTAAAAAATTTTAAAGACTCTAAATCTAAGAAGATTTATATTAAATATTTCAAGAAAAAGGCTGTTATGCCTGAAAGATCAATTAAGATGGATGATGTCGAAGACGAAGCTTTCCTGGATATATTAAAATTCTATCAATTGGAGAAACTGAACAAATCCTATCTTGAGAAAATATCCTAAACAATAGTAAGAGTATTTTACTCAAATCTTTCGGCTGAAATTAAAGGAAAAGAAGAGGATCAACAACTGGTGTTTCTGAGAGAAAAACTGATTAGGGTAAATGCTGCTGTCATCAAAGTATTTTATGGATTTGATCCAGTTCCTGAGTTTGATATGAAAGATATTGATAATGTTTCCATGAGGGATGCAATTCATTAGATTACAGGTGTATCAGTGGGTGCCAAGTGTCACGACCCGGTCCCAAATTGTTGGGTCGAATCGGATCATGTCCAGCCTGCACCGTTGTGAGACGGCGGCAGTAAGCTGTATCCAAATGCAGGTAATCACAACAATACAATCTATTTTGTTACAACATCTAAATTTCGAATAATAAAAACTTGTCCAACAAAAGGTTCATTTAATACAACTGATAAAATAAAACTATCTTTTATTCAACATCAAATCTAAAAAGAAATAACATCGTCTAGGAAGTTGGCTCGTCAGTCACTGGATCATCGTCCTCCAAATGGGACTCTGGCAGAACAGCTGGATAAAGCACCGGGTCGTAGTAGCTATTTATCAATAGCTCAGCTTCATCAAAGGAACCTATTGGGGGTGGGGGATCCAGTCAGAAAAGGAGCAAAGTACAATTATAAAAATTTAACAATTTAACTAATAATTAGAAATTTGCAATTTTAAACATTTTAAATACTTGAACAATATTTTCCAGAAATTTTCCACAATTAAAAAAATAATATGATTTGAGTATGTAATGCTTATGACCGGCTTGGGTTGTACAATAGTATCCTAGTGATACGATACGGCTTATCTCCGTGTGTAAGAGGGGTAAGCTCGCACAATCAATATGCAATATGAGGGGTATTGGTCATAATACACTACACTACTCCTCCAATCCCACAATCAATAACAATCAATACTCTAGGAGAGAGTTTCGTATAGCAATGTGGTTTAACCTTGCAATATTACCATTATTAACTAAATTGAAAAATAAACACAACCGTACTTGCCTTTGTTTATGACTGGGTTTGAAGAGTCGGTCCCGGAAACAGAATCAAACTCGTCCTCGAAATCCTACATTTGAGAAGTTCTGCCTTAGAACCAAAATTGAACCAGATCTAGGTGTGCTAGTTACAATCTCTAGAATTTGATCCTAGTCAAATTTATTGTTATAAACAAAACACGTTTATCGATGCGATTCAAGTTATTAATTTAACGAGGGAATAATCAAGTTAACATTTTTATTGAAAACTTTGCATTTTTCAATTATTTGGCAAAACTTCGTATTTTGTAATATATATATATATATATATATATATATATATATATATATATATATATATATATATATATAAATTAGTTATTTTTCTTTTAATGAGAAAACATGAAATTTTCTAGGTTATAAACTTGAAATCTATTATTATTAATGTGAGAAAACTCTTATTAATTTTTCTATAAAAATAAATATTTAGTTTACTGTTTACGTGTTACCTACAAAACAACAATCCAGAAAAATAAAAGGAAAAACTAAATTACTTATTACAGGTCCACAGAAAATAGAAAAGAAAACTTGGACTTATGTCCTTACAAATTTTACATAAATTAATTTAAATTCATAGGCGAGCTCTGAATACCGCGAACGGTCCAACAGTAGGCCGAAGCCCTGCACCAAAATAATAATAGCAGTAATCCATTCTAAAAGATAATTATAAATTAAAGATAATTATTAAAATACGTCTCAGACTTGGTCATTCGAAAACTCATGTTTTTAACTAATGCCTCAACGTCCGGGTTGGCCGGTTTCGTTTGCATTTAGTTAGTACCAAAAATATTATCCGAAAACCAAACAATATATGTTAAATGACTATAGTCAAACTCAAGAAATAAATCGAAAAGTTTTCAAATTTTTTTAGAAAATCGGACAACATCTCCTTTGTAATCGGGATAACCCAATAATGGGAAGATACAACCAAAATATTCCAAACTTAGGAATAACGCCAATACATAACCAAAATCCCTTCAAAGCCATTTATATAAATAAAATGAATTAACAGAGCTCAAATCCCAACTCCAAGAATTCGAACTCCATATTTATCAACTCGAAATCGGAAACAAGCCCGAATATTCCATATCGGAGTTGGAATAATCAGAACCATATCCGAAAAAGAAACCAGAATACTAAACCCAATATCACAGCATGAATTCCGAAATAATCCGAAGAATCCGAAATGAACTTCGGGAATCGAAAGCTACAGAACCACATATGGAAAATCCGAACTTAACTCGGAAAATTTTCGAGAACCACAGAATTAACAAACCACAGAATCATAAAACCCTAGAATCATTCCGAAGGGAATTCGAAAAATCCGAATCCACGAATCGGAGACCATGTCATCATTGACACAACAAAAAGGACACAGGGACACAGAAAATATACCTCGGATGCTCGGCTAGAGCTCTCAGGTAAAATAAAGAAGGAAAATAAATTCGCGTAGACAGCAGAATCGACTCAGAACAGCACGTACGAGAATGCGAAAACAGCAGATCGGGTCCCGGAGATCGTCGCACGGGAACGGCTCTGAAGCGGAACCGCTGGGACAGAGCCGACAAGGCTTGAGGTCGTCGGAGAGGACAGATCGGGACCCAAGGGTCTAGATCCAACGGCGGAGGCGGCGTCGGGTGGCACGCCGGAGGGAGGCGGTCGGCTCGGGGGAAGCCGTGTGGGCAGCGGGGGCGTAGAGGGGTTGCCGGCGGAAGGTCGTCGGGGTGGGCGGAGCCGCTCGGTCGGCCGAGAGTCGCCGGAAGGGCGCGGCCGGTCGTCTAGGGCTCGGGTTAGGGCTTTGGGGAAATTTTGGAAAGTAGATTTGGGAGAGTGGTAAAGAGTTTGGAGAAGGAGATGGGTTTAAATAGAAAAATTTTGGGCTCGGGGAGGAAGGGCTCGGCCATTTGGCCGTTTGGAAAAGAAGAGTTTCCTTTCCCTCCAGAAAGAGAGTGTTAAATGAATGATAATTAAAAGAAATTTTAAAGGAAATTAAAAGGATTCTTTCCTTTACTGTTGGTTTTGAGAAAGAAAGATAGAGAGTTAATGAATGAGAGTTGAATATATGTTTTAATAAGAGTTGTAATTTATATATATAAAAAAAAACTAATCTTTTGAAATGAAACCGAGTTTGGGTTCGGGACGAAAACTGGGTACGGACTCGGGTCAGACCCCGGACATAGGATCGGGTCAGGCCAAAAATCCATTAATTAGTTAAAATAATATTTATATATATGGTTTCGGGACGGGTTAGGACGGGTCAGGCCCAACATTCAAAATTCCAGGATATAATAATTTTCTGAAATATGGTTTTCCTAAAATGATAATAATAATTAATTTAGCAAACAAATTATAATAAAATTTTTACGGGTTTGACCAAACACTAAAATTCCAGAAATAATAATTTTTCTAAAAAACCAATTTTCCTAAATTAACAATTAATAATGATTATAATAATAATTTAGTAAATAAATTATTTAAATAAAAACTAAAATTTACGGGTTTCACACCAAGACCCCTCAAAATGTATACAAAGATCAATTAAAAACTTTGTATAAATTGTTACATGCCTACGTATCTCAAACACTCAACCCTACTGGACATGAGTTTTCCATCCATCCCGAGAGAGTAAATTTTTTTTATTATATAGGAAAGAAAAAAAGGATGGATATAGGTTCGTACATGTTCAGTAGAATGATGCATCTCGTAGGAAAACCAACTGCAAGGACAGCTCTCCCTTTTGGAGGATTTGTATGATCGATGGCTAGTAAACATTCTGTCCCAAGCTTAGTAGGGGATATTTATATTAAAAACAAAGGCCCCATGATAAAACTAACCTTCACTCGAATGTTTGGAAAGTGGGGAGCAGCTGCAAGCAAACCATCAACATCTGGAAAACCATCAACTTATGGAATCAAAAAAACTAAGGACAGGGTTGATGATCTATACAATTTTGTTGCTGCAAACTTTGAGAATGTCTTCAAAGAGATAAAGACTATATCCGACAACCAGAAATTGATTCTGGATAGGATTAACCAGATAGAGGTTGAATTTGCTGACCAAGAATAAGATTTTCCTTCCCTCGTGAAGAAGGTAAATGGGGCTAGCCCAAACTCTTATGTAAAAATACACACTGTGCACATTGACACTTTAATGCTAGCCATCACTTTGATACTTCTATTTATGTTTCTGGATGTCATTTCTACATATACAGTGAGTCCATACTGACTATAATTTTTCTTATTCCGTCCCTCAAGGTGTAGGTGAAGGATATTTTGAGAAAGAAGAAGAAGAAGAAGAAAAAAAGAAACAAGAAGAAGAAGATGGAGATGGCTATGAAGATTCATCTTTTGAGTTTTGAATCTTTTATTTCAATGAATTGTAATATGGTTCTGAATATTTGTTGGTCTTGGTGGTCAAACTAAATTTAGTGTTTGAAATATTGTAAGACTAAACTTTTCGCTTGTACTAAGTGCATAGTTCGTAATTTGTTTGGAAAATGTAATATGGTCTTGAATTTAGAGTAGGTCTGATATTTATTTGGATTATTGTATTGTGAATTATGTAGGTTCTATGTTGAATTACTAACGTGGATTGGACAGATTACTGTAACGTGGATTATGCAGTTTATTGGACTTGGAATGAAGTATACTTAATTTGATTATGATTTTTTGGTTGAAGCGTTTATTTAATTGGCAGTTGGCCTTCACAGATGATATTAATATTTTGGTGTATTTCTTTGATTTGCAGATGTCCTTCACAGATTTCATGAGTCCTGGGTGCATTCCTAGGGTTTATAGATGGCTTCATTACGGATGCATTTCTGGGATCACTAAAACTTTATTTGATTGTAATGTGTTTTGCTTTCTGTAAAAAATTATTACATCGATGCCATCAGTATGAATTCGATGCCAGTGCAATACATAATATAATCCTGCCTATTCATCCCTTGTTATTGCTGAAGCAAAATTGTAATCCTGCCTATTCATCCCTTGTTATTGCTGAAGCAAAATTGTAATCCTGCATGTTCATCCTTTGTTATTGCCATCAGTACATCGATGCCATCAGTATGAATTCGGTGCCAGTGTAATGCATAATGTAATATAAGAAAAATTCTCTTAGATAGTAGGTTAATTATATTCAAACACTCGCAAGAAATTTTGTGCAGCTATACAGTGGAAGCCTGATAAAATGATATTCAGATTTTCTTGAACATGATTTAATATTAAATGAATATACTTTGGTAAATGATATTAAAAATACTGTAAATATTTGATAAAAAAATATGAGATATTTGAACATTGCCAGTCCTAAATGTACCATACTTTGTTAAAAGCACAAAGAGTGTCCATTCTCCGTGTTAAAAGAACGGAGAATGACCATTCTTCGTTTTAAAAAATGAAGAATGGCCATTCTCAGTTTTAAAAGCAAGAAGAATGACCATTCTCCATGTTAAAGGAACGGAGAATGGCCATTCTCCATGTTAAAAGCAAAGAGAATGGCCAATCTCCGTCTAAAAAAATATTCTCTTCGAAAATATTATCATTAAAAAAGTAAAAAATATTTCGTCCAATCAATACAGATTTTTTTAAAAAATATGTCAGCCGATGATCCGCCCGACCTCAGAAGCAGGTTTCCTCAGTTCACCACCACCACCATGACATGTAGCTTTATTAACAAAATATTAAATTGTTAGATGAAAAATAAAATTTCTGACAATGGCATGGATAGTAAAATTAGAGCGGCGTCGCTGGTACTTTTCCTTATTCGAGGAGGTCTCGACGACGTTCGACGCGAACCAGACTGATTCTTCTCGACGCAGCTGGTACTCCTCGTTGTTCTAGGAGGGCTCGACGACGTTCGACACGATCCGGACCGATTCTTATTTCCTTATTCATCTCCGTTTCTCTTTCCACCTCCACCACCACCACCAACACCACCACCACCACCACGGCCTGTAACAAAATTTTTTTTACGAACTCTATACGTTGATGCACAAAATATTAAATTGGATGGACGAAAGAGAGAGTAAATATGAGTTAATTTAGGGTGTTCGTTAAAAAAATTAAAGTAAAGAATGACCTGCTAAAGCAAGTTACCAACAGGTCAAAAGTCTAAATCAGCATTAAATGATGTTTCTACTATATTATTCAATCCGAACCATTGGATCAACATCCAACGGTCCAGAGTTCGGATGTATCGATACATCCTTTTCCAGGGGATGTATTGTAGATCGACCCTATATATAT
>JANAVB010012598.1:1591318-1628818 GCA_029216955.1 Iris pallida
CCTCGGATTCAGCCTTGCGTCGAGATGCCACTGTTGCCTCTCCCCCAAGACAGAATCGGCAGACCATATTCTTCATTCTGGAGATCTCGCCTCTCAATTGTGGTCCAACCTATCTAGCAGATGTCTCCTCAACCATCAGGCCGGTGGTTTCAACGATCATCTCGCCACGTGGAGTTCCTCACACGGGTACCAGATCGTTGCGGCCGCTGGCATCTGGGTTCTTTGGAAAAGTAGAAATAAGTTCAGATATGAGGGCCGCCAACTCAACTCCTCCCAACTTCTCAAAGAGGTCCTCAGACATATTAGCAAAATCAGCATCCGCTGCTCTCACTCGTCAAGCAGTTTTTGGAGGATGTTGGACTATCCTTGTCCCCGGTCCAATCGATCTTGATCGCCGATGGCTAGTTTTTTGAGTTCTCCTTTTCTTTTCACGCGAGTCGCGCTCTCTGTATAGGCTTCGGCATTTTGCACCTTATACGTCAATAAAGGAGTGTTTCCATAAATATATATATATATATATATATATATATATATATATATATATATATATATATATATATATATATATTATAAAATTAGTGTTATAATTATATTTTTGGGTTTAACCATTTATCTTAAGTCCAAATTTCAGTGTGAATTTTTTTATATAAAATTACTCTGTGGTTACTAATATTTTCTAAAGGACTGATAATATTTTAAATGGGTATAAATTTGTTCTACATAAATATTTTTGAATGTAGTCTTAAAGGGGATCAAGTTTCTGGCCTCGTGATTAATCTCTCGAATCAAGTCCTTTTAATCAAATTCCTTTAATCATTTATAAAAATCATGACTAATATAGTCGTCTCCTATTTCATGATCATGGACTTCTTGCCTATCTCGACATTCGTGCCAACTCTGAACCTGGATTTCTGCATACCAACTGGACTATTTGGACTATCCTGGACTCAGTGGAATCACCCGTATTATTATTTGGGGACTATATTATGGAACATAGCATCGGTACCTATTCCGTGTCGATACGTTCGTGTCGTGCACGTCGACTCCAACTAAATTGAGGCGAGTACACTCTCTAATAATTTTTCGTTTATGTTATTTTCTATGTTTCGTGTATTTAGTATAGACATCCTTGACTTCTTGACACGTTGGTCACACGGATTGATATTTGCCTGGATCCCGTCATGAGATGTTATTTCTTATATTTTTTGGTATATCTTGTGCAAGTCTTGCCCTTGTTTTTTGTATTGTATAGACACGATTCCTGTGAAGGCTCGCAACCTTCTCAGGGAACTCGTGTCATAACGTGTCATGGTCTGTATTAGTCAGGGACGGGGAGTAGTAGTATAGATATATGATCATACCTTTCCCGAGCATGACATTGTTTTCCCATCAGTGTTAATCATACACCGCACGTATGATTAACCATGCCTTAAATTCTTGTGCAAGTTCTAAGCCGATCACATGTGAAGCTAGTGCTCACTCACATAGATAGCACAGATTCTTGACCCTTGTACATGATATCACCTGCTTTACTCTTTCTTGCTCTAGTTTACAGTTTTACCATGTCATGCTACTTTCATGTACACTTTAACTTATTCTCGTATATTCTCTCTATTTACTGTTACATAGTCTTTATCATTTACTGGAAACTGTTGTTGGTGATGTGCTTGTTCCAATCCTGACTAGATAACTATTTTTAGGTAAATGTTATGCCCCACAATCTGGACTTGATGATGACAGATCTCGACGTTCTCTTGGATTGTGAGTCTCTTGAGAGCTCTAGGCCATATTCTTTATCTAGATTTATGTATTGTTTATTGGATATATCCCCGATACTTTCTTGTTATGTTTGATCATTTATTAGATTCTATTGTTTTCTTTCTTTCATTCTTCCTTAGCTGTATATGATTTGAGTACATGATATTCTAGTGGATCATAGAACTGTATAGATTTTTGCTGGGTACTTAACATCGTTCTACCGCGGATATCGCAACGTAGGCTGGGCGTGGCCCACGTACTCGTGCCCGAATATCCGGGTATGGGTCGTGACAGTTTATGTGAAGATTTATCTGTTAGAATTTAAATTATTTATAATATTAAGAATTACTTTAAATTATTATTTGGGATCATTTAAAGGATTTTAATTATATTAATGATTGATTTAAATTAAATTGTTATTATCTACTAATGAGTGTTTGATTAAATTTATTTGTTTGATTTAAACTAACTGGGGACTTACCTATTAGGACTTATAGTCCTTATCCAACTAGGAGTTTTGACTCCTATTGAAGGAGATTCTTCCTTTGTTTTCCCACAACTCAAAATTTTAACAAAATTCATAAAACCAACACCATCAACCCTTCTTGTCTATTCCTGACCCCCTGCCATCTCGCCAGCATCACCATATCATCGCCACAAACATCATCACCACCACCTCTGTTACACCTGACCCGGCCAATATAGGCCATCCATTAGTCACTGTTGGGACCACCACCAATACAGCTAAATTTTGTATCCAGGTGTTCGTGTCCTCATCCATCCCCATATCCAGTTCTTTACACCAGTAAATTCTTGTATCCGAGTCGGACACGAACACAAAACTTAAAGAAATTCGGTGTCCGAAAAGCCCAACATGATCAACACAGAATCCCTACCTATGTATCCGACACTAGGACATAGCCACAAACAATAAAAAAAGGAAAAAAAAACCTAACCCTAACCTCTGACCATCAACCAGCGCTGCCCCGAGCTCTCCAGTGCCATGTTCCCTCTGTCGCGTCCGTCGCCGAAGACGTGCCCACTACGCCGTCCAGATCCTGACCTTTTAATCCACGGCCACAGGCGTTCCTTCTCGGCCGAGTCACCCTTCGCAGCGCCGTATGCCAACGTCGGTAGAGCTCCGGTGCATTGCCATGCCGGTGACAAGAGCCGAGCGCTGCGCCGGTGAACGTCGCCACTCGGCCAGCTCTTTCCTCCCGCTGTGCGACCCCCTCCAGATCTACGGCCGAGTACTGCGTCGACCACGGCGGCTCCGTCCAGCTCGAGTCCCCAGTGAGAACCGCTCCTTCTCAACCCCTTCTTCTTCCGCTCTATTCTCTTCCTCTCTTTCCCTCTCTGACTCTCACTTTCTCTCTCTCAAATTCTCTCTAAGTCTTTACTTACTCTCTCGATTTCTAGGATTTGTAAACTTATAATTAGTTTATTTATTTGTATATTATATTGAACGTTGGGAACAGAGAGTTTGATGATATGCAGAGTTTTATTATTAATATATAATAATATTAGTATATTTATAAATAGTATAATATGATGAGTATAATATTAATGTAAGTATAACCTATTGTATTTATGACAAAGTATACGAGGTATTACTAGTATTATTATTACTAACTATTATTATAATTTTTATTATCTACTTATTAATTTTTATCATTAGTTTTACCAAATATCAATATTGTTATTCATTATTAAATTATATTATTGTATTAATTTTATGAATATAGCTTTTGACCAAAAAGGTGTATTTTCACAAATTTATGTTTTTTGCCCAAAAATGATTTCTTAGATTTTCAAGTATCTAAAGGTATTTAGACTAGTAAAAATATAATTTCTAATTATCTTCTATGCCTTCTACATGTCTAATAGTTTTCTAAATATGTCTTAAACTATAATTTCTAAATGATTCATAATATATCTCTAAATAAAATATATTTGGCACTCGTATAAAATTATAGATTCTAAAAATAATTTGTCTAATAAAAAATATAGTTTAATATTATAATTAGTTTTCCAAAAAATATATATATATATTATTTACGTGATTCTCTTCGATTATAAATCATTGACCGTGACTAATCTTATTCCTATCTTTCTTGCGAATTTCAAAATCCTTCACATCGACCCTAGCCAATTGGACGATTCTTAATGCAATGGTTTTGTCGGTTTCACCAGCTAAGGACCCTAGACGAATAAGTTCTTATTTGTTTCCATATTGTTAATTACTATATTTGCTTGATGAGTGATGCATATTTGAATCTTGACACGTTCATTACACGAATTAGTGGCATATGGGTTTAGTCATGATACCATATTTTATTATGTTGTTTTACCGTATTTTGTGACCCTTGTCATGACTTAATCCATGTGTAGTAGTCGGGCGAGAAAGTACCAAGTAAATATGTGATCAGACCTTAGACCTTGTCATACTGCATACTGCATATTGCATATTACATATTGCATATTGCATATTGCATGGTAGACTTTGTAGACCTTGCGGTGTAACTGTCCCAGACCGATCACATATTAAAATATGTACTTCAACTCACGTAGATGGTTATTTTACTTGTTCCATACTTTACCTGTCATCTTATAGCTCTTGTTAATTGTTTCACTTTATTTTCTATGTCATGATTTAAATTTTGTTATTTCATCATATATGTCATTTCTATTCACTGTATTTATAGTCGTTACCATATATTTGGAACTACATGCATGAATTGTACTCGTTATATTCCTGAATGGAAACCTATTTTTCAGATAATCACATGCTACTCTATATGTGGGACCCTTGGGAGAGATTGGACTGTATTGAAGGCCAAACCCTAAAGACTAGTTAGATAGTTGAGTTAATTTTGTGAGACATTGTATTTTGATGTAAACTTTGAATATTGTAAATTGATTTAATATTGTGAATGAGCAAATAAAGGTATTATTTTATGATCATTATTGTGATCTTGAGCATTGTGGCCTAGACATCTTACTACGTTGATTCTGCGACATATGCTGGACTTGCACACACACTCGCATCCCGAAAAGCGGGTGTAGGTCGTGACAGTGTTAGTTCATACATGTTTGATTGAAACCTGTATCATATGTGAGTCATACCGAATCATAGGGTAGGAAGAATGAGTGCGTTATGATTGAAGTGCTACTTCCGTTTTCAATTTTCCTCACCCTGCGAGTCCATACCAGGGACAAGGGTTGATTTAATCAGCTAACTTGCTAGTCCACACTAGGGGCAAGGGTTGGTTGTTTAATCAAACCTGCGATTCCAAACTAGGGGCTAGGATTTGACCATCTGGTTTGATTTTCTTTGCCATGTGTTCATATAGGAACATGTCATTTGTTATCCGTTTCTTTTGCAGCAATTCACTTATATGTAGTTGTTCTTATATGCGTATTTTGTGTTTCTTGTCATATTGGTTCATTTTCTTGCTTTTTTCCTTCTATGCAAGTTTATTACTATATATATGGCATTTATATTATCTATCTTGCTATGTCCTTTCTGAGGACCTGGTGATCTCTCCAGGTTATTGCTAAGATCTGACATAGGCATAGTGGAAGCTACATCTTCGGGATCTTCATGTATCGTTAGTTGATGTCGTATATTTTATTCTTCTATAGTTATTTCTTATTATAGCTCATAGTGTAGTTAGTGTCGTGGATGATATTATGATTACATGGACACTTGTTCTGATTTACAAAGATTATACGTATTTGAGTCGGGCTAGATTCTGGTTAAATACGTAGGTGGCATGTTTACATATCCTAGTCCTACGTATTTTGGGATTGAGGCGTGGCAACTGTAACCAAAGCCCCTGAACTTCGTTGTTGAAATTTACTTCCATAAAGGATAACTTGTCAACCACGCCTTGGAACTCACTAAGGTGATCCATAATAGACGTATCATCTTTTTACCGCATAACCATCATTTGTTGGATCAGTAATAGTTGTTTTACCCTAGTCTTCTTCACATACAAATGTTCCAGTTTCTTTCAAATTATTCTTGCATGCTCTATATTGGCAACATAATTATACACGTTCTCGTCAACAAACTATCTTATATACCTATATGCATGTATGTGCTCGAATTTCCAGTCCTCCTCGAATTTATTACTGGCCTCTCGGAAGCAAATACTGGTAGATGCTTCTTAATGAACAATAAATCTTTCATCCTGGTCCATCAATAGTGGTAATTGATACCGTTTAGGTTTACCATGCACACTGGCTCCGCATCCTTTTTTTTAGCTTGATTTTCAACCCTGACACCCTTTGGAAACCAAAGCTCTTACACCACTATGTGGGTATCAGTAGAACTAAAAGCTCTGATACCACTCTATTGGGAACGCGGTGTGACTCGAACCGGAGTTTGGTCCATGAGGGATGATATTAGATTGGGCCCATATGCCTTAAAAGAGAATTCTCATGAAAGGCATGAACCATTCCAATTATCTATACCTCATGATCCCACATCCTACCCAATGTGAGATTAAATTACTAAATCCATTTTCACCCCCCTTTGAGCGCCCAATCGAAAATAAGATATAATCCAACACAAGCATCAATAATCTTTCAAATGCTTCTGTTAATAATAATAAACCATAATTTGAATTTGGGGAAAATATCGTACCTAGAAAAGGGAACCCTAACCTCGAGATAGCAGCTGACGGTGGTGACGATGATGGATGATAGGTACGATATGGTGATGATTAGTATCTTCTTGTACCATTCCTCCATGGCGTAAGTCATCCTCCTCGAATAAAAAAGGAGGCTGAGGAAGACCAGGTTGGTCCACCTCGGGTGCCACGACTAGCCGAAGGAGCCCGATCATGATGGCGAGCCAGATCAACATGGCACTGTAGAAGCATGAAAAGCAAAAGTACAGCAACCACAAAAGAAGTCAAAATTGTAGAACTGCTATGCACTTCAGATAGACAACATCAAGAAAAGCACAGTACAAACGGGAGAAAAGTGCATAAAGGGGATTTTTTATTAAATAATCATGATTACAAAACAGTGGAAGTCTACTACAGATTCTTTACGTTCATGATTACGTAAATAAAGCCATCTACCTACTCAGCATACAAAAGTGCAACATGTAAAAGTGTAGCATACAAAAGCGTATCGTGTAAAAGTGCAGCATACAAAAGCGCAGCGTACAAAATGCAAGACTAACAAGCATTTCACAAGGTATGCTAAGAAAAGCGCCTTTTCTCAATGCCCCTACAATGTAGGCCAAGAAAATAGCCTTTTCTCGGTGCAGCTCCTAAATACTGACTAGATAGGGACATGAATGACAATCAATCCAAGCTCCTGTAATCAACATCTTGGCACTCAACATCGTCTCGGACCAAAGTATAGGTAACCTGTTATGTCATTGATGTGGATATATCTTACAACCTCTTGCTGTGACGTCCGTGGATACACAAATATATGATCGTGCCCTCCACCCTCCATCAATACATGAAGTACGTAGCCAGTAATAGGGGCATTAAAAAAGAGTTTGCTGACATCGATCCCTTCCGAGGGCTCGATGCGTACTATACTGATGCCGCTCTATACAAGTTTGCACACTCTGACGATGATGACAATGATGTAGACGATGAAGCAGAATTACAGCTATGACTGAAGAACCACTGAGAGTCCGACTGAAAAGGAAGCCTCATCAAACCTCCGCTCCTCTCGTAGCCAAGCTTCACGGAAGTGCTCCCACCCCAATGACTGTCAAGTTGCCGACATGAGCCCAAGAACCTATCAGGGTCAAGTTGACAAGAACAACCCCAGAAGCAGCTCTAAGATCACGAGATCCTCCAGCTTCAGCCTCCCTGATAGTCAAACTACGACGGAAAGCCCCACCACCTTCCCTTATAGCTGTTATGATCCTCACGGATAAAGAATTGGGGGACTACATATCTGCCCATACTGTGGCACCCTCTTTAGATGACGTAATCCTTCGAGACAAAGTTCTGTATTTTATTAATAAAATGCTATCTTTGAATTACTCTTGTGCACAATAGAATGCTATATATGTATTGGATAATGCTTTTTGTGTGTTACAAACACAAGTAAAAACCACTAATATCACAAACCAGATTGTTCCTTCCCGATGCGCTTACTTCATGGTCCCAACATGAAAGAAAGACCATAAGCCCATCATTTTTGGCCGTATTGAACATCACCAAAAACTTACCCCTGCTGAACCAGAACCAGAACCAGATAATGGCAAGATGCAAATCTACCATTATACTTCTTATGCCAAACACCTCATCCAAAAGATGGGTTATGACTTGAACAGTGGCAGAAGCTTAAACCACGATAAAGGCCGACGCCTTCCTTTATGACTCCCTGTTCCAAAAGGAAAGCCTCAGGACTACTACCAATGGACTCGCCGTGGGTTGGGCTATGTGACACCTCCAACAACTCCGGAGAATCCGGAAGCCAAAATTGAGATGCATTCTCACTCGTCAGATTCCTCAACTTGGGACTCTGATACCAGTATTGGCCATACCTTCAAGAAGGTATTGTCAGTCAATATGACCTTAGAAGATCCCCAAATAGAGGATAAGGACCAAACGCTAGAATTCTTCGAGGAAGAACCATGGGCTCAACTCCTAGGATCTCAGTGGTAGTAGCATTTCGAACAACGAAAACCTTGTACCGAAGATAAGGTCGTACAAATCGACTTTGGAGATGAGTCTTCACCCAAGCCCATCTTCATCAGCAAAAGTTTGACTGAAAAGACCAAGAATCTTTGATACAACTGATTCAAGATTACATTGATGTCTTTGCCTAGAGATACGAGGATATGCCAGGACTAGACCCGCATGTTGCAATACACAAGCTTAACATTCGGCCAGATGCTAAATCGGTCAAACAATAACAGCGATGCTTTCGCCCGGATGTTATGGATGCTATTAGAATTGAAATGAACAAGCTCATCACTAGTGGCTTCATTCACGAGGAGCAATACCCAGATTGGGTAGCCAATGTTGTTTCCGTCACTAAAAAGAATAAAAAGATTCAAGTCTGTATAAACTTCAGGGATCTTAACTCGGCCTGTCCAAAAGATGAGTTTCCCCTCCTAATTACGGACGTAATGATTGATAATACTTGTGGCTTCGAACATATGTCCTTTATAGACAGGTTTTTGGGCTACAACCAGATCAAAATGTTCCCTGACGATGAAAAACACACTCCATTCCGAATGCCAAAAGAAATCTACTGTTATACAGTGATGTCTTTCGGTTTGAAGAATGCCGGCGCAACATATCAGCGAATTATCAGCACTATATTCCGCGAACACCTCTAAAAAATGGTAGAATGTTATGTTGATAACATTGCCGCTAGAAGCCAAAAGAAGATCGACCATTCGGACGATCTAAAGACGATATTCAACCTGATGCAGGTGAATCAACTAAAGATGAAACCAACCAAGTCTTTTCTGGTGGTTTCCAGTAGCAAGTTCTTAGGCTTCATCGTTACGGCAAAGGGCATTCACATCGACCCTGACAAGACTAAGGCCATCCTCGACATGGCTCCATGGAAGAATCTCCATAAGCTTCGTGGTCTATAAAGACGTTTGACATACATTCGAAGGTTTATAGCAAATCTTTTCCGGCGATGCCAAACTTTCACTAAACTAATGAAGAAGGGAGTTTCTTATGTATGGACCAAAGAATGCCGACAAGCGTTCGATGACATTAAGAAATATCTCACCAGTCCCCCAGTCCTGGTAGCCCCGGTCATAGGAAGGCCTTTCTTACTTTACGTCCGTGCTATGGACTATTCTTTCGGTGCCTTGCTAGCCTAGAAAAGCGACGCAGGCCACAAGCAAGCAATCTACTTTTGAGCAGGACCATGATTGGTGTCGAACATCGGTATAATTCTATTGAAAAGGAGTGCCTTGCTCTAGTCATTGCTATCCAAAAGATACGCCATTATGTAGCAGGGCAGATAATCTACGTCACCTCTGGGGTCAACCCCCTTAAAGTCCTCATGACTAAGACAGGAGCACTAAACTCACGGTTAGCCACATGGGCAATCATGTTATCACCTTATGACATGGTGTTCATCCTACAAAAGGCGATTAAAGGCCAAGTATTGGCCGATTTCTTGGCAGCACACCCTATCCCAGAAACGTCAAAACTCTATGGCGATATTCCAGACAAGGTCTTGGTGTCCAACACAGTTATGGAAGAGCCCGTTTAGTGGATGTTCTCTGATGGCGCTTCAAGAACATGCCCCAAGGGTGAGATTATTGCAGGAATAGGAGTGGTCCTGGTCACTCCCGAAGGCCTAGTTATTTATCGTGCATATTCCCTCATGGAATCTTGCACCAACAATATCGTCGAGTTCAATGCCCTTATCATTGGACTCCAACTCGCTAAGTGTCACGACCCGCACCCAGTATAAGGGTACAGGTTGCGTAACAGTGCCCAGCCTATGTCGCAGAATCGATGGTAGAACGCTGTTCTAGGTCACTATCTAAACAACAACACACGTAAATATATAATGTACTTGTCATAATCTCAACTCCGAACGGAGGACAAGTATAGATATAATGAAGCTCAATCATAGTCTAAGCACGATAAGATAACACAGAAGTTTATAACTAAAGACTAAACAACAACAACAAAATATAAACTACTAAATATTAATATCTCAAATAAACTCAAATACAACTCAAATATCTCAAGTTATTACAATTCAAGTTTTAAACATGAATCTAAAGCAAGTCTACTAGCTAGTCACCCGATCACTCCTGAGGATCGGGGCCAAAGGTAGGTAATCTATCTCCGGGTCCATAGCAAGTAGGGCAAATGTCCTCGGGACAAACATCTGTAATATTTTGTCAACGTATCCAGTCAGTATTAAAACGAGCATAACTTATCTAGAAATCCTAAGTAAATGGCAAAGACTATAAAGCAGTTATAGACAGTTATATTGATGAACATGGAGGTTTTATACAGGTGATGATATAGAGCAACAGTTAAAGTACAAGAGAAGTAATGTAACGAATCAAAAGAACATGGAAATAAAGACTGTAACCCAAGCTAGCTAAACTAGAGTAACATAATATAAGTCTAGACAGTACAATGTAAGTTAAGTGTGATCCCAGTGTGAGTCCAGTACAAGATGAATCCAGTACATGTTCAATAATCCAGGGTGAGTCCCGACAATAATCTAACAGTGTGTTTATATAGAAGGAGGGGGCTGTCCTTGGCTGTCATGGAAATATCTAGGGTTAGGGTTAGTTCAATTGGGGTTTAAAGCCTTCTAGCAAGTGTAATTTAAGTCTTTACTTAAAGGCCCATCTAAATTAGGTTTTCCTAATCAAAATATCTAACTTAACAAATATCCTACTCCTACTTAATATCTAGATATTTCTAACCTTGTAATGTGATGGAAACTTCTAATCTAATATCTAGGCTCATGAATAATATCTAGATTAGGTCATTTTTAGTTTAAGGCCTAATACCTTGATTAGCACATTATTAATTAACCATAATTCTAATTAATTAAAAAGTCTCAAATGACCAAAATACCCCTAACCTAAAAAGTGATAATTTGCTAATCTAATCACATGGTTAGGTCTCCATGGTCATGGTTAGTCTCTAGGCTAAGTAGGTCTAAGGTTACACTAATAAAACACCAAATCACAATTTACCAATTTAAATAGTATTAAAATAATTAAAATATACCAAAAATTATTAACATGAGTTAAATCCTATTATTTACTAATCAATTTTATAAAAGTTCAAAATTATCCTCATTTTAGAAAAATGGTGGTTACAAGTCTACCATCTTTAGAAGAATTTAGTTCTCGAAATTTAAGGTGATCGTACTCCTTCTAGGTCAAACCCCCAATCAATCAAGGTCGAAAAATAACATGTAATCATGGTCCTACTGGTCGTGATTTCACAGTCTCAAACATAGTCACTACACTATCTAACATATCACAAGAATATCCTGACAGGTACTAATGGAATCACACATCAAGATGGAAAAGAAGAACAGGAAAGACAGACCTGCTAATCCGTTACCCGCAGCGTGGTCTCCTCGCCGTCAGCACAAAAGCCCTGCCCCTCTGGTGCTGGGCATGGTGCTGTGCCACAGGTGGCCTAGATCTCTCTATCTAATCCATAATACTCAAGTAACATCCACACTGATATTTCATTCCATTATACTAGGGCACAATCTAATAGTATCTGTTCTATAATCTGATAATCTCACCCGTCTATCTAGAACCATGTT
Source organism: Iris pallida (assembly GCA_029216955.1). Taxonomy (NCBI): domain Eukaryota; kingdom Viridiplantae; phylum Streptophyta; class Magnoliopsida; order Asparagales; family Iridaceae; genus Iris; species Iris pallida. The sequence goes on from JANAVB010012598.1 coordinate 1,603,352, forward strand.
ACCAGAATCCTCGTTACGCTTGTAAGTACGATAGCGATAATCCATAGAGTTCACAACTAAGGTACATATCTCCAGAATCATGATATTTAAAATTTTTGTATTGCCGCTAGCTTGGCTGCGAAAACCTTAAATTCTCATACCCGAGAAATACATCCAAAATCAAACTCTACATCTTTTGCCATGCCAACTAATATGGCTCTAGAAGACTCTAGATTTCATACCTGATGCAACCTAGCCCACAAGATTTATCTTGGTTGAAAATCAAGTCAACAACGAACACCAAGAATCATATTCAACAATGATCAAGGGTCTAGACAGAACAGTTGGAATCGAATTTCGAGATAGTTTATAATAAGATTCTCAAGGGTTATCCCAAGAATCTTTTCAAGTAGTCCTAACTGTGATTGAGTACCTCTCCGCTAAAGCCTATTCCTTAATTCCTATCGCAGGCTCACAGTAGTACAACTAAGTCGCTGTACTACCACGATATCGTACTAATGCGACTCTCAACCTGCATGGGCCACCACTAAAAATGTGTCACGACCCGCACCCAGTGTAAGAGTACAAGTGCATAACATCGCCCAGCCTACGTCGCAGAATTGACGGTAGAACGCTGTTCTAGGTCACTATCTAAACAACAACTCACGCAAATATATAATGTACTTATCATAATCTCAACTTCGAATGGAGGACAAGTGTAGATATAATGAAGCTCAATCACAGTCTAAGTACGATATGATAACACAGAAGTTTATAACTAAAGACTAAACAACAACAAAATATAAACTACTAAATAATAATATCTCAAACAAACTCAAATACAACTCAAATATCTCAAGTTATTACAATTCAAGTTCTAAACATGAATCTAAAGTACGTCTACTATCTAGTCTCCCGATCACTCCTGAGGATCGGGGCCAAAGGTAGCTAATCCATCTCCGGGTCCATAGCAAGTAGGGAAAATATCCTCGGGGCAAACATCTGTAATATTTTGTCAACGTATCTATCAGTATTGGAACGAGCACAACTCATCTAAAAATCCCAAGTAAATGGCAAAGACTATAAAGTAGTTATAGACAATTATATTGATGAACATGGAGGTTTTATATAGGTGACGATATAGAGCAACAGTTAAAGTACAAGAGAAGTAATGTAACGAATCAAAAAAACATGGTAATGAAGACTGTAACACAAGCTAGCTAAACTAGAGTAACATGATATAAGTCCAGACAGTACAATGTAAGTCAAGTGTGATCCCACTGTGAGTCCAGTACAAGATGAATCCAGTACATGATCAATAATCCAAGGTGAGTCCCGACAATACTCTAACAGTGTGTTTATATAGGATGAGGGGGCTGCCCTTGGCTGTCATAGAAATATCTAGGGTTAGGGTTAGTTCAATTGGGGTTTAAAGCCTTTTAGCAAGTGTAATTCAAGCCTTTACTTAAAGGCCCATCTAAATTAGGGATCATAATATCTAACTTAACAAATATCCTACTCCTAACTTAATATCTAGATATTTCTAACCTTGTCATGTGATGGAAACTTCTAATCTAATATCTAGGCTCATGACTAATATCTAGATTAGGTCATTTCTAGGTTAAGGCCTAATACCTTGATTAGCACATTATTAATTAACCATAATTCTAATTAATCAAAAAGTCCTAAATAACCAAAATACCCCTAACATAAAAAGTGGTAATTTGCTAATCTAATCACATGGTTAGGCCTCCATGGTCATGGTTAGTCTCTAGACTAAGTAGGTCTAAGGTTACACTAGTAAAACACCAAATCACAATTCACCAATTTAAGTAGTATTAAAATAATTAAAATTCACCAAAAATTATTAACATGAGTTAAATCCTATTATTTAATAATCAATTTTATAAAAGTTCAAAATCACCAGCTCATTTTAAAAAAGTGGTGGTTACACTAAGCAATTGGGAGTCGACTACTTAGAGGCCTATGGTGACTCGAAACTGGTAGTAAATCGGGTTATAGGCCAGTATGAGGCCCGACATGAGGATATAGTCCCTAATCATAAGGTAGCAATTGACATCATCTCTACCTTTATCGGGTTCTTTATAGAACATCTACCACGATTACAAAATCTGGAAGCCGATGCCCTCGTCGGCCTCGCCGCTTCTTTAGCAGCTCCAGTCAGGACCTAATACTCCGTCACTGTGATGAGTCGAGAATTGGTTTGCCCAAAGAATAGCCTATACCTGTGCCTGAGCTACTCTGTACATATAGACACTAATGTTAACATTAGAGACTAGTGATTCCTGTTTATAGACTATGTGGTCTAGGAATCCTACCCGAGGGCTTGAAGGAAGCTACTTATATTAGGAGACGCTCGCTTTAGTTCTACTACGACACAACTACTAAAATGCTATACTGTCGTTCTTACGACGAACTCCTCCTTCGGTGCTTGTCTGATACTGAAGCAAAAGAAGCACTCCGGGAGGTGCACGATGGCACTTGCGAAGCTTACCAACCTAGTCCTAAGTTACAGGACCGATTATAGCGTATGGGCTACTATTGGCCCACCATGATGGCAAATGCTGTTGATTACTCTAAGAAATGTCGAGTGTGTCAACTTCACGCTGACTTCATCCATCAACCTTCCAAATTCCTATAACCTACGATGGCAGCTTGGCCATTCGAGGTATAGGAAATAGATCATTGGGTTGATTAGCCCCCCGTCCTCCAAAGGACACCGATTTATCCTTGCTTTCACCGACTATTTCTCCAAGTGGGCTGAGGTGATGCCACTGGTGAAGGTGAAACCTCAAATATGATTAGCTTCGTTAAGCACCACATTATCTACCACTTCGGAATACCTCGAAGAATCATTCACGATAATGGTCCCCAGTTGTGTGCCATGCCTTCCATCAGTTTTATGATAAAAATCGGATACAAAATGTGGCGTCGACAGCCTATAATCCGACGACAAATGGGTTAGCAGAAGAATTCAACAAAATAATTGTCAAGCTACTCAAGAAGGTCGTATCATCCAATAAATGCGACTAGAATAAAAAGCTAGGCGAATGTCTATGGGCTTAACGTACAACCGTCCGGACACCCACTGCCTATACGCCATTCTCCCTTGTTTACGATAGCGAAGTGCTTCTCCCCCTATAGATTCAGATTTCATTTCTAAGGGTGGCTATCACCAACTAGTTAGCATACGAGGACAATCAACATCGTCGGCTGCAAGAATTGGAAATGCTGGATGAAAAGTATCTACTAGCTCAACAACGTATTGTTATACCAAGCTCAGATTTTTGAAGCCTTCAATAAAAGGTCAATGAAAGGTCGTTTCAAGTCGGAGAACTTGTGTTATCCATTAGAAGTCCAATGGTGATGACTTACAAATCAGCCAGGAAGTTTGAATCCAAGTGGGAGGGTCCTTTCGTCATAGAGACGGTATACTCTAATGGTGCTTACCGACTCGCCAAACCTAACAGAGATCTGCTAATGATGTCGATCAATGGCAAATTTCTAAAAAAATATTATGTCTAGTTCTGAGCGTGTATTTCTCTACTCGTACAAATAATTCCTCAGAAAGCGCTCACGTTCAAATCGCTCTTTACAGTTATATCCCACCATGTTTGTTTAAACCTCTGAGCGAGATGTTATGTTTACTATGTCCATATTACCTTTGAGTAAACATCCTTATATTAGCCGCCCTGCATTGCTATAAACCCTATATAAAGACATCCACATTACCTCTGAGCTATTTTTATGAACTCACAGAGTCGTGTCCCTCCAAGTTCGTACAACCTCTGAGAAAGTCGACCCTGTCATCAAATTAAATGTTTACCATGTCTATACTACTTCTGAGTAAACATTCCCACAAAACATCCCCAGCGGAGTCACTTCCACTCTATCATGTCCACAAAGTCCATAATAAATAAACAAACAAGAAGCAAATAAAGACTTAGTTCTTTCATAATCAAAAAAAGAAAAAAGATTGACTACAACAAAATGAAAAGCCTCTCTAAAAAGAGGTACAAAATAAGGAAAAAATGTCAAAACAATTGACTAAGATGGTTGACGCACAAGATCACCGATCCGACCTTTCAAGAAGGCAATTCTCGGCCCAACAGACTCTTTGGCCCGATATTCTGCTTCTTGACGCCTCGCTATCTCATCTTCAAACTGAAACTTGCCCCGACAAGCATTCTCCAGCTCTGCCCGGCGGGTGCCCACACTCTCAGCGGCTTGGGTCAAGGTGTCTGACTGATGGCGCAAAGACGTCTGCTTGTTTTTTCCCCTCTTTATTTTACCCTCTATAGTGGCCAGTTTTTCCTCTAGAAGTCGGATCTGCTCTCAATAGCCTTCACAACGCTCTGCCAAGGTTTATTCGAGGCAGGCTTGGACTTCTTCAGCAGTAATCTTCTCTTCGATCTCGTCCGTCTCGCACGCAAGAGCATCCCGTCCCATCCTATATCGGGATAACTCAACGGTTAGCTTTCCTAACTCCTCGTCCACCAGGGGCGAAAGATCAGGCTCGAGGCCTTGAAGCTCCGTGAGATGAGCCTCCAACTCCACCACTGAAACCTCCAAGGCATCAGCTATTGCCTCATATCCGAGATGCCCTGTAACAATGCCAATTGGAGCGCTATCGAGGATCGAGCTATCACAAAAGTTCAACCATGCTCCAAGACAGTATCGACACCTCGTCTCAAGGCAGTATACATGGTCCCGATAATCAACCCATCGTAGTAGTCGATATCGGCCATGGTTATTGGAGTCATCAGAGATAGCACGGTAGAAAGCCCTAGTAGAAGATTTATAGGAGTAGGAGCATCCATGGCCGTTACGAAATTAGAGGCTGTCTCAGGGCATAAGCAGTCATGGCAGTCACAGAGGCCATCACTGGAATAGCCACACTAACCTCTGATGTTGTACAATCCAGCTCCGGTGCCACCACTTCAGATGTAGACCCGCGGGAACCCCCAAGGGACGTATCCTGGGTCGGGACCCTGCAGAGCTAAGGACTTCCTATTCTGGGATTTGCCTCTGATCCCCAGCAGGCAAAGGCTGATCTACCGCCTCGGTAGTAACCTTCTCTACGGTTGCCGAGTCAACCGACACTCTCTTGGCCGACTCGTTAGCTTGAACTTTAACAACTTCCTCGACCGCTTCATCAGTGCCTCTGGCTGTGTAACCTCCGTTAAATAATTTCTTAGATTTTTTGAAATTTGTATTTTTCAAAACTCTGAAAAAAATATGAAATTCTAATTTTGAGAAAAATTTTCGACCGTGATTGCTATTGGTCCTTGTCGCTCTTTGGTTTTGTAAAAAAACTATATTTTTGTGAGAAGTTACCAAATCAATTATATGTCCACTTCAAAAATAATAATATATAAGTTATAAACAATTATTTTATATATAAAAATATATTAATGAGATTTTGTATTAGAAATATAAAATATTTTATTACTAATGATTTTGGTTAAAGATTTTGATATGATAGGATGTTCGTTCACCTCAAGAACGGGCTAAGACCATATTAGTCCTAACCCTAGCCTACCAAACCTAAGCTCGGATTACAGGCTGCGGTTGATTGGATGGCAGCTAAATTGTAATTACCTCATTTATTAATTAGTAGTAATTTCTATTATAATTAGCTAATAAATAAATTACTGATTTCTTTTATATATAAATAGCTAGTGATTAACTAAATGAACCAATGGTTACTAGTTAGCGTTAGTGTTAGTTTTTTCTAATCCTATTACATATACATTTTTAGGGGTTTTCTCCCACTACTTTATAAATAGGCACACACCCCCAAAATCTAGACACAAATTTCCTAAACCTAGGAGTCTTAGCAGCCGCCACTGTAGCACCACCTCCCTACTGTTCACAGTCGACCATCTTCCCATCGCCGCCACTGCAATCTCCACCACCTCAGTCGACTCCATCTCCCCATCGCCGCCACTGCAATCTCCACCACCTCAGTCGACTCCATCTCCGGCCATCCATATCGGACCACCACCTCCTGGCTTCGCCATTGCCACAACCAACCCACCACCATAACCACTATGCTGCCGTCACTGGAACCACCAGTGTTCCCAAAACCACAACATTGATACCACGACCAGAAACCTCCAGCATCGACCTGCTGTCCCAACACCACAACAACCACCGTAGAGAACCACCACCACATTCGACACAACCACCACTGTGGCCAATCGGCCTACCATGCCACCACTACCACTCATCATAATCCCGATCGCCCCCCAGCAAACCACACATCGACACCACCACCATTCACCATCGACCACTCCACCACCGTCAAATCTGCCATCCAACACAACCGCCACGTGTACCACCATTGTCATCACCCCATAATCACCACACAAAGAGAGAGAGAGAGAGAGAGGAAGGAAACAACCTGACATGACCAAACTGCGTCCACCACTCTGGCACCGTTAGCGCTGTTCGACCGTCGACCTCTGCTCCGGCCTCGCCGAAGCCGTCGACCCCATTCAGGTCTAGGCGTCGCCCTCAACTTCGTGCCACCTAGATTTCACTACTGTCTGTTAGGTTTTGGTCTTTTACAAAGTGAATTTTAGTCCCACATCGGCTAGACCAAAGGAGTTGTATCTTTATATATTAGCTTTGCTAGTTTGGAGATGCACATGTGGTGTGGAGGTGCACATGGGTGTGCTATGTGGGGTTATTTTTCTAATGGGAAAAAGGCTAAATTAATAATAAAAAGCATTCATGCTTTTTGCTCTTGGGAAATTTATTTCCATGGGAGCTAAGCCCCGTAGGGGCTTAGCGACTCGGACTCGGACTCGGACTCGGACTCGGACTCGGACTCGGGCTTATGGGCTCATGAGGCGTAATGTGGCATTTTGTTGGCGTACTTTGCACTTAGTACGTCAGCATCGTCGCTAGGTGCATAGTGCACTTTAGTTGCGCTCGTTGCGCGAGCGACTTGCGCTGCCACGTTGCGGGTCACAGTTTGCGTGACCAGGGTGTGCGCTAGTGTGCGTGCCAGGTTACGCACCAGGTTGTGCACAGGTTGCACACAGGTTGCGCACAGGTTGTACACAGGTTGCGCACAGGTTGCACCGGGTGCGTCGGTTGCGCACGTTGCACATGTTGCGCACGTGGCGTACGTTACACGAGTGGCGTAAGGTGGCGCAGTACGCGCAGTGGCACAGGTTGGCACAAGTGGCTCAGTGCACGGAGTGCAAGGAGCGCAAGGTGCACACAGTTGGCACAACTTGCAGCAGAACGACGTTCTGGACGGTTGCTACATGTTCGGGGTGGTTTTTACCACGTCCCTAACTTTGTGGCAACCGAGCAGTTGCTACAGGGCCTATATAAGGCATCCTCTCTTTCACAAGGCTATAGATATACAAGTAAGAGAAGCCACCACAGAAAGTTTACGAAGTGTTTTTTAACACAAGTAAACAGAGAATTCAGAAGTGTTCTTTAACACAGTTCTGATCGGAATTTGCTTGCGAATTCCAGCAGCCTTCGAGAGAGAGGAAAGGCGCCGCACCAGCGTTGCTTTTGCACGGGAGTTCGTGTCCATCCGAGGAGTCTGAAGAGCAGGAGTGTTCCAAGTTCTCCGACGAACTTGCTGGTTCCTAGATGCTATTTGTGTAGGACGAATAAAGCTTTGAGCAACGGTGATTATTCACCCCAGCAGGAGTTCTTCCATCTTTTGCCAGTCACCTTCTTCATTGCTGCTAGTAATTCTGATTGTATCTTCTTTTCAGAAGTACTAAGATCGATTGCTGTGGATTACGAAATCTTTTTAGATTCTCGTAATACTAAAACGAGATCTTTTTAGATCTTCGTTATATTCACGCAACCTTCCTAAAAGTGTTGTGTTGGAACATTATTTTTATAATTGTTTCATCTTCTTAGTTTTCTATCGAAAAATTGTGCTCCGGCAATAACACTGCCCACCTGCAGGAGTTCTCCGGCACTGCACCCACTGGTCGAGCCCCCGGCGCCCTGCCGACATTGCTCCGCTGCCAGAGCCCTGGGTGAGAAATTCATCGCCCTTTTTTCTCTTTCTCTTCGAATTAATTATTTAGGGGATTTCTTGTTATGTTGATAGAGAGAGAGCCCTCTTCGTTTTACTATCTCTGTTGAAGTTCACAGCAGTAGATCCCCTCCTTATTTAAGGAGATGTTGACCTCCTCTACATTAGAGGAAATATTGATCTGGGAAGCAGTAGAACCCCCCTTCTTCATTTATTTGGGGATTTTGTTTAGATTAGTTTCTTGTTAATCATTTCTATTATTAGAAATGATTTGTATATGGTTGGGCTAGGCTAGGCATTTTAGTTCAATTTGAAATTCTTGTTTTGGACTAAAATAATATTTTAGGGTGCTATTTTATATATATATATATATATATATATTGTTGAAAGTACTATTTTATCCCCATTATTATTATTTTATATTTTTAGATTATAATGATAACTGCTATTGAGGTCTCATTAGTTTTTGCACTTATATAATATTAAATATCATTGATAGTATTATTATTAGTTTTATCATATTAATAGTATTACTTATTTGGAAATCATATCAAAGTATAATAATATTTCTGAATATCATTATCGAGTTTGACTCAAAATCATATTTGACAAATTGGAGTTTTAGTTAGAATATTTTTATATTATATAAAATACAGTATGACTCAAAATCTTATGATTAATAAAAGTACAGTTTCTAAATATGTTATAAACAATTTTTGATAGTTATATATGGATTTTTTTTTTCTTATAACCTTAATTACGACTATTTTAGTCGTTTCCCTTCTTCAAATTGATTATCGTATCGAACCCTGATTTTGGATTTCTTTATGTCGAACTAGGCTATTTAGACTATTTCGGACTCAATGGGATCGTCTGTACCATCGTTTGGGACCATCTTGTGGAGCATAGCGTCGTACCTAGCTGTATCGACACGTTCATGTCGCGTACGTCGACTCCAACCAAACTGAGGTGAGTACATTCCCTGATAGTTTTCATTGCTTTGATATTTACTATATTTGTTCAGTTGTAGTGTTTTACTTGATTCTTGACAGGAGGATGCACAGACTAGTATACGTTGGATCCCATCATGAGATGTTAATCCTGGTTTACCTGGTATATGGGTACATTGTTCGATCTTATTTCCTGTACATTTATAGACACCGATTTGGGAGTAGGCTGGCCTCCTGCTTTTTGAATCTCGTGTCATAACGTGTCATGGTTGGATCCATTATACTATTCGGGGATGGAGAGTTATTAGAGGTATGTGATCAATACCCCTTCCTATTTACTACTTGTGTATAGCTGCACCCTCACCACACGAAAGGTGTAGCCTGACCTGATACTACATATGCATAGCTTTCCATTTTTGTCGGCCTAATCCTTTATACTACTTGTGCATAGCCGGTAAAATAGAATAGCCTGATCTAGACCCAAGCCGATCACATAATGCTCTAATATCTCAAGGCAACGTTTATATTTACATTATATATTAGATTTTCCTGTACTGCTTACATTCCAGTATTTCACACCATGACATGATATTCAGTATACCTTGTACTGTTTTGCTTCTAGTCTTGATATTCTGTCTTGTATTTCATTATAACTATTTTTTATAGTATTTGTCAATTTATTGGAACTGCTGTTAGTTTATGTACTTCGCTCCAATCCTGACTGAATACGTTGACAAGTTTTAGGAATTGTTATAGTCCACATTATTGGACTACATGATGATGCTAGCTGAGACGGATCCCAATATTCTTTCACCGTGAGTTGTCTCCCGGGAGTTCTAGGCCCTGGTAGTTTGATTTAGTTTTGTTATTGTTTTGCCTCCGATACATTAAGGTCTTGTATATTCATTTGTAGACTCTGTCTGTTTCAGTCTTGTTGATATCTTCTATTTCATATCTTTCTTAAGTCGTTTGTGGTGTGATTTGAGTACATTTATTATCATGGATCATCAAGATGTTGTAGATATTTATTGGATACTTGACAGCTTTCTACCGCCAATATTGCGGCGTAGGCTGGGCGTGGCCCATGTACTCGTGCTCGAATATCCGGTTGCGGGTCGTGATACATTTTTATGGTGGCCCATGTAGGTCAGTCTTTGCTATTAATGCAAAGTCGTGGTAGTACTTGAGCTTATTTGTACAACTGTGCGTTCGATGTAACAAAAGGTTGAACGAGCTTTTTGCTTTATTGAACGAATAAGGTATCTGTGTACAAAGAAGGAAGTCCTAAATAGGATATTCTAAGTACAGAGGGAAAAGGTTTCTTGGAAAATGTGACGATGGAGATCGAGCACTACATTGGCTCCTTTACTCCGTTGACGATCTGACGACGAATCAACCTTGGTATGGATCTCTGGCGCCTTTGATGGAACTCTGGGGTCACCGATTAAGAGGCTGTCTAGATGAGAAGATCCCTTGAAGATGGTTGGTTGGTTCTTTGGTTGTTTAGTGGATGAGGGTGGTCGACTCTTCGTGGATAGAGATTGCTGATCCTTTGAAGATTGTCGATTGTTAATGTTTCCTCTGTCTTTTGATTGATGCTTTGGTGGAAGAAGAACTCCTTCTATTTATAGAGAACCGAGCACATATGCGATGTGCATTAGGGTTCCAGAGATATGAAAGAATCTGCCGTCATTGTACGATGTGGGCTTCTGCGGTACTGACATATGGCGGACATCGAGATTCCCCTCAAATGAGATCTTTGGTGGTTATAAACATAACCGAAAGAGGTGATACATGGCGTGTGCCGATTTTCTTGCTCGGATACAACCGAGTAAATCTTGAGATTTTATCGTAGACTTGGAGTCTAATTGATCCTTGTCTAAGATTTAAATCAATCTGTGTCACGACCCGCACCCGCTTTTCGGATACGAAGCGTGTTCAAGCCCAGCTACGCATCGAGCGGACTCCAGCCCGACTCGAATACGTAAACGCTGTCAAGGCTATGGTATACTGCCAACTCATGGCAAACAAATCTATATCTCAATCCACAATAAGAATAATAAACAAGAATGAACAAGTATGGGTCGTGGTCTGCAGCCCACTAGTATATATGTCCGATAAGACTCTAAAGAAAATAACAAGAGTCTAAACTGAATCAAGAAACAGGATATCTCATGATAATGAAGAAAAACACGAGCTGATAATAAATGCAATACGATACCTGAATCCCGCAAGCGTATCATCCCATCCGCCATCCATTACTAATAGCTAACTCCGTGCACTCACTAAACCTGAAGAGATCATCAGGTCCTCAGGGGACATAACAAGATACATAAAAATATGCCTATCTAGCAGTTTATCATGCAATAAAGAAAATACAGGAAAATAAACGAGAAAAGACCAATCAACACGAAACACGACCATACACGACTGGAAGAACCACTATGCCTAAACGAACTGCTGGAGGGGAACAAGAGAACACGATATCACGATGTCAACGGATAACCAATCGAATACTCAAACCCTCGCCCCTAGAGTGGACTCGCAGGTTTGAACAACTACTAGCCCTCGCCCCTAGTGTGGACTCGCAAGCTAGCATCACCCTCGTCCCTAGTATGGACTCGCAAGTGTGAACCATATGCTACTAACCCTCGTCCCTGGTGTGGACTCGCAGGCTAGCATCACCCTCGTCCCTAGTATGGACTCGCAGGTGTGGACATATAACTACTAACCCTCGTCCCTGGTGTGGACTCGCAGATTAGCTTACTAACTCTCGCCCCTAGTGTGGGCTCGCAAGTTAGCTTAACTACTAACCCTCGCCCCTAATGTGGACTTGCAATTTAGCTTACTAACTCTCGCCCCTGGTATGGGCTCGCAAGATAGCTTAACTACTAACCCTCGCCCCTAATGTGGACTCGCAGGTTAGCTTCAAGAATTTCAAGGTACAACAGTTCCGATATGACTTATTCATCCTATGACACGATGCGACTCAGTCCAAGTACAAGAGATGACACGACACAACCCAATCACGATACACGAGAAAACTAATCCAACATGAACTACAAAGCTAAATATAAACAAGGCTATATATATATACTAGCAGGCATGATATACAAATCACATATAAATAATGAACTAGTAAAACTGTATAATAATATAAATATGCATGTAAATAAACTGAAGAGGAAGGCAAGGTATCTTGCCTGGAAGTTGCACGCAGAATCCCACAAAATAGTCAACTGCCAAGCCACAGAGTCAAATCATCACAACTGTCTCCGAAAGCTGAAATAAATGTTACCAACATTCTCAGAATAGTCAAATTAGCTAGGATTGCCTGTCCTTAAGTCCAATTCTGGACACAGGGGTAAAACGGTAATTTTGGGCAAAAACGATATCCGTCGTTGGACCCGCTTTGCACCAAAAATCGTGCCAGAGTCAATGGTCTCTAAAGTCGTCAAACTATATGTCTACGGATCCGGTTTTCCGATACAAACCCAACCGTATGTCCAAAGTTGGATTCCGGCAGGCCGTGCACAAAATTGCCCGTTGAATCGGACCGTGGGGCCCGCAAAACGGTGTTCCGATTCAACTGTCTCAGAATTGGACCAAACTTGGCATACAGGACCAGAAAAACGATACGGTCCTGTTGGCGCAAGTTTTGTCTCGATCTGACGAGCATGCACAAAGTAATTGGGGAATTTGTAAAGTGGTCGATACGGTGAATTTCGACGGATACACATCAAATTCGTCGCACATATGCGACCAATTTGAATTCCGTCAAAGCCCACACGACCACGAAGCCGTTACGTAGCTTTTGATGCCTTCGGTTCGCGACCACGTCGCCCGGTTTGGCGGGACGCACGTCGTGTGGATGAATTTTCATGTTTTTAAAACAGGTTTTCGTCAAAGTTCGGGATTCGATTTCTTGGCGCACAGTCGATGGAATCGACTTCTGCGAAATGGGTCATAAAGTCCTATATGTTGTCTCTAAACCTATTAAAGTACATTTTTGACTCCGTTCAAGGATTTGCGAGAAATTGCCTTCCAACAGGGTGTGTGTACTGCTATGTGTTGTCCTATTTTGGGGTGGTTTTTTGTCGACTTTGCGTCGATTTTATTGACAACCTAATTCGTCTAAATAAAAACTAACTTAAGGGATTGGAAGGTGTATATGTTGTCATCATACCTGAAGAGGAATCTAGGAAAAAGATTGAGCGACGAGGATGATTTTTGATGACGAAGTTGGGGTCGCCACAGCGTTCCCCTGTCCGTGCGCTGTTGCATCCGTGCGGCCTTGGCGCGGGCCTGGCCGGCCGACGACGCCGTGCAGCGGCGTCCAGACTGGAAGGGTCGCCTGCGTGGCCGCTAGGGGTAGGCTGGGATCGGTTAGGGTTTGGGTTATTCGATATCATCCTCTCGGCTCTCTCTCGACTTCCTATATATGTATACTGAACCCGCTGTTAAACCGAGCGAAGGAAAAAATTGCTTGCTGGGCTCGGGGTCATTTGCAGACGTTTGGTTCGGCTGGATTGCTCGGTCTGTGGGCCGAGCTTGTGGGCTGTGGGTATGGGTATTTGTTTTAATCTTTTCCTTTATCTATTTCTTTAAGTAATACCTATACATATCTATGTGTATACATGTATACACACACGTATATAAATATATGTGTATATTTGTATATACATACACATATATATATCTATGTATATATATTTATATATACATACACGTGTACACCTAAAATATATTTAAATATATATACACGTATACACGTATATATTATTTATATATATATATATACACATATACGGATACATATACTATATATTTATATTTACACACACATATATATATATATTTATATATTCATACACACAAACTCATATATAAATATATATTTATATATATATGTATACGTATACGTATATGTATAAATTATAAATCTCAATATAACCATTAAATATTACAATATAATCCTTAATAAAATAATAATAATAATAATAATAATAATAATAATAACGAAATACAATAAACCAATAATAGGCATTGCATCTACTTAGAATATGTCTACATGGACATCGTTGGTCGTACTACATGACTACATGGGCTTGGCTCAGTTCGGTTCCAGTCCGGCTAAATTGGTATAATTGATTCCCTAAAACTCAATAATATAAATAATAAATATATAAACCTTCGGTAAGGGTTAAGTCGCAACTTGGCCTGGCTTTCTTAGTTAGGACATCACTATGGCTCGGCCTTCCTTGGCATGGCTAATACACTAGTCAAGGCACGCTACTGCACTATCCGTGCTATGATTCCTAACCATCTTGTACTTCAAAACTCAACCATGGCTAAAATCGTCTACCGTAATAATTAACTAAATAAACATTTATAAAATTCTAAAATTACTATTTAAATCAAAAAAATATTTCAAGAAAATTCTCCGGGAAGGGAAGCTACAAATCTACCCACCTTAAAAATAATTTCGTCCTCGAAATTCCAATTCATGACTATTCCTTAAAATTCCAGTCTACTATTACCTTAATCTCCTCAATTTTAATCTTTCAAAATATTTTGTAAAATTCTTTAGTCATTCCATCACTCTGAATACTTGAGAACTTCTACCCACCTTTGGTCACACTACTCCTCAAAATACGGTCACAAAGGTCTAAAGACCTTCCAACTAGTTGCTAATAATTCTACCAACAGGTATCTAGGGCTTGTGGCATCTATACTCCCTAATATCTATAAACAACCCAACTCAATAATCATGCAATATTATACTATAATTTAAGAAATTCTGATGAATCCAAGATAGCACGATCGTTCGTCACTTCGAAATAAAAAAGGACGAGAATCAATGGTATGGAAAGCAAGGAAGTATAATCGAGAGCAATTATGGAGTTTTTAAGGACGTAGAGAATTTCTAGGAGAAATTTCAAGGCAGAGTGGATTGAGATTTCTAAGGTTTAGTCAAAGTCGCAGGCTCGTATCAGTACAGTTACGTAACCGATACGATATGCTCTGACCTGCATGGGCCACCAAAAAACTTGTCACGACCCGCACCCGCTTTTCGAATACGAAGCGTATCCAAGCCCAGCTACGCATCGAGCGGACTCCAGCCCGACTCGAATATGTAAACGCTGTCAAGGCTATGGTAGACTGCCAACTCATGGCAAACAAATCTATATCTCAATCCACAATAAGAATAATAAACAAGAATGAACAAGTATGGGTCGTGGTCTGCAGCCCACTAGCATATATGTCCGATAAGACTCTAAAGAAAATAACAAGAGTCTAAACTGAATCAAGAAACAAGATATATCATGATAATGAAGAAAAGTACGAGCTGATAATAAATGCAATACGATACCTGAATCCCGCAAGCGTATCATCCCATCCGCCATCCATTACTAATAGCTAACTCCGTGCACTCACTAAACCTGAAGAGATCATCAGTTCCTCAGGGGACATAGTAAGATACATAAAAATATGCCTATCTAGCAATTTATCATGCAATAAAGAAAATACAGGAAAATAAACGGGAAAAGACCAATCAACACGAAACACGACTATACACGACTGGAAGAACCACTACGCCTAAACGAACTGCTGGAGGGGAACAAGAGAACACGATATCACGATGTCAACGGATAACCAATCGAATACTCAAACCCTCGCCCCTAGAGTGGACTCGCAGGTTTGAACAACTACTAGCCCTCGCCCCTAGTATGGACTAGCAAGCTAGCATCACCCTCGTCCCTAGTGTGGACTCGCAGGTGTGAACCATATACTACTAACCCTCGTCCCTGGTGTGGACTCGCAGTCTAGCATCACCCTCGTCCCTAGTGTGGACTCGCAGGTGTGGACATATAACTACTAACCCTCGTCCCTGGTGTGGACTCGCAGATTAGCTTACTAACTCTCGCCCTTGTTGTGGGCTCGCAAGTTAGCTTAACTACTAACCCTCGCCCCTATTGTGGACTCACAGATTAGCTTACTAACTCTCGCCCCTGGTGTGGGCTCGCAAGTTAGCTTAACTACTAACCCTCGCCCCTAATGTGGGCTCGCAGGTTAGCTTCAAGAATTTCAAGGTACAGCAGTTCCGATATGATTTATTCATCCTATGACACGATGCGACTCAGTCCAAGTACAAGAGATGACACGACACGACCCAATCACGATACACGAGAAAACCAATCCAACATGAACTACAAAGCTAAATATAAACAAGGCTATATATATATACTAGCAGGCATGATATACAAATCGCATATAAATAATCAACTAGTAAAACTGTATAATAATATAAATATGCATGTAAATAAACTGAAGAGGGAGGCAAGGTATCTTGCCTGGATGTTGCACGCAGAATCCCATAAAATAGTCAACTGCCAAGCCATAGAGTCAAATCATCACAACTGTCTCCGAAAGCTGAAATAAACGTTACCAACATTCTCAGAATAGTCAAATTAGCTAGGATTGCCTGTCCTTAAGTCCAATTCTGGACACAGGGGTAAAACGGTAATTTTAGGCAAAAATGATATCCGTCGTTGGACCCGTTTTGCACCAAAAATCGTGCCAGAGTCAATGGTCTCTAAAGTCATCAAACTACATGTCTACGGATCCGGTTTTCCGATACGAACCCAACCGTATGTCCAAAGTTGGATTCAGGCAGGCCGTGCACAAAATCGCCCGTTGAATCGGACCGTGGGGACCGCAAAACGGCGTTCCGATTCAACTGTCTCAG
The DNA here is from genome assembly GCA_029216955.1 of Iris pallida. Taxonomy (NCBI): domain Eukaryota; kingdom Viridiplantae; phylum Streptophyta; class Magnoliopsida; order Asparagales; family Iridaceae; genus Iris; species Iris pallida. The sequence continues at coordinate 1,620,072 of JANAVB010012598.1, forward strand.
AATTGGACCAAACTTGGCATACAGGACCAGAAAAATGATACGGTCCTGTTGGCGCAAGTTTCGTCTCGATCTAACGAGCTTGCACAAAGTAATTAGGGAATTTGCAAAGTGGTCGATACGGTGAATTTCGATGGATACGCATCAAATTCGTCGCGCACACACGACCAATTTGAATTCCGTCAAAGCCCACACGACCACGAAGCCGTTACGCAGCTTTCGATGCCTTCGATTCGCGACTATGTCTCCCGGTTTGGCGGGACGCACGTCGTGTGGATAAATTTTTATGTTTTTAAAATAGGTTTTCGTCAAAATTCGGGATTCGATTTCTTGGCGCACAGTCGATGGAATCGACTTCTGCGAAATGGGTCGTGAAATCCTATATGTTGTCTCTAAACCTATTCAAGTACATTTTTGACTCAGTTCAAGGATTTACGAGAAATCGCCTTCCAACAGGGTGTGTGTACTGCTATGTGTTGTCCTGTTTTGGGGTAGTTTTTCGTCGACTTTGCGTCGATTTTATTGACAACCTAATTCGTCTAAATAAAAACTAACTTAAGGGATTGGAAGGTGTATATGTTGTCATCATACCTGAAGAAGAATCTAGGAAAAAGATCGAGCGACGAGGATGATTTTTGACGACGAAGTTGGGGTCGCCACAGCGTTCCCCTGTCCGTGCGCTATTGCATCCGTGCGGCCTTGGCGCGGGCCTGGCCGGCCGGCGATGCCGTGCAGCGGTGTCCAGACTGGAAGGGTCGCCTGGGTGGCCGCCAGGGGTAGGCTGGGATCGGTTAGGGTTTGGGTTATTCGATATCATCCTCTCGGCTCTCTCTCGACTTCCTATATGTGTATACTGAACCCGCTGTTAAACCGAACGAAGGAGAAAATCGCTTGCTGGGCTCGGGGCCATTTGCAGACGTTTGGTTCGGCTGGATTGCTCGGCCTGTGGGCTGAGCTTGTGGGCTGTGGGTATGGGTATTTGTTTTAATCTTTTCCTTTATCTATTTCTTTTAGTAATACCTATACATATCTATGTGTATACATGTATACACACACATATATAAATATATGTGTATATTTGTATATACATACACATATATATATATATATATCTGCGTATATATATTTATATATACATAAAAAATATATATATATATACACATATACGGATACATATACTATATATTTATATTTACACACACATATATATATTTATATATTCATACACACAAACTCATATATAATATATATTTATATATATGTATACGTAAATTATAAATCTCAATATAACCATTAAATATTACAATATAATCCTTAATAAAATAATAATAATAATAATAATAATAATAATAATAATAATAATAATAATAATAACGAAATGCAATAAACCAATAATAGGCATTACATCTACTTAGAATATGTCTACATGGACATCGTTGGTCGTATTGCATGACTACATGGGCTTGGCTCAGTTCGGTTCCAGTCCGACTAAATTGGTATAATTGATTTCCTAAAACTCAATAATATAAATAATAAATAAATAAACCTTCGGTGAGGGTTAAGTCGCAACTTGGCCTGGCTTTCTTAGTTAGGACATCACTATGGCTCGGCCTTCCTTGGCATGGCTAATACACTAGTCAAGGCACGCTACTGCACTATCCGTGCTATGATTCCTAACCGTCTTGTACTTCAAAACTCAACCATGGCTACAATCGTCTACCGTAATAATTAACTAAATAAACATTTATAAAATTCTAAAATCACTATTTAAATCAAAAAAATATTTCAAAAAAATTCTTCGGGAAGGGAAGCTACAATCTGATATGATATCATTCATGATTTAATCCCAATCTTCTCTGCAAGAGACGGTTTAAACAAACTAATTGGGGGTGGACCCATGCTTCCTACGCCTCTGGTGAGGACTAAGTACTGTTGTGCTTCTGGGGCGACGAGTAGACCGTGCTTCTGGAGACGACGAAACTTCTGTACTTTTAGGCGACGAGTGGACTTGGCTTCAAATGACGACGAGACTTCTGTACATATAGATCAACTTATGAAGCTGTGTTTTCGGCTACCGAAGTTTCTGTGCTCTAGGCGACAAGTGGGCTTGTGCTTCGGGTTGGCGAGGTTACTGTGCTTTTGGAGCGATAGGCTGACTTGCATTGGTTACGATGGAAGTTTCGAAGTCTCTTGTAGAGAAGTGACTTAAGCTTCTGATCCAGAGCAGATAACTGCACCATGGGAATGGAGATGGTGTGAGCATATCACTATCCTGCGCCTCATACAGATGCTGGTAAGTAGCTGCACCTCTGAACAGTAAAGGCATTGGCTGTAGAGGAAAAGGATTGACACCCTTGTGCATCTGAGATTGGCGCAGGCAGGTAGCTTCGCTTCTGGAGTGAAGACACTGGCTTCTGAAGTAAAAGAAGGGGAGGGGGCCTACCACCATCTTGCTTCTGAGTTTGGCACAGGCAGGTGGCTGCACCTCTTAACTGATATACTTCTGAGAGGCTGTGCCCACAAGAAAGTTAGAACATACTTCGATAGAGGTCAATCTTCCAGCGTGCGTGTCACAAAAAAGGAAGGCCGTGCTTCGATGGAGACTGCATCCCATGTAGATCCCTCTAGGCTCTGTCGAATATGTACTAGATCCTTTGTAGAAGAACAGAATTAGTCCCCTATGTATAGTCCTGATGTGCCTGTACTAGACTTTGGTAGAAATGACAATAAAGGGACTTCTCTCATATCTTCTGTTTCGTCTTTTTAGTACTGAGCTTCAGTCTTTTGCATCTTCTGCGCATTGGCGAAGGGATGTCTTCAGCTGAGATTTTTTATGCTTTTACAATACCCCTTCAAAGTGTCCCGATCTTGAGTCAAGCTCGGGATACTTTGAATAGAAGCATAAACACATGTCAGAACTGTACGAGCTAGGTGATGGCTTGTGTCATGCCTAGCTCTTAGCATTAATTATCCTGAGTCATCGTTTCCGAGCATAGGCTCCTGATGGCTTCCTTTTGTCTAGGAAGTGATTGGCTCTGTCCCCGCCTCGCTTGCGCTATTGAGAGCTTGTACCACAATTTTAGCTCTCTTTTTTGGCTTCTGTGTATGTAACTACGAAGAGTCTGTAATAGGTCTTTGTAGCCACATGTTTTTATATGTAGAAGCTTTCTTGTTTCCTTTGCTTTTGCCTTCAAAATAAAGAGGGAATCTCCATAATGGATTTGCCTGACCAGAGGTAATATGGACGTGGTAGGCTTGATCTTTGCCGGGGTATAGAACAACAATCCAGAGGTAATATGGACGTGACCTATTTTCTAGATTGCCGGGATAATAATAGAACTGATGCGAGAATAACGACTACTCAGAGGTAATGTGGACATGGCAGTCGCATCTTCCAGGCATAGAGGAGCAATCCAGAGGTAATGTGGATGTGAAGTGCTTCATCTACTTAAGAGAATATATAGGAGGGAGAGAGATCCCCTTACCATAACTCATGGGTACCCTTTTCAAGGGATATGGATGCCTCTGTTGGTTCTGTCTTCAGACGTAATACTTCTTTAGGAATTTTTCATTGATGGGTATCATTAGTAAGTCACTATTAGGGTTAGCTAGCCGATAAGCACCGTTGGAGTATACTGTTTCTATGACGAACGGTCCTTTCCACTTGGGCTCGAACTTCCCAACCGTCTTGTGGGTTATCACCATCGATCTCCGTACTGCTAAGACGAGGTCGCCCACCTGGTAAGACCTTTTGCAGACCTTTTTGTTGAAGGCCCCAGAGATGCGAGCTTGGTAAAGCTTAATCCTTTGCTGCGAGAGCAAGCGCTTTTCATCCAGCGCTTCTAACTCTTATAACCGCCTGTGCTGATTGTCTTCGACGGTTAACTGATTAGTGATCATGTTAGCAGACAACATCTTCTTAAAGACTTAACCAGTGCTGGTATCGGAGTCCCAAGTTGAGGAATCAGAAGAGTGTGAGTGCCTTATGACTTCTTCTTCTGAATCTTCTGAGGTGGTCGTAGGTGTAACGTACCCCAACCCTCAACAAGTACGTTGGTAGTAGTTTTCAGCTTTTTATTTTGGAGCACAAATCTATAAGGGAAGACGTCGGCCTTTGCCATAATTGAGCTCCTTGTTGCTATTCAGGTCGTAGCCCATCATCTGGATAAGGTTTTTGGCCTGTGCCGTGTAGCGGTAGAACTGTATTTTGCCGATGTCGAGGTCTTGGTCTTCAGGAGTTATTCGCTACGGATGCTCCAATCGACTGAATATGATGGATTTTTCTTTTTCCTGGCTAGAACAATAAAGTAGATGCCCTGGGCAGGGACAACTCGGCTCACATGGTTGGCAGTTGTCACTTGCGTCTGTAGTTTACACAAAGACTTGTCCAGGAATATTTGGTGTTCCAGCATGCACCAGAGTAGTTCGATGACAACTTTTTGTTAATGAAGTAGGATATCTTGTCCCGTGGGATTACGTCATCGAAAGAGTAGCCCTCTGTGTTGGCGCAGACGTAATCTTTTGGCTTTTCGTCAGTGAGGACTAGAGCTGCCATCGGAGGAGAAGGAGGACGCCTCCCTTTCAGCTTGACCATCAAGAGAATTATGATCGGATGCTCCTGCGCCTTCATGGTCGGCTTTGAGGCCCTCCGGGGTAACCTTATTCGTATAGGCTCCTGACCATCTTTCATCATCACTGGAAGCAAAGGTGGATCTTTGCCCTGAAGCATAACAACAAGAGGCGCTGACACCTTGGGAGGCCTCCCTTTCAGTCGAACCTTTAAAGGTTCTTCGGCCACTGCTGCACTTTCTGAAGCTGTCTCTACCTCGTCGTCAGCATCACTGCTTTCGTCATCCGAGGGGACTGACCTGTACATATCCACGTCCGTACAGTAGGCTTTAAGTCCTCGAAACGGATCGATATCAGCGAACTCCGTTTTGATGGTCCCGTCGTTGGCCACATACTTTATACACTGATGTAGGGTGGAAGGGACAATCATGTACTCATGGATCCATGGTCGCCCCAGCAGCATGTTGTAGTTTATGTTCGCATCAATGACATAGCAAGTCACTTCAGTATAAAGGTCGTCGATCTGACATTTCAGGCAAATTTTGCCCAGGGGCCCGCTCTTTTCCGTAATGAAACCACTGATTGTTGTGTTCGAGGCTGTCAACCGATGCATCAGAATCCCTAAAGTTTGAAGCAGGCCACTTGAGATAATGCTCAGAGAGGAACCTGGGTCGATGTGGATGCGATCGACCTTAATGGCACTGACATACCATATATAGTACATTGTGCGGTTGTGCCGGTTATTCTTTAGCAGCATGTCTTGCTGGGTAAAAGTGATACTAGGAATCACTTCGACCACGCTGTGGCAATGTGGACAAGCTGCAGGATCTACTTTCGGTGGCCGAACCTGGGTGAGGAAGGACTCGGCATTCTGTAAAGCTTCAGTGAGCGTATCTCGGGTCTCTTTAGAGAGGCGGAGGAGCTCGAAAAGTGATAATCTAGCCGGAATATTAGCCAGCTGCGCTAGAATATCGAAGTCATAGGGCTTAATAGACCCTATTACTAGATCCTTTCTAAAAGGTTTGTCGAAACAAACCTCCTTCTATTTCTGCTTGTCCACGGTAGGGGCCCGGGATGGACCCGCCTCTGGTGCCTCAGGATTTGAGGTGGACCTGCTCTTGATATAACCGTGACAGGGGAACTATTTGGTGGAGACTCCTCCTGGTCTGGAGCTTGGCTCTTCTCTTGCCTCTGCGCCGAGCAGGTGGTCACCAAAGCATCGTCGGTCGACGTCGAGACCATGCGGCCTGCGTTGCTTTTCTTCCCTTTGGCAGAAAGGGTCGTAGATATCATCATGTCGGGAACCAAGTCAGGATGTATCTACATGACTTTGCCTTGAGGCGTGGAGAACGGGACAAGCCCTTGAGCGTTGTCCCGTGTTGACGGAAGGTTGACTACTTCTATCGTTGTCTTTGGAATAGGGATGACGCCATCTTGCACCTCTGTGGCTGGAAAACTCCTAAACTGGAGAGTAACCATATTGGTCGTGCCGGTCTTCTCTTCGTAATCCAACGATATGACATTGGTGTTAATGAGGCGCTGAATTTGCCCCTTCAACATATAACAATCCTGTGTTGAGTGATGGATGTACTGGTGATAATGGCAGTACTTGGGATGGTCCACCTTTCCTATTTTATCAGGACGCCTGGGTGCCGGGATGGACAGTTTGCCACTCTTCGTAAGCATTTCGAAGAGCTCTGGCGTATCCTCATCATTGAAGGAGTATGTCTCCCTCGACTTTTGTGCTTTCGTGGACTTGGGGTTCACAGCTGCTGAAACTTTGGAGATGTTGACGGTCATGGCTTGCTTCCCTTATTCGTTTTTAGGGTTATTGCTGGACAAGCGTCTCCTTTGTCTTCGGGTGCAGAAAAGTGTAGCCCCAGGAGCTGCACATCTTGGGTATTCCTTTGTGCAGCATCCGCCTTTGTAATAAAAGGCGTCTACTCCGTTCAGGAAGCACTGTGCTATAATTTATAGCGGGCAACATGTTCTTGCGACTGGAGTCCATAAGCATAGGCTCGACATGCCGGGTGGTAATCTGAGGGCTGCCTGGCGGAAGCGCTCAATGTATGTGCAGACAGGCTCTTTCTTCCTCTGGACAATTTCTATGAGGGTCGACATGGTCATATCCATGCCTTATTTGTAGAATCGGTCCACGAACCGAGTCTTCAAGTCTTCAAATGATGAGATACAATCGTTCGAAAGACTGCAGAACCACTGATAGGCTACCCCCTGCAGGGCTTCTATGAATATATTGGACAGAAGGACGTCATCCTTTGGCAGGTTCCCCGTTACAGAGGCAAAGTACCTCAAGTATTGTCGGGGAGACCCCTTCCTTTCATAAGGTGTAAGCGTCTGCGGATTGTATTTGGGAGGATAGACGACGTTGTCCCACTCGGTAGGGTATGGCTGCCGGATCCCCATCTTTCGGAGCGTTGCTTGCTTCTCCTTGGCATCATAACGAGCATACATCTCCTTGATGGCCTGCTGTATCTCGACCGGCATTGCGGGACTTGTAGCCGATGGAGTAGACGAGGATGGTCCTGTCTGATTGGCAGTAGGCAACCTACTGGATTCGTCACTGGTTGGCAGTTCACGCACAGATGTAGAGGCAGTGGGGGCTATGCTACTCCTGAAGTCGATTATGACCGAGGACAGGATCTTCATGTTGTCTGTCAGTGTATCTAACTTCGTCTCGAGGACTTCGATACGTTTGAAAGCTTCGTTGTTGTCTTCCTCATTGCCATCGGCCATGAACACAGACCGAGTATGAGGGTGACTCGAAGGAGCCGTAGATCCTTCACTTTCTGGCTCAGACGCCTGAGCTTCGCTATCCTGAGGATATGCCGTAAGATTGTGATCTTCTTTGGACTCAGTATGGTTGCTACCCCCAGTCTGGTGGCTGGCTGGGCCAATGGAGACATCCGTATCGTATTGTGCCTCGTCAGATTGGAACACAGGGTTGTCGTGCATGGTAGGAGGCTGGCTACCCCCAGTTTTTGACAAGGCACCTAATATAGATCTGGAACGAGTGCCTTGGAAGACACCTCCATTAGGTACCTTAGCTTTACTGCTTTTTGACCTCCTCTTCGGTTTAGCAACCGATATGGAAGGATTCTGGGAGGGCTTCTTGAGATCTCGGGAACCCTGCGTCGCATAACATATGGTGATGCAGGGTTCGTCTTCTCTATGGCTCACTGACCCCCTGTTAAGCCTCTGGCGTGGGGTCGACGTGGAGTGGAGTCTCTGGAAGAAGGAACGCCTGCTCGGTGATGACGCATCCGTCTGCTGACGACAGCAGTTGATGGTAATTTGGGTACAAGAGTGCCTTGATTTAGGCACGTCCTATGCCACAGATTCTTCTTCCGCTTGGGAGAGGGTTGGATCTTATGTCGTAGCACTCCCATTGTACATGCAAGGAAGCTGCATGTAAGTACGGTCAGAGCGGGTCTGGCGAGGAAGCCTATTGTCATTCCAACGGGAACGCTGCTCGCGTAGCTCCCTCTCCGTGGGACGTACCCCTGGCTTGGCTTACGCACAGGAGTACCCCAGTAGAAGGGAGATTCGACTAGTTTAGGCATCGGAGCGCGAGAGATAGTCTTGTATAGCTTTTTGTCGGCTGTGCGTGTAACTGTCAAGACGGGCCTCTGGTCTGCCGCTGGTGTAGCACGTTTGTTGTACAAAGTGTAAGCCACCTGAGATCTCTTCCTACTACCCCAACGGGCTAGTAATATTCAGAGTCCGTCGAAGGTTTACCTGAAGGAAAAGCGATTCTGTCGAAGACAGATCTCCTTACCGGCAATACTCGTGTCGTGAGGGGTTGGACAGGTGTGCGCTTCCTTTGGCATCGTTCCTTCGTCAGATCAACCATGGAACTACCATCATCCTTGCCGTGCTTTTCCACGACGGGAATCGGTCGAGGGGATAAGGCTGTAGCAGCCGGGATCTTCTCCGTGGCCTTGACGTTGAGGGGGTCCTGAGACGTAGTTCTCGCTATCGTGCTGCTGGCTGCAGCCGCCTTAGGCCTCTAGACACGTCGAGTCTTCTTCGATTGTATGAACCGCTTCGAAGTCTTCGACTTTTCACCAGAGAGGAGATCTTCAAAAGCCTGCTGGTCGAAGCGTACGACCAGCATGTCTTGAAAAGCTCCCAGCAAGTTGTTATCAGATTGCATCTCCGCC
>JANAVB010012598.1:1633818-1644654 GCA_029216955.1 Iris pallida
CAGAGTTCGGTTGGTGGCTGTTTGATTTTTGAATTCTCTGGAACTTGGTCCTCCTGCAGTTGCGGATTTGACCGAGATTTTCTCATCGAGTTCTGCCCGAATTCTGCCAGAATTCTGTCTTTGGAATTTCTATAAATAGAGAAGGATTTCGATCATTTCAACTCACTCATTCACTTTCAATCTTCTCTCTATCTAAAGCTTTCAGTCTTCCAAAGAGTTTTCTTGAGCTTTAAATTTCAGATCCCAAGCCAATTACAATCCTCTAGTCGATCTGCCAGTGCGGTACGGTCTAGAAGTTTCTGAGAGATTGTAATCAGAAGGCTTGATTGAAGAATACCTCTTCACATTTGAAGTTGGACGAGTTCTTCGTATCAAAGCTTGCGTTGTAGAAGTTGCAAGGACTTCGTAAGAAAACTTGCGGTTTTGCCAATAGTGGATTCAACTGGTAGCAAGAGTTCTACCGACTGGATTAGTCCTCAACAGAGGGAAACCAGTATACATCGCTGTCTTTGCGTTTGCTTTCTTATCTCTGCCTTTACTTTACTTAGTTGTGATTATTATTCTGTGATCTTGCTGCTAATATTTTTTAATTAGCAATTTTCTGCTGCCTACTCTATTCACCCCCCCTCTAGAGTATTGTGCTTTACGATTTCGTTCCTACAATTGGTATCAGAGCGGATTTTACAGGTAAAGCAAGGTAACAGTGCAATTATTTATTCATTTTAATTAACTGTTATATAGATCACAGCACAACACATGGCAACTGTGAAATTCACAAGTGAAGGCCAGGCCACAAACAGACCTCCACCGTTTGATGGTATAAACTATACCTATTGGAAAACACGGATGATTTTCTTCTTGAAATCTCTTGACTTTGATTTATGGTCTATTGTTATTGATGGCTATCAAAAGCCACCTCGTATAAATGTTGATGGAGTTTTAGTTGAAAAACCCCATAGCAGATATACAGAGGAGGAAAAGAAAAAGGCCAGTCTTGACGCACGTGCTATTAATGCTCTATTTTGTGCTTTAGACAGAACTGAATTTAACAGGGTGTCTATCTGCACAACGGCTAATGAAGTGTGGAAGCTACTTGAAGTCACACATGAAGGCACGACTCAAGTCAAAGAATCTAAAGTCAGCAGACTTACTCAAGAGTATGAGGTGTTCAAGATGAAGCCCAACGAAACAGTTACTCAAATGTTCGAAAGATTCTTGGATATTGTAAATCCTTTGTCCTCCCTAGGCAAAGAGTACAGTAACCATGAAAAGATTCGTAAACTTCTGCGAGCACTTACCAAGAACTGGATTCCGAAGGCTACTGTAATCATTGAAGGGAACGACCTCACAACTATGTCCCTCGAAGTACTCATGGGTAAGCTACTCACTCATGAACTGGAGCTACAAGATTTTGAAGAGCCTGTACCAAAGGAAAAGACGATCGCTTTCAAGGCTCAGCACAGAAAAGCTGCTGAAGGTGACTCAGACAGCAGTGAATCTGATGCTGAAGATCAAGCAATCCTAGCAAGGAAATTCAAAAGATTCATGAGATATGAGAAGAGAGCCAAAGAAAACAACAGCAACAACAACTGGTATCAAGATGATGCTGTCTGCTACGGCTGCAAGAAGAAGGGACACATGAAGAAGGATTGTCCTACAAACTCATCATCAAGCAAGAAGAGCAACATGTATGAAAAAGGAAACCTGAAGAGATCAACATCTAGGAGATATGCCAATGCCAGCATATGGCATGAAAGTGAAGCTAGCGATTCAGAAGACGAACAATCAGAAGACGCTGCAAACGTATGCTTTATGGCATCCGATCAGGTACCTACTGAACCTGTAGTTGATACTTATGATGACTTCACCTTTGAGTAATTAGGAGATGCCTTCAGTGACCTAATGACTGATTACAGAAAACTGCGTAGCAAGTATCAGACCTCTAAGAAGGTACTCAAAGAGTACATAGGTGAAATATGTAGACTTACCGATCTACTAGCTGAGGTTAGAAATAATGTTAGTGAGTCTGGTGAGCTTTCTTCAATAAAGCTCTTATTACACGAGACTACCAAGTCATCTGAAGAGAAAGACAAAGTTATTGACCAACTCAAGGAAAAACTTTCTAAAGAGAAGAAAAGTCTTCAAAGTGCACAAATCAGAATGGAAACACTCACTTCTGATTATACTAAGTTATATGACACTTCCAAAAGATTAGAAATTAGGTTAGGAAAACAGCCTGAGCCTGCTGCTTCCTATCCTAACACGTGTCACTTACCGAAAAATCGGAACATTCCCAAGCCAAACACTGTCAGACCTAACCCTATCAAACCTTTACCCCAAGAGGTTAAGCCCAAACAGGATTATAGGCATGCTTTCTTCTATACTAGAAAACCTAAACCTACCAACCATGCATACTACTCAGCTTTCAACACTCGACATGCAAAATGTCATTATTGTGGCCTCATTGGTCATACTTCATCTGCATGTAGAATCAGAAAGCTTGTTGATTTAAATATTTATGCTTGGATACCAAAGGCTAACATTTCAGGACCCTACAAGAAATGGGTACCAAAAGTTTCATCTGCAAACTGTTTTGTAGGTGGAACACCTTTTACATGCTAGAAGCAAATGGATCCTCGACAGCGGTTGCTCACGGCATATGACCGGTGACGCTACACTATTTGCAACACTGTCGAAGAAAAAGAAGGAAGGCTATGTTTCCTTCGGTAATAACTTGAAAGGGTATATTATTGGTATCGGTGATGTTGGTAAGTCTTCCTATCATGTTATTAAAGATGTCTGTCTGGTTACCGAGTTGAAACATAATCTACTCAGCGTAAGTCATTTGGCTGATCATGGTTATGGCATCAACTTTGGCAAAGACAAATGTACTATAGTTGATAGCTAAACTGGTAGTACTATCTTCGAAGGTATCAGGGAACACAACATATATGTTTTCTATTTTGTTGGAAGAAACTAACATTTCAGGTAGATGCTTAATGGCTAAAAGCGATGAGAGTCATCTGTGGCATATGAGACTCGGTCACGCAAATATGGACACAATATCAAGATTATCCACAAAGAAGCTAGTACGCGGTTTACCGGACATTACATTCAATAAGGATTCGGTATGCAGCCAATGTGAAAGGAACAAAGCTACCAGATCCACATTCAAGTCAGTAACGCAGTATATACTACCAGACCTCTACAATTGCTTCATATGGACTTATTTGGTCCTAGCAGAGTTGCTAGCCTCGGAGGTAAACTTTATGCTTTTGTAATTGTAGATGATTTTTCTAGACACACGTGGGTATACTTCTTGACACGCAAGAATGATGCATTATCCGAATTTGTTGCCTTTTGTAAGAAAGTTCAGAATAAAAAAGGTTACATGATCACTCGTATAAGAAGCGATCATGGTGGCGAATTCGAGAATGCAGAGTTTGAACAATTTTGTGACACACGATTTTGTACACGAGTTCTCCTGTCCTAGGACTCCACAACAAAATGGAGTTGTGGAACGTAAGAACAGAACTCTATCCGAAATGGCCAGAGTGATGTTAAATCAGTTTAGTCTACCCAAATATTTTTGGGCTGAAGCTGTCAATACAGCTTGCTTTGTTCTCAAGAGAGTTCTAATTCGACCCAAATCGAGTTATGGTTTGATAGAATTCCATCTGTTTCATATTTTAGAATGTTTGGTTGTAAATGTTTTATTCTTAATACAAAAGACAATTTGGGAAAGTTTGACGAAAAGGCCGATGAAGGTATATTTTTAGGTTATCCGGCCAAGAGCAAAGGATACAGAGTCTTCAACAAACGAACCATGATCATCGAAGAGTCAATCAACGTCACTTTTGATGAACTGAATCAAATGACTATCGATGACAATGATGAAGATCCAACTGTACCAAGCCTAACAACAGCTGATTCTCAACCAAGCTCGGTACTAGCTGATCCTCCTAGAGAAGATCCAGGAACCAGCTACCTTTAGAGTCTGTCGAAAAGATTAAAATTTACAGCTGATCATCCAAAGGATTTGATAATTGGTGACATTACCAAAGGTGTAAGTACTCGTACATCCAGTAGAGATATTGTTTCTAGTGTTGCATTATTTCACAGCTAGAACCCAAAACTATTGATGAAGTATGTAGTGATAGTTTTTGGATAGATGCTATACAAAAGGAATTAAACCAATTTGAACGGAATCAAGTTTGGGAACTTGTTCCTAAGCCTATTGATCGTTCGGTCATTGGCACCCGTTGGGTATTCCGAAATAAACTAAATGAGAATGGTTTAGTGACTCGTAATAAGGCTCGACTCATAGCTCAAGGATACAATCAAGAAGAAGGTATCAACTACGATGAGACTTATGCCCCAGTTGCGAGATTAGAATCTATTCGCATGTTATGTGCATTTGTATGTTTTCATGATTTCAAATTATTTCAAATGGATGTCAAGAATGCACTTTTAAATGGTTTTATAAAAGAAGAAGTTTTTGTAGCACAACCTCCAGGTTTCACAGATTTTAAAAACCCTGATCATGTTTTCAAGTTGAAGAAAGCTTTGTACGGTTTGAAACAAGCCCCTCGTGCTTGGTATGATCGACTAAGCTCTTTTCTACTTGACAACGGTTTTTTAAAAGACAAGGTTGACACTACACTTTTTATTAAGTCCTTTAATGGTAAGCTTCTTTTAATACAAGTCTATGTAGATGATATCATATTGGATCTACTGATGAATCTCCGTGTCAAGAATTTTCTAAGTGTATGCAGAATGAGTTTGAGATGAACATGATGGGAGAGCTAAAATTCTTTCTCGGACTGCAAATCAAACAAACTGACAATGGGACGTTCATAAATCAAGCCAAATACACAAAAGATTTGCTAAAGAAGTTTGACCTGGACAATGTCAAACCTATTGGCACTCCGATGGCAACTTCAACAAAGCTTGATATTGATGAACAAGGCAAGCCGGTCGACACACGTAAGTATCGAGGTATGATCGGTAGTTTACTTTATTTAACTGCTAGTCGTCCAGATATAATGTTTAGTGTTTGCCTGTGTGCACGTTTTCAAGCTATTCCAAAGGAATCACATCTGTGCGCAGTTAAGCGTATCTTTCGATACCTTAAGGGCACTTCTTCTGTTGGCTTGTGGTATCCCAAAACTAAGTCCTTTGACCTTACTGGTTATTCGGATGCAGATTTTGCTGGATGCAAAGTTGATAGAAAAAGTACCAGTGGCACATGTCATTTCTTAGGCAAAGCTTTAGTCTCATGGTTTAGTAAAAAGCAAAATTCTGTAGCCCTATCAACAACAGAGGCTGAGTATATCACCGCAGGACGTTGTTGTGCTCAGATTTTGTGGATGAAACAAACCTTGGAAGACTATGATTTATTTTATACACATATTCCCATTTTCTGTGATAACACGAGCACTATTAATTTGACTAAGAATCCTGTATGTCATTTTCGTACAAAACATATCGAGATTAGACATCATTTTCTTAGAGATCATCATCAAAATGGAGATATTGACCTTATATACATAGATACTGAGAATCAATTAGCTGACATTTTCATAAAACCTCTAGCAGAAGATCGTTTCAATTATTTACGTCGCGAATTAGGAATTTTGGACGTCAATAATATTAATTAATTTTGTTTTATGATTTTATTTCAATATGTAAACACAGTATTAGAGACAAGCCAATAAAGAGTCTGTCTGTCACCACAACTACGGTTGAAGCGAAGCGGTACTTAAGAGTTCTCCGGTGAACCTCCGCCAGCTGGGACAGTACTCCTACAGCTAATCTGAAACAGTCGCTGTGTAATGATATTTAATCTATAAAATAATATTAATTATGTTAATTGAAGGTTGAAATTACTAATCTTTGAATTAAATATTTGAAATGAGTCAATGAAAAAGAAAGTATTTCAAACCAAACCCAGGCGAATTCGGCCAGACTTCGGACTGAATTCGGCCCGAGTTCGGTTGAGGGTGTCAGGTTATATATACCAGAACCCGAGAGCCTTTCTTCCTCATTGCTTCTAAACTATATCATAACCAGCAACAGCAGCCGCGAAGGAGCCCCGAACCCTAGTTCTTTACCACCCCTATCTTCTAATCCAAGTGGTGAAATCAATCCAAACTTTGGGTTCGTGCGGAGTTCGTCGTTTTCTTCGACATACTTTGATTTCGAGAGGTATAACTCCATCTTTCTCCACTTTTCAATTAGTGCATATTTACTTCTATTTGCACAAATGGCACCTAAGGGATTCAACCCCTTTAAGAGGAAGAAGACAACCAACCCAAGTGAGGAAGGTTCATCTTCGGATCCACCGACTAATTCCCTATTCTCGCCAGTCCAATCTAGCGACGACGCGTTCGACGGGTTTTACTTTCAAACCCTAGACCAAGCCTTACTGTGGTATGGAGACTTCTCCATGAGATCCATATGCACAGGCGCACCCATCAAGTGGACTGTATTTCCTGATCATCGCCATTTCTTTGAGGCATTAGGGTTACAGCATTTTGTTAAACTCTGTTTTCCCGTAGCAACTAATGCCATTAGATTGTTTTACTGCAATATCATATTAAACACTTTTGATGTAAGCATACATGTTGGAGGATTAGATATCAATTTCAATAATGTTTTCTTAGCGGAGATCCTTGGTATTTCCAACGAAGGTGAACCGCTTGTTGACATCACTGAGTTTGATTTCCCCGAAGGCACGACACTTACAAGTTTCAAAGCTGAACTTTGTGCACCTGATAGAGTTCGCTCTGGAAAGTTCAAGGCAAACAACCTGAACTTGTTTAATTATGAATTGCACCGTATCATTTATTCTACTCTCTTTCCAAAATCTACTTCGAAGGATGATGTCACGTCTCTTGAATTATCTGCTATGTATCACATTCTTAAGGGGATTCCATTTTCTGCCCCTAAGACCATTATTCAGATGATGGGACGTTGTCGTGCAAGAGATAGAAATCTCTCTTATGCGATGATTCTCCCACGCATCTTCCAGCGTTTCGACATTGACTTATCTACTTGTGCTCAAGACCCTGAGCCCAAGGTTCTTAAGTTATCTCGTCGCAGTATGACTGCATCTGCTCCTCCTCCTGCTCCTGCTACTGCTCCACCTCCTCCACCTCCTCAGCAGTATGCTATGACTTTTGAGGGCATACACCAGCACATTTCAGATTTGCACGTCTCCATGACGGACATGGCTCGCGAGCGTGAGTTCCGCGACGTCACCCGTTATCAGGCGATTACAAATTCATTAGCTGATCTTCGTTTCGCCTAGACTGGACATTCAGCCGGTTCCATCCCTAGAGATCCAGCTTTCTCTGGTTACCGCTATGAGGATGAGGCTGTTCATGCCTACTTCCAGCCCGGTAACGCATATGATTGGTACCGTTCTGACCGTGCTCCTCCTCGTGATTATGTTGGTGAGTTTTACACTAGCGCTCCTCCTCACCCTTCTGGCACGGGTACCTCTGGAGTTGGTCCTTCTGGACATGCTGGTCATCATACTAATGATGATGATAATGATGATGAGGAGTTTTGATATGTTAGTTGATATGAGACTTAGACATTATCTATTGTACACTTGGAAATGCTCCGACATTCCAAGTTTTTCTATTTTCAGACTTTATTATCAGTATTATTTTTGAGGACTTGTACTGGATTTGTTTTATTTGATGTCATATGAACATCTTTATCATTATCTTTCTGGATTTCGTAGTTTATGGTTCACATCAGTTTATTTACTTAGCATTTCTTTATCTGCTTCTCTACTATAAACTGCCTGTGACATAATTCTTTGTTTCTTATAAACTGCCTGCGTACAAATACATGCCTGTGATGTCATTCAAATTTTCTTTACTGTTATTTATCATATGTATTTTCTTGTGTTTCTTCACTGTTTGTTGTTTATGCATTGATTGCGGGGGAGTTTTTCTTCTTTTGCAATTATTTTGCTAAATGACAACGGGGGAGAAAAATAAAGATCTAACATTTCTTTTTAGAAAATGCAGGACATGAACTATTTTTGTTTTTATTTTCAAGCTTAAATGTTATATCATTCATAGTTTTGTCAATTATCAAAATGGAGGAGATTGTTGGCCCATTGGTCATATGGTCAACCTGATTTTAATAATTGATCAAACTCTGTCTGGATATTTGAAGCTAGTCAGGATGTATCATACTCTTGGACATGAACAAGAACATCTATCTACACAGTTCAAGACTGAAGATATGTTTGCCTGCTCGAGTCTGTATTTCCTTTAAGCAATATATTTTTCATTTTATTGAGTCTAGGAATACGTTGTACACCGAGTCGTACTGGCAAATAGGCTATTCTAAAATATTTTCAAAATATTTTTAAAATATCCTTTGTTTTGAAAAACATTCATTTAAACAAAAGCTTCAAAAAGGTTTTCAAAAAGGTTTTCAAAAATCCCCAAAAATTGATTTTAAAACCCTAACCTAACCCTGACAGAACTCGGCCAGAGTTCGGCCAGAGTTCGGTTGGTGGCCGTTTAATTTTTGAATTCTCTGGAACTTGGTCCTCCTGCAGTTGCGAATTTGACCGAGATTTTTTCATCGAGTTCTGCCCAAATTCTGCCCGAATTCTGCCAGAATTCTGTCTTTGGAATTCCTATAAATAGAGAAGGATTTCGATCATTTCAACTCACTCATTCACTTTCAATCTTCTCTCTATCTAAAGCTTTCAGTCTTCCAAAGAGTTTTCTTGAGCTTTAAATTTCAGATCCCAAGCCAATTACAATCCTCTAGTCGATTTGCCAGTGCGTCGGTCTAGAAGTTTCTGAGAGATTGTAATCAGAAGGCTTGATTAAAGAATACCTCTTCACATTTGAAGTTGGACGAGTTCTTCGTATCAAAGCTCGCGTTGTAGAAGTTGCAAGAACTTCGTAAGAAAACTTGCGGTTTTGCCAATAGTGGGTTCAACTGGTAGCAAGAGTTCTACCGACTGGATTAGTCCTCAACAGAGGGAAACCAGTATACATCGCTGTCTTTGCATTTGCTTTCTTCTCTCTGTCTTTACTTTACTTAGTTGTGATTATTATTCTGTGATCTTGCTGCTAACATTTTTTAATTAGCAATTTTCCGCTGCCTACTCTATTCACCCCCCCTCTAGAGTATTGTGCTTTACGATTTCGTTCCTACAAGGAAGAGACTTGAAGGGTGGCACAATGCCACCTTATCTCCAGGTGGCAAGATGATCCTCATCAATCACGTGCAAACCTCCATCCCCATCCATATCCTGGCTGCGTGCTCGCCGCCCAAGAAGGTTCTTTTTTCGATCAAACAGATCTTTTATAATTTCTTCTGGGGCATAGCAACGGCCTTGATAAGCACCACTGGGCCTGCTGGGATTCAATGGCCCACCCTACTGACGAAGGGGGTTTGGAATTTACCAAACTCAATCACATCGTTAAAGCTTTCTCGATAAAATTATGCTAGAAACTCTGCACAGCAACAACTTATGGAGCAGGTTTTTGAAAGCCAGGTACTTCAAACAAATCCACCCTTCTATGTCCATATCCAACTGCAGATCCTCAGCGACTTGGCGTCGTATCCTTATCGGTCGAGACATTACCGAGCCAGCGATAAGACTCCATTTGGGTGCGGGCGACTCGGATCCTTTCCTAGAGAGATGGGTTGGGGATAGCATGATCCCGAGCCTCACGGAGACCCCGAGAGACAGTAAAATCAGAGACTTGTGGAACCCCATTACCGATGACTGGAACTGGGACCAGATTCGTGACTGGTCCGGTAACGATGCCGTGGATAGCATTCGTGCGTGCGGGTTACGCATCGGAGGCGAGGAGGATGCGCTGAGATGCACGCTCGAGGCGTCGGGGCATTCTCGATACGCTCGACGAAAATTGCAGTACTGGGAACCGGGCATACGTGCCACCCCATTGCACATTTTTGGCATTGTTGCATCCCTAAGAAGTGGTCCTTCCTGATGTGGAGAGTCATTAGAAAGAAATTGCCCACCGACGACATCCTTAACTCCATCGGGATCAGCTTACCATCAGCATGCTCCTGCTGCTCTGAGCGTCAGATGGAGACTATCGACCACATCTTCCGTCAGGGGCCACTGCCGGACAGTATATGGAGAACCCTTAACCAGATATTCAGCATCGAGTCAGAGGGTGGACGCTTCCATGATCTAGCGACTTCCTGGGGTTCAGCCTTCTATGGCCACCAGATTGTCGCAGCGGCCACTACATGGGCGATTTGGAAGAATTGCAACAAAGCGAGATACGAAGGTTACCTATACTCTGCCGACCGGCTCATTCGGGAAGTATTTCGCCAATGCCTCAACCGGAGCACCCTGTGCTCCCACAGTCCGAGAGCATTCTGGTCGGTGCTACCCCTAGTTCCTGGCGATTGTTTCGCCTTCTCCTCCCTACTTCCTTTTTGTGGTATACTTGTATAGGCTTCGACATTTTGCGCCTTGTATACGTGTTTTGGTTGCGGTCTTTGGTGCCGTCATTAATAAATTGTGGGGGTTTCTAGTTATATATATATATATATATATATATATATATATATATATATATATATATATATATATATATATATATATATATATATATATATATATATATATATATATTTTTTTTTATATATATATATTTTTGTGGGGGTTTCTAGTTATATATATTATGGGGGTTTCTAGTTATATATATATATTTTCTAGTTATATATATATATATATTTTTATTTTTTTATTTTTAGTTATATATATATATATATATATATATGTATATATATATATATTATATATATATA